>JAAAKM020073195.1:152416338-152435426 GCA_010016025.2 Alatinidae sp. Z8VKAUB7J3
AGAGGACGTACGGATTGACCACCCGGCAGCAGCGTTGTCGCGTACGGAAGCGGAACTCGAAGGCAGGCTACGTCTGAAAGACAACTACGCCACTCCACCCAACCGATCACCGTACCCCGAACGTACGTGGACTACGTAGTTACGGCGTTCGGCATTGCGGAACTTCGAGGTAAAACTCTACAACAACGTGCGGGTGCGTTAGTGGAAATCGCGCATCCCGAGTTCAGAGAGGAATTGCGGCAGGAAGCACGGAGGATGTACCGCATCTGGTTTTAAAGGGAACATCACTGTTGTATCTACATATTTATTAATCTATGAACTGCCATGTTTGGAATGACAGTTTGCTTTTTTTTCTTTTTTTATCACATTTAGATTACCCTCAATTTTAAAAAAGCTACAATTATCAATTTTTTTCATGATGATGCTAGATGAAGATGTTTCGTCATTTCAGATAAAAAAAATTCTAGTTTTGTAGAATTTTATAAATTTGTTTGATCAGGATGTGATTTGGCGCCCCTACTACTAGATAACCATTTTTGATGTTAGATGATGTGACCCAAAATTGCATACGTTGTAAATTAGCATCTACTTTTGGCTTTTTATGCATCTACAACTAGTATGCTGGTAATCGCTTCTTATTAGCTAGTGGTAGGGCTCGATTTTTGACTTAAACAAGCCTTGGTCCTTAATAAAAATAATTAATTTAATTCATGAAATCCTTGATGTCAGAAGAAAAAAAAGAAATAGACACAACCTGTTTGGTCGTTGGTATAAATGTAATATATTTGACCATCAGTAAGACCTATACCTTGTGGAGTTTCAATTTGTCTGGGGACGAAGGGAAACTTGGGGTTGTTTAAAGGTATTGGTCGTCTGTTTAAAACTTGGAGTTGTTTAATTGTTTCCAGCGTGAGATAATCGTTTTAATATTTGAATCGGTTATATAGTGACCGATTTTGAATAGTCCAGCGTTTTGTAAGATTATATGGCAACTGAAGCTTTACGAATTTTCATTCAATCCGGACGCTTGATTTCCGCATCACAAAAATAAAATGAACTCTTATATTAGGTGAGTTTTCTTTACTGGTGGAGTAGGTTTGACGGTTTGACTGGTGGAGTAGGTCCCCTCCCCATCTCTAGCACCGTTAGGGGATTGAAAATACTTGTAATTTTTATTTAGAAAAAAACAACATTTTTTTCTAGAAACGAGGCTGAATGTTTTCGTTTTAGATATTAAGTCAGTTTTTTGGTAACGTGAATTAATTATAAGTTATGTAGGGGGCGCTGGCCCGGCGCGTCGGCGCCAACGAGGACGCCTGGCGCGTGCTCGGCCTGCTCCACAATCTCGATTTCGACAAGGTCAAGGAGCCCGAGCGTCACTGCCTCGTGGCCGCCGAGACCTTCGTCGCCGAAGGCATGCACCCGGCCGGCATCCACGCGATCGCCGCGCACAACGACAAGGGGCTTGCCGCCACCGGTATCCGCTGCATCTCGGTGATGGACCACGCCGTCTCGGCCGCCGAGGCCGTCGTCGGACTCGTCCACGCCTCCTGCCAGGTGCTCCCTTCCAAGAGCGTGAAGGACCTGAAGGTGAAGAGTCTCAAGAAGCGATTCAAGAAGGCCGGCTTCGCGGTCAACGTCGAGCGCGATCTCATCGAGCGCTGCGCCGGCGCCGGCATCGAGCTCGATGACTTCCTCGCCCTCGCCGTCGAGGCGCTGCAGGCCGAGGCGCCTGCGGAGGCCGACCCCGCATGAACGCGCCGGAGACCGTGGGACAGGAAGTCGTGTTGCGGATCCTCGGCGGCACGGCCGATGACTACGACCGCATCGTCGACAAGTCGACGGGCGGCCTCGATGGTCGCTGGAAGCAGTGGATGCTCGAGCGCATGGAGGAGCCAACCCAGGTGCTCGACCTCGCGAGCGGCACCGGGATCCTCTCGTTCCTGATCCTGGACAAGTTCCCCGACTGTCACCTGACGGGCGTGGACATGCAGGCCGACTACCAGGCCGTGGCCATCGGGCGCAGCAAGCAGCGCGGGCTGACGGAGCGCACCACCTGGGTGCACAGTCCCGTCGAGCGCGCCGAGCTGCCCGACGCCCGCTACGACCTCATCACGACCTGCTACGTGCCGAAGTACGCCGACCGCCCCGTGCTCGCAGAGAACCTCTGGCGCTGGGCGGCACCGGGCGCGCAGCTCGTGCTGCACGACTTCGCGCATCCTGAGGACCCGCGCATCGATCGCTACCTCAAGAAGCAGTACGACCTGTGGCTCGCCAAGGTCAAGCTTCTCCTGGAGCCATCGACACACCGTTGGTCAGGGCCAGTTTGGAAGCTCAGGGCGGCGGTGCGGCGCTGGCCAACCGCCATCCATTGGGACGGATCGGCAATCCCCAAGAAGTTGCAGCCGCCGTGTTATGGCTCAGCAGCGGCGATGCTTCGTTCGTGACCGCGACCGATTTAGAAGTGGACGGCGGATTGGGCGCTTTTGGCGCCTTTGCCGACCCTTATTCCCCGCCTTCCCAAGGCAACTGATCGCTCGGCGCGAACTTCCTGGACATGACACGAGTCTTTGGCCACCAAGCGGGACGTACCGTCAGCGTTTTTTTCGCGTGACAAACGTCATGCCGCGTCGGTAGCGTGATTCTGAACGCGCATGCCGCTTTCTTTGCTGCCTGGCAAGCCTCAAGGATGGCGAATGTGAATCGTCAGAACCCGCTTTGTCTCAGGTTTTACGATTCCCTAGGAAAGGAGGGTGCAATGGCCAAGGAGATTTTTCAGCGAAAGAAGGTGCACGTCAATGTTGGTTCGATTGGACACATCGACCACGGCAAGACGACGTTGACATCGGCGATTTTGCGAGTGCAAAGCAACCGCGGGTTGGCAGAGTACAAATCGTACCAACAGATTTCCGCCGGCGGCATCGTGCGTGACAAAAACAAGACGGTGACCATCAACGGTTCGCACGTGCGTTACGAAAGCGATAAACGTTTGTACGCGCACATTGATTGTCCGGGACACGCCGACTACATCAAAAACATGATTACCGGTGCCGCCCAAATGGACGGCGCGATTTTGCTGGTTTCGGCCGTCGATGGCCCGATGCCTCAAACTCGCGAACACCTGTTGCTTGCACGCCAAGTCGGCGTGCCACACCTGGTGGTGTTCATGAACAAGTGCGATCTGGTCAGCGATCCGGAACTGTTGGATCTGGTCGAGCTGGAAATGCGCGATCTATTGACCGAGTTTGGATTCCCCGGAGCAACCACTCCGATCATCCGTGGCTCGGCCAAGATGAACAGAAAGAAATGTAACACCATCTCAACCTTCTACGCCGACAAAATGTAGCCTAAAACCCAGTAAAAATCTACAAATTTTAATCAAAATTTTCTGAAGCTGTTTGTTGCTAACTGTTTCGCTGACTCTTTGCCCATTTTTACCCACTTGAGTTTCTTTTTTTTTTCAGTTTGACGCCTGCTACTCTTGAAAGCTGCATTTGGATAGACCTAAGGACTATTTTAAAACGTTCAATGGGAAAAGAATATGTCTCTAAACTGTTGAATTAAGAAAGGAGAGGGCCAAAATTAGAAATAATGTTCTTTGGAAAATTGAATAAGGTCGGGTTGAGGCTGAGTGGTTAGCGCTCTGGAATTGAAATCCTGAGGTCAGTGGTGGGAGTCCTGGTGTCGGTGGCTATTTGCTTTGGAACGGGATCAATGGTGTGACCCTGTAAATTCAGCCAGATCCGCTCAAACACTAAATGGGTACCTAAAGAAATCTGGGGGGAAAATACGTTAAGCGCCGAATGATTTGCCCCCAAATACGTATTGCACTCCCGACTGAAGGCATCGAATCAGGAGGTCAGTACCTGTTTAGTGCAGACCATTGGTCAGTCTGCGAAAAAGTATTTAAGTTTTGCGAGTTCTTAGAAACCCAATTTGTGACCTTGATGTTTTGCAACCATGTTGGAAAAATGTAGTAGTCACAAGGAGTAAACAACTGTTTAATAAACCTTTCTTTTTAGGACTGGAAATCTCGGCGCTCTTTACATTCGACTTGAGAATCCAGCTCAGCCAGTGCGTTATAAAGGTGTGATTTGTGCCATTCGGGATGCAGTTGGATATGTTGAACGTGCCGACGTTGTCCGAGAGATTTCTTTCAAACTTGCAGATGCTGTAGAATTGGGTGATATTCAACTTGGTGACGAGCTTGAGTTCAATATTGAAACTAGAAATGTATGTATTTATGTATTTTTTTTCTACATTTCATTTCTTATTTATTTTCTTCTTTCTTTTTTTGTTTTCTTGTTTTCGTCTGTTTCAACGAGTATGAGAACATTATAAGAGTGGAAACTAGCGCATGAGCGCAAGCATAGAAAAGAAAATCACTGAAGACATCTAACGTTTGATGACATTGTTTGACCTTAAAATGCTTCATCTTGTCTTTTCAGGTAGTTTAAAATGTAGTCAAGTGTAGAAAGTAGAACTTTGTCCTCACACGAGCTCTGTCATCTATCCCACTTAACCTGTGAAAATGTCCCAAGGAAGCCTATGTGTGTTTTCGCAAGTAGTTGACAACAAGGACCAAAAACTTGAAGTTTTCTTGTATTTTTGCATAAAATAGGTCGAATTTACGCCTTACATAATTCTACTCTACCCTGAAGTGCCTCCCTTCTAAATATGTGTGTGTACGTGCCTGTTTGACTGTTTCTGGTACTAACGTGATAACGTCTGAAATTAACCATTTCGAACAGGAATGAGTGTGAGGATTATATTTTTAAGTGGAACCGGGACGGCCAGCAAAAGAGACCAATGGCTTAGCCTCTCCCCTCAAATAACCAACAAATTCTTATGTATTCTATTGTTTTGCCAGAATTCCTTGTTATTTCACCTGTCACCTGCTTTTGCTGACGGACATGCGCACCTGCTACTTAACCCGCCCCGGAACAAGTTCCTGCGTAAATTGATGATGCATTCAGCGTAGAAAAATATAATCAGATGTTGAATATGCACAGAAAAACAGAAAAACTACTTTCAAAGAATCATCTAACTCGAACTGTTTATTCTTTTTACCGACTTAAAGTCTAAGACAGAAGAGCCAAGCATTTGGGCACCCTTGGAACAAGAAATGATGTGATTGACTACGAAAATGTCATAGATCAACCCATATTAGCCACCAGTGGTTTTAACCCCAAAAAATTCTGGAGGGATAGGTTTTCCAAAGTGTAGGGAGGGGGTGTTTTTCATTTTTCGAAGAAGATATCAAAAAAGCACATTTTTTAAATTAAAACATCTAAAAAGGTATTTTTCGAGATCGATTAGAATTTTGAAATCGCCCTATTTTTTTTCGGCGCAACAACACTGGTTACCGTATTTAAGATTAAAAAGAAAGAGTTGTTTTTTTTAAATGAAAGTAAAGAGCGACATTAATGATATGAAATCATTCCGTATAGTAACGGGGCTGACCTCTCCTGAATCCCTGCTCTTTACTCTAAAGTTTGATATTGCATTAAAAAAAAACACTTTTTCCACCTAAACGTCCGTTGTGTTTGAATTGCTGGTCTTAAAGAATTGGAACACAAAGTCAAACTTTAGTGTTAAGAGCAAGGGACTGAACAGGGTATAACCCTTTATGCAGTAAATAATTTCTTCTCGTTTTAGGTTTTAATCTTTCTCTTTGGATTCGTTTCAAAAATTTGATCTCTGTTCGTTTTAATAGCAGGCTCATGGCTACTCTAAATGTGAGGAGGGTTACCACCCCTCAATTAAAGCTCTTTAAATGAAATTTAGCTTTTGCACAGCAGTATTTCAAGAAAAATAGCTCGTTTGTTGTATTTAATTTCCGAATTAAGTACAATTATCCAAAATAAACCATAGTCTGTAATATAGGGAGAGTTTTCGCCCCCCAAGGAACTCTTCCAGAGTCCGTAATCATCTGGAAATTAATCTATTACAAACAGCAAAGGAGAAATTTCACAAATCTAGAAATCGCCCTTAGGTTTTCATACATATTTAATTTCATTCCATAATTTCAATCAAGATCGCACCCTTTCTGGGGGATCTTCATTCTCATTTTTAAAATTATGCTAACTTTTATGTATTATGAAATTTTAGTGAACAACTTTAAAAAAACATTCCATATACTAGGAATCAGTGTGAATGATAGATTTCGTTGTTGCACATATTGCAATCAAAGCTTCGTTTTTAGAGGTTTGATTTCATAATCAAACCTCGTTGCTCTTTATCTACAATTTGTTGCGAGGAGTCTGATCCAAAGCTCTCTTAAATGTGAAGATTCTCTTAGACCGAAGCTCTGTGAATGCACTTGTGCTTTCTATAATTAGAAGAACTTTCTTGTGTACTAATAACTGAACTAATTACTCGTGAACAAATACATCTTTAGAATCAAACAGTTAGTGGTAACGAACTGTAGTAAGGAGCGACCCAGCTCAATAGTAACTGAAACTCTAAAAAATGGAATTTTGTTTCCAACAGATACATCAAAAGAATTGCATTTTAATGCTGATTTTAAATATATACGTTTCATCACGTTTAGTCTTACCCATCAAAAGTTACGAGCGTGAGAAAATTTGCCTTATTTTAAAAATAGGGGGAAACACCCCCTAAAAGTCATAGAATCTTAATTTTAATAGTATTTTTTTGCCAGAAGGCAGATCACGGATGCGCGTTTATTTGTTGTTTTTTTTTCCAGGGGTGATCGTATCGACTTAGTGGTCCTAGGATATCGTGAAAGGGCTCAATCTAATGGAAACTAAAGTTTTAGTGCCTTTTTTAATCCTCCAAACAATTGGAGGGCAACTAAGCCCCCTCCATGCCTGTTTTTCCCGAAATCGTCGGATCAAAACTCTGAGATAACCATTTTGCTCTTCTTAGTTGAAATGTCCTGTAGGGGTTTACATGGGAGGATCTTTCCATGAAGGAATTTATCATGGGGGAATAAAATCCAGTATGTTGGATTTTCCAGAATGATTTTAAAAAACGTGATAAATTAACTTAAAAAACAAGTTATTTAAGCTGAAAGCAAGGAACAACATTGAAACGTAAAACGAATAGGAATTATTACGTATATGAAGGGGTTCGTCCCCTCCTCAAAAACTCGCTCTTTACGCTAAATTATTTTTAGTAATTTTAAAACAGCTATTTATTCTAAATAAACAGCCTTTGTGATTCAGGCGCTATTCTTAAGGAATTTCAACAGAATTCGAACCTTAGTGTAAAGAGCACGGTATTGAAAAGTGGCCAGACTCAAGACTTTATGTAATAAAAACATACGCATATAGAAGTTCGTTACGTAAGTAACGTATATTTACTACGCTTATCGCCTTTCCCCGGCGCCTGGTGCGAGATCGAAGGCCAGCGCGTCAAGCTCTTGGCCTCCCGCCTGGCAGAGGGGCAGGGCGCGCCGGGCGAGGTGCTGGATGACTCCCTGACGGTTGCCTGCGGCGCAGGGGCTGTACAGCTGTTGCGCTTGCAACGGGCAGGCAAAAGCGCGCAGGATCCGGATGTATTCCTGCGCGGCTTCCCGGTTCAGAAGGGCAGCCGCCTGTAACCGGAGGCGCGGCATGCCCATAATTGCTCTGATCATCATGGGCGCTGCGGCGGGCTTTCTGGCGACCCGGCTGATGCGGTTGGAAACCGATATCATTACAACGGTCTGCATCGGTATGGCTGGCGCGCTGGTGGGCGGGCTGGTGCTGCGGGGATTGCTTGCCGTGATGGGGTTCATGGCCGGGTTCGTTGGCGCGGTTCTGGGTGCCCTGGTGCTGATTTGGCTCTGGCAGCGCTACTTTGGCAGGTAACCCAGGCTGAGGCCCGCGGGACACAGCCGGAGGGAGAATGCACAATTCCTGCTGCACATCGCTGTCCGATGGGTAAGGTGCCGTAACCGCCGCAAGAAAAGCGGTGGAAACAGAGGCGGAGAGCAATTGAATATGACACAGCGGCCGGCCCGGCGTGCCGAATGTGGTGGTTGTGACCACCATGAAGGATGAAGGCGCGTATATCCTGGACTGGATCAGCCACTACAAGTCCATCGGTGTCAGCGATTTCGTGATTTTCACCAACGATTGCTCGGACCCCACCGACCATATTCTGCGCTGCCTGCACCGGATGGGAGTGGTGGAGCATCGGTTTAGCCGCGTGATGCGGCGGGGGCCGCACAAAAGCGCGCTGATGTGGGCGGAGTATGAGCCCAAGGTGGCCCATGCCGACTGGGTGCTGGTGGTGGATGTCGACGAGTATTTGCAGATCAATACCGCCGACGGCACGCTGCCGGGGCTTCTGGCACAGCGCCCGGACGCAGACGCGGTCTCGTTTGTCTGGGCGTGCCGCTCATGCGCCCTCTGCTGCTACCGCTGCTCGCCCTGACGCTGAGCGGCTGCCGCCTGTTGACCAGTTCGCTGCCAGAGCCGACCACGCTCGACCAGCGGCTTGCCGCCGTGCCCGCCGACGACCTCGAGGATGCCGTGCACGCCGTGGTGGGGGAGCTGCTCAAGTGCGCGCCCCAAGCGCTCGACGGGGCCAAGCAGCTCATCCGCGACCTGCTCGACGCCACCGTGGATGAAGCGCAGGAACTCGCGCGCGATGCCATCACCGATGCCCGCGCGAGCGAAGACGGCCGCGAGGGGCTCTCCGCCTTCCTCGAGAAGCGAAGGGCCCGGTGGCTCGCATGACGGGTATCGCGTTCTCGAAGGTGCTCGTCGCCAACCGCGGCGAGATCGCGCTGCGCATCATGCGCACGTGCCGCGTGTACGGCATCGCAACCGTGGCCGTGTACAGCGAGGCCGATGCCGATGCGCGCCACGTGCGTGAGGCCGACGAGGCCGTGCTGCTCGGCTCCGCCGAGGCGCGCCAGAGCTACCTCGACGTCGACAAGATCATCGCGGCCGCGAAGGAGACCGGCGCCGAGGCCATCCACCCCGGCTACGGCTTCCTCTCGGAGAATGC
Organism: Alatinidae sp. Z8VKAUB7J3; assembly: GCA_010016025.2. Taxonomy (NCBI): domain Eukaryota; kingdom Metazoa; phylum Cnidaria; class Cubozoa; order Carybdeida; family Alatinidae; species Alatinidae sp. Z8VKAUB7J3. The sequence goes on from JAAAKM020073195.1 coordinate 152,425,303, forward strand.
CGCGCTGAGCCGCGCCTGCCAGGACGCCGGCATCGTGTTCGTCGGCCCGCCGGCCGAGGTGCTCGAGGCCCTGCACCGCCGGATCGACGAGGCCGAGGGCCGCGAACTCAACCACACCTGGCGACACAAGGACTACGCCACCAACGTATTGTCCTTCCCCGCCGACGTGCCGGAAGGCATTCTCGACATCCCGCTGCTGGGCGACCTGGTGATCTGCGTACCGGTGGTCGAGCGCGAAGCGGCCGAACAGGGCAAGACGCCGGAGGCACACTGGGCCCACCTGGTGATCCACGGCTGCCTGCACCTGCTGGGCTATGACCACATCGAGGAAGATGAAGCCCTCGAGATGGAAGATCTGGAACGACAATTGCTCGCCGAACTGGGTGTGCAGTGATGTGTAATTTCGGATCTGCATCCCTGTTTATAGCACCTTATAATGCCCCTAGATTTGTTTTCTCTTTGGGCCACTAAAATCTTCTTTAACGGCTCACAGCTTGATGACGTGGTTTGAGTCAAACATTTGCATCAATTTGGTGGTCGTCTGAACAAAGCTTTTCTTATGATGACAGAATTCTAAAGATACCAGTCCACTGGGTCTGTTTAAAATGCTTCTAGAATAAGAGATTACGTGGAATAATTAGATAAATTTTTATCCAAAATAAAAAAAAATAAACATATTCATCTTTAAATCGTTTTTATGATTTGCCCCCTTTTGTTTTGACAAATTGCCACCCACACAGTGTTCACTCAAAAGCTTCTGTATACATTGCACGCAACTGTATAAACTTGTAAACAACCATTTAACACTATACAACATCCCCCACGACTTATTAAAAATGATCAGGATAATAAATCATCAATCATGGCAACATTAATTTGCAACACTTTCATGCAAAATTCCATTAGAGTCTACAGTTTCCAAAAACATAGAAATAGATCTTACTGACAAGTAATCCTATTTTCTATACCTAACACTCTTCTATCATGCGATTTAATAATGTTTACTTATGTCCGTATAGGTGTCATTTGGCCGAATGACGTACTGTTACTGTTTCCCAGGGAAATCTTACTGTCCGAGGGGTTGGCCTTTCAGTTTATGTGTGTACCAAGTGTTATAACCCGCAACGAGAGTACTCCACCTGCAGTTTGTGAAGTTGCGTTATGGGGAATATGTGCCACCCGAGGTAGACAAGTGATGCTCTAAGATGTACACCAGGTGTAAGAGAGTGGCCACACTACGTTACCGTCGTGTCGGGCAAAATTATAAGTAACTTTTTTTCAAAAATCTCGATAAAATACTACAGATAATCCCCAAAGAGTGATTATAGATTCTAAGGGGGAGGGATTAATATCGTAAACTATTCCTAAATAGAACGGAGATTTGAAACATCTGTACAATAATTTTATTTTTGTACTTACATACAACTTTGGATAAGACAACCTAAATAATCTATAGCATGAAATGGTACTGCGTCGCGCTAATACAAAACTCAAACTGGATTTATAAAACAAGAACTCGGCAGTTGACCTCTACTGCAAATGTCACAATACGACTGGTATTTCCCAATCATGATACATTGACCAGTCTCCACTCCCAAGAGACAAAAGAGAAGGGAACAAGGATTTTCCCTTCTGGTTTTTTTTTTAGTTCAAAAAACCAAAGGTTCATATAAACCAGTAATAGAGATTTGATTTTGATTGGCTAATTTGAAAAGAAACTTTTCCGTTTGTTCTAACCTTTTTGCTTACTGAAATAACAAATAATTTGACTTGTGCTAAAAGCACATATCTTATGGAGTATTGAATTTAACTTTAAAACTTATAGATGCTTTGAAGATTTTTAGTTTGAATTTACTAAAGGGATATGAACAGGAGATTTGGTTCAGTATTTATAGAGGTAGGGTTCTGGCCTATATGTTATAGTTAGTCAATAAAATGAACTGTGATATGTTTACCCCTAACCTAACCTAACTATAAATAATTTTGGCACTGAAAAAATGTAGAATTGTCAAAAACAACCATGAAAAAAGCACTGAGAAAATATGGTATTATTTTCTTGAAAACTACCAATAACTCATACCCTAAATGGAAAAGTGTCCTTTTTAAGAGCTCAAACAGTGCTTAAATTTGAATTTGCAATAGAAGTGATTATTATATTAGTAAAGAGCATAAAAAAGGCATCAAGTGATGTATTCACTTTATTGGTAAGTCAATAATATGAACTGTGATAGGCTATATTTACCAGCCTTTAAGGTAAGACTTCTGTCCCCTAAAGTGGTAGCCTACTCCTACAGGTTACAATTACAAGAAATATCTGGTAAAACATTCAGATTTTAATCATAACAGATAAATATAGCAAAGAAGCAGTCTCAGTCCCTTGTATGGAGGCCTTCAAGGAAGCTGATTCCTTGCCAAAAGGGGATTTATTTAATAATATACCTTATAGAAAGATAAGGCTGACTTATCAACTTTGATAAAGCTGTTTTGAAAATTTAACAATTTTTTTTTCTTCGGGTAAGCTATAACCTCCAAGAATAACATAATTTTCCCATGATCCGAGAATCGTATAATTTTCCCATTCTGCATGGAACACATATCAAGCTGTAAATATAGAGCAAGGATTTTAAATCCTTAAAATCCTAAGCATCACGGCTTTGGGACACTCGGATTTGGTGAAACTAAAGACCAAAACGTGTTATTGGGAGAGGCAGAGGCTCCTACCTTAGAAGCTGCAAGTATATCCGTGCAGTCCCTCTCCTTGAGCCGGGAACTTGCAGTAACACACTCTAACTTCTTCGGATAGTCACTGAACGTATCTTAGAAACTTTTTCGGTAAAGAAGCTACCCGAATCTTTGAAAAAAGATGCCCCTTAAGGTAAATCAGCCCCTTTAGTTATAGAGGTCAAACCGCCTACATTTCATACCTCTCTGCCCAATAGCAACACACAGAACATGCTGCGACGATGTTATTCTTGAAAAGTAACTCTGAACTTGAAATCTCTTCTGTGGTGTCATTCAGACCTTGGTAATAAATTTATTGTGTTTACATGCGCATATTGCTTGAAATACTGAGAGACAGGGTGTGCTACTAAATCGTCCTTCCAATTTTAAACCTTTCCATTCCTAACGCTGAAAGAAGAATTATAAAGACTGGACAATCTAACATAAATTAAATAAAAAAAAAATAGTTTTTTTTAACTGAAAGTAAGGAGCCACATTAAAACTTAAAACGAACAGAAACTACTCCGTGTATGAAAGGGGCTGCTCCCTTTTCAACGCCCCACTCTTTACGCTAAAGTTTGACTCTTTCTCTCAATTCTACTTTATTAAACAGTAAAAAACTTTAGAGTAAAGAGCAGGGCGTTGAGAAGGGAGTAGCCCCTTTCACACACGGAGTAATTTCTGTTCGTTTACGAAAACACTTCAGCATAGAACATTTTAACATAATTTAACATAATATTTTTAACATAGTTCATTTACACCTTTCAGAGATTCAACACAAGAGAAAATAAAATAAAAAAAAGTATAAAATACAATTTTTAAGAGACTCAAAATTTAAGAGACTTTCAGAGACCCCCTTACTCCCAAAAAAGAATAAAATCCCCCTATAAAAAGTGAAAAATAAAGACAGAGGACTATCCAATGAAGTAAAGATATTTCCAATTACATATTTGAAACCAAGCCACAAGAAATGCTGAGCACAATTCAAAGACGCTCTCACAACAAAAAATTGAGACTCTGAAGTACCAGATTTATGCATTTTATTTTAACACTTAGAGCGTCACTTATTTCTAGAGAGCTGTCCTTGATCCCTTGAAATAAAGTAACAATTCCCGCTGAGTATCATATTTAGGTCTTCCCCGTATAAAATAGTTATAAAAATCTCCCTCGTCCTTCCAAAGACTAGCATAAATGCCAGTAGAAATATTAATAAAAACGCAAATTTATGGGAAAAGGAACTATATCGATAACAGTTGTGCATAAAAACAAGCAAATCGAATAATCTTGGAAAGGGAATATATCAAGCGAAAAAATAGGGATGATAGTGAAATAACTAGAAAAAAGCAAGACTATGCTCTTTCAGCACAAAGTCCTGGCAGTTGAGCAAAGGGTAAATAATGGGGAAATAGTTTATCTCAGTATAGTTAAATTTTGTTTATGGGGATGGCCTATTTTTTGTCAACATTCTCGGGCAAAGTTAGAAAATAAGATAAAAAGCACTGAGTGAGCTTTACATTCTGAGATGTGCGTTTTTTTTATATAGTGAATGAAATTTAGTTGCATTTATTTTTTTTTCAACTGTCTCAAAAAGTCTCTATTTTGTTCCTCTTCTTAATCTCTTCATTTACACGTATCTTAGATAAGTCAATAAGGCTTTATCTCAACTACATTGTAGTCTGTTTTGAATTTTGTTGTAATATGAAGATGTACAAAAAAATGATTCTCTTCCACCATTTAATATATAAACAAGAACGAGAAAGAGAAATTTTTTTTTTTTTTTTTAACGGAAGCTCGTACTTTCGAAGGCAGTAAAGTGGATTTGTAATATTTAAGGCCTAAATAGGTAAAGCTCCTTTACTTCCGTTATTTCAGCTTATTTAGACGGGGAGGAGGAGGGGGGTAGTGATTTGTGATCAAATAAGCGTTTTATACAAAATCAAGGGAATTGAAATAGGTTGGAAATTTAACCAAGTCATTGTTTAGAGTATGCAATAAATTCATGCCGGTTGAACAACACATGGCATAACTTCTTTACTCTTCAATCAATCAACATTTTCAAACACTCATTGAGTTTTATTATAATTTTATAATTATATCATATTATATAGATACAACCAATATCAATTTTATGACTAGCATTATTATCATTTCACTACTATCACTACTATCATTAGGCACATACGTCAGTATAAGTTATTTAGTTAAAATGTAAGCACCATTATTTTTTACTTGATAAAATATGGTAAATTTTACGTGTGGGTAATTTTAAATATGGTAAATTTTACGCGTCTTTGCAGGGAGTTGACTTCAATATGAAGAAAAATGTTTCCAAAAGCCATTATATTTTAATGAGTGTATATGGTAACTATGCTTCACCTGGTGTAGGAAGGCTATCTACAAGTGAGACAATTTTTAGATTTGGAAAGATTATGAAAAAGGCATCAAGTAACATGTTCACCTTGTCAGTAATGTCATTTTGTTTCTATCTACTGATCTTTAAAGCTTACAATCTGTCCCCAAGATTCTCATCTGCTACTTTCTAAGATATACAAAAGCCCATCATTTAGGATGATGTAATAATATGATCACCCTTTCTAAATATGATCACTATTGTTGCACTTATATCACAGTTCCCCTCCCTATTAAGGGACATTTAGTTTTACTCTATTTACAAATGTTTGCTGATTTTATTTTTCAATTGGATTTATCCATTTGTGGATGGAAAGCAAGATTGTGTCTACTTGTTTTTCGTGGAAGGTTAGAGCACTAGTGTGTGAATATTACGGTGCTAAACTATTGTCTTAATGTGTGTAAGCTATTGCTTGTGGAGTACAACGAGTTTTTATTGAAGCAGAGACCTCATTGCGATTTTACTGGAGACAGAGCAGGGGTCTACGTTAGATCTAATGCAGATCTATTTTTAAAATTTGCATCCATTAATTGTATAAATTCTTATACATCATTCACTGCTCGCAATCTCTAATCTCTTAAGGTTTAAGCGTTGAATCTTTGCATTTGAAACAAAATGTTTACGTCAACTTGCGGGGACTCACGTTGACCGAGCATCCAATGAAGACCCTTACAAACTCTTCTGATCATCACACACTCTCATTGACTGAATTTGAATTCAGAAACTTCCCCAGCTGGGTCATATCCAACGAATGCCATCAAGTAAACTGGTAAAAATATATTTTAAAGGACGAGTACATGGTAAGAAAAACCTCGAGGCCGACCTCAGAAGAGATAGCGCGACGGGTTGAATGGTCAAATCGCACTCCTAAATCATCCATTTAGCAGCACACAGAGCAAAGTACCGTAGTCATTTCATCAACTAGTGAGAAGACAAGAAACCCTAAATCTGCCACAGAGGCTGGATGGAATTTTAGTCAAGTAAGTCAATAAAAAGTCCTAGTCTGAGGTTTGAAAAGTCTGAAGATTTCAGAGTTAATTAATGCAGGCAGCTGAGAAGAAATTCAAACATCAAAAAGGACTTTGCTTCTGGAAGACTACTCAGCCGCTTTTTTTTCTAATTAGCTTTCAATGATATCATGGTGTTTTAGGGATCGTTCTGTTAGCTTTTACACCTGAAAAATGTTTCTGTTCTGAAAAGTGTTCAGGCTAAGTATCAACCATAAGATAGAACTGAATAGAAATTCGAACATTTAATTGGGTTTTTGTTTTACAGTATTCCTGTATCTGCTTCTTCTTTTAAAATAATGTTAGTTCATTTGTTAATAGATAAGTTTATCTAATATCCGTCCATGCTTCATTCCTAGAGTCCGTTGATTTTTGAATTAAAATGGGATAGTTGTGGTAATCAAGTCATGGCTAATTGTAAAAAAAGCCAAGACAGATAGTACAATTGAGTGAGAGGCAATTCTGGCATGAACCCCCCCCCCCCCTTATTAAGATTGTCATTAGTCGGATCTTGTTATTTCTACTACTGTGGTTTAAAACTAGCTATTTTCGTGGGGTTTGGACGGAAGGTGGAACACCCAATTTTTTTTCGAAAAAGAATTTTTGAAAAGAACGTTTCGATGTGTTTTTAGTACTAACTCATTTTGAGGCTAGGACCGACCCGCCAAGCCCCAAATACAAGCAAAGCAACACAACACAATTTCCGGCTGTTTTATAAGAATATATAATTTTAATATTCGATATTGTTTTGTTTTCAGAGTCAGAACCCTGATGAATTAAGTATTACTGAAAATGAAGAACTCGAAGCTATTAGTGAAGGTGATGGAGACGGTTGGATCCGTGCTAGAAATTATCGTGGAGAAGAAGGATTTGTCCCCCAGAACTATGTTGCAATTGAAACTGAGACATTACAGGCATCAGACTTACTTCAACAGCAAGTTTCATTTTCATCAGTAGACTATACATACAGTGATGGATGTGATGGACCGTGTCACGAGCCTGTGAATGAACATGAGAACCCTACCTTAAATGCTACCACAAGTCAAGAACCGATGCCTGTTAATGAACATTTTCCTAGTAAGTGACTTTGTCTTCAAGTTAGAAATTGTCGTCTAAATGGTAAATTGAAAGCACTTGCATAAGATCCTATTAGACGACAGACATAAAAAAAGAAAATAAAAGCATATACCGTTTTATGAAGACCGCACACAATAGTTTTCTCCCTTTCCCCAATAAAGCGTCTCCCCCCCCCCACCCCCCCCCCCACCCAAACCAACAAAAACACCACACACACAGCCAACCCACGCACCTCGAACTGCTCTGCACTATGTAAACCCTCTAGTAATATTTCTTAAACTAACCTAAACATCATTTTGACTTGGAAATTGAGCTAACAGTGTGGTTTAAGTAAGCACAATATTAGAATTATGAGTAGAAGGATGCCAAAAGGGGATTTGGTTTGGTATTCTAGTATGATACTTCAAGTAAATTAGGATGGCGAAATCAACACACGGAAAAAAGGAAGAAAAAAGATTCAAAATGTTTAATATCAAAAGACAGTAGCACACCACACTACAGGAGGATCTTTGACCAGATTACATGTGACTTTAGATTTCAATTCTTCCGATCAAGAGGAACCGCTATCTAGCCAACTTAATTCATTTTAGGAAAAAAAAGATGGCAGGGAGAATGACAGCTGAGGTTGAAACGGAAACGAAAAACTGCGATCCGAAAAGGTAATGTATTGGCTAACTGACACACTGAAAAAAAAGGACTTTCCGACCTTTATTTGGAAAACAGGGACAATTTTAGGCAGTACTGTGACTTTAAGGACCAATGTACAATTCTTGATACCAGTGATATCTAACAAAAGTATAATCAAAGATTGTAGCAGAGTGAATAAACAATAAGTCTTGAATTTTTTCAGGCCAGCTAAAGCATACAATAGAGACGAGTCCATAAGGTCAAGAAAGAGTCATTTGGACAAGGAAAATGACTAGGTTAATTCTTAATCTCAAAAGGATTGTAGCTAATAAACAATATTTCATGTGAATTTTTTACTTTCCAATTTTTGATTTTGTGGATTTGCTTCATTTAGTCAATGTATAATTCACTAGCTCCAAAGAAAACAGCTTTAAATTCAAATAAAATAGATTACATAGAGAGAATAGAACTTTCCTCCAAAACCTGATTAAACAGTTGGATTAGATGAAAAGCAGGTAGCAATCCATTTTTGGGAAGTAAAAACTGAAATCCCAATCTTTTATTTTTATTTTTAAAAGTTCTTCATGTTGGTAACTGTTATATTTTAGCGGAGTACTATCGCCTCGTGAGGACGCTTTAGCACAGCGGTCTTTATTCGCCGCAGGCGCTTGAACTTAAGCCGCGGGTCGCTCGTTGCCGAGAATGGAAACACGTTCGCCGCAGCGGCTGTGCGGCCAGTAATCCCAGACAGCGTGATGTTGCGTGCACCGGTTGTCCCAGAATGTCAGCGTATTGGGCTGCCACTCAACCCGACAGGTCAGCCGCGGTGTTTTGGCAATATGATCAAACAGTGCATCAAGCAATGCCCGACTTTCCCAGTGGGCAAGTCCTTTGATGTGTGAGGTAAATCCAGAGTTTACGTACAAGAGCTTTTTGCCTGTCTCGGGATGTGTGGCGATCACCGGATGCTCATTTTTCGGATATGCCTCACCTTCAGGTGGCGCGGATTTGTAGCCTATGACGTAGGGCAGGGCGCCGTCGTGCACTGGTGTCGCTTAAAAGCTCGTAAGCGAGGTACATGTCAGCATACATCGTGTCGCCGCCGCCGGATTCCGGTGTCTCGGTGATATAGAGCATCGAACCCAATGGCGGAATTTCATCGCAGGTGACATCCGTGTGCCAACCATTGCCTGCGGTGTATGCAGAATCTTTAGTCGTTTTTACCCGCAATATTTCGGGGTCACCGCCATAGGTATGTTGCATCGGGTGAACGTGCAGCGAACCAAACTTTCTGGCGAAAGACTTATGCTGTTCCTGCGAGATGTGCTGGTCGCGGAACACCACTACCTTCCAGTCGAGCCATGCCTGGTAGATCTCGCTGAACTGCTCGTTGCTTAAGGGTTGCGACAAATCGACTCCGTCGATCTCCGCACCAATATGTGGTGTCAGGCTGTCGACGCCGATGGTTTTAAATCCGTCAATTTGAGCCATTGTCGCTCTCCCCGAAATTAAGGTGTTAGTCCGGCAGTCCCAGCACTCGTTTTGCAATGATGTTGGCCTGCACTTCGTTACTGCCGCCATAAATGGTGGTCGTGCGCAAATGCAGGAACTCTTCTGTGGCTTTAAATTCGAATGCTGCCAAAGCTTGGGCCACTTGGTCCCAGGGCACGCTGGGGTTGCGGGCAATACTGGCAAAGGCGTGAATGGTCATGCCCAAGGCCCGCCGATCCACGATGACCGTGTAGCGTTCGATGACGCCTTCGCGTTCCAAGCGCTTAATTCGGCGGGAACATGCCGAATAAGTGAGGCCCACTTTTGCACCAATCTCCTGGTTGGTTTGCCGTGCATCGAGGTTGAGTTCTTGCAGAATATGGCGGTCGATTTGGTCGAGCTCAGTGATGCATCACCTCCCTGTGCACATTTCTTGATCTCCACCCCTTCATTTTTTAAAGAGATTTAGAATTCTTGCAGAATTGATTGATAAATTTCAAGAAAAGTGTGAATTTTGCAAAAAATATCAAAAAAATTGCTTTGAAGACCACTGGCTTTTATCTTTATTCTTGTGATCACCTTGGCTGGGTAGAGCAAGCTTCGGGCCCGTTCTTTGGGCATAGTCAACCCAAGTTTCCGCGGAGAATTTGGCTGTTAAGCAGGGATCTCCGGCAGGCTGACCTTTAGCCCATAAAGCTGCTTTTAAGATGTTCCTGTACCCATCTCCAGTAGGATTCGGACGCTGGAGATGCAGGGTATCCGTGCGCCCTGACCCCGATAGTTCAATAACG
>JAAAKM020073195.1:152435436-152455671 GCA_010016025.2 Alatinidae sp. Z8VKAUB7J3
GATCAGCATGAAGCTGGCGTCGGGGGAAATAGACCGGTGCAGAGCAGTGGAAATGTAGCCGGGTTGCCTGCGCATGAACCGGGCGGCGGCATCCCAGAACCTTACGGACTCATCAACCTTGTCCGCAGGAACCGTGAAGACATTGATCAGCGTCACCGCCTCGTCGCCGCCCATGACGGCCTCGTTCATGGCCGCCATGATTCGCAACCGCTATGAACGTTTGGATGAGCCGGCCCACGGCCAAGTGACGCCCGAGCAATTGGCGGAATGGTTTGGTGAACCTCTGCCGCGACAGGGGATGGCCATCCAGCCTCTTTTAAAATTGGTGCAAGAACGGGTTACTTTTCTCTGTTTTTAGTATGATGGTTATAGAGGGTATCCACAATATCTTAGGAATGGGAGAGAGGGTTGGGAGATTTAGGCTTGGGAGATTGAGCTGAAACTTCAAGAGGCTGCAGGGGTAAAGTGAACCTCAAATTTTGACGTGGGGGGGGAGTCTAAAGATTTTGGTATCCAGTCAGTTTAAAGTTTTGGGTACTGTAAGCCCTTTTGTACTAGGTTCTAGACTAAAAGTAACCATATGTACTAACTTATTAAAATAGCTTATCTGAAGTATGTCAGGAACACCTTTGGTATCAATTTGAAATTTTTAAAGGGCGCTGGAGGGCCAAGTCGACCTCAAAATTTGACTTTGAGGTAGGGCAGATGTAAATTTGAAGAAACCATGTATAGAGGCTATCAAAATGGCATGTGTGCAACATCTCGGGGACGACGTTTTGAATATCGGTCTGAAACTTCCGCATTGTTTTGGGGAGGAGGAAAGGGAACTTTATATTTTATGTTTGGACAGGGGAATGTGGGGGGTCGACAAATGTGCGTCTTTAATTCGCCGAAAAGTTTCGGCATTATTAGCCTCAGGGGAATTTTCAACCTATTTACGTTGTAATAGTGAGGTAAATCAAAAGCCATTATCTTCACCCAGGCTACTTAAACGTCGTGCTTGCAATTTTCGGGATTGAGGGATCGAACGAATCAAAACTTTCAGGGATCGTTTGGAGAGGGCAAGATTACTCAAAATATTACGTTTAAGCGAAGGGATAATACTGCAAAAGTATTTATGTCTTCTAAATGTCGGGTTCGGCTGCTTAAAGGTTTGAAACTTAATCCGAAGTAGTGGAGACTCTACGTTCAGAAAAAGAACTTAAAAAGTTTTGCTCCGCTCGAAAATGGGTCCACAGCTTTTCCCCCGATCAGCTAGAATTCGTAATACTTTGTTCAGTCCATTTACTTGACTTTGAATATTTTTGATCATTCCAGATCAAAAAACTAAGATTCAGAACGCATATAAGGAAGCTCAAGGGCACGCAGCTGAGGACCAGAGCGAGGGACGCGACCTTGCCAAGACAGACCCGTCTGCGCGCGCTGCGCACCGACTACTTCTCGACCCGCCTCGATACGCTCGTCACGCTCGGCTTCGGCCTGCTGGCGGCCTGGGTGCTGTGGTCGCTCTTTGACTGGGGCGTGCTGCACGCGGTCTGGAGCGCCGAGAATCGCGAGGCCTGCGGCCACGGAGCCGAGGGCGCCTGCTGGGCCGTGATCGATGCGCGTTGGCGGCTGATCTTATTCGGGCTCTACCCGTTCGAAGAACAATGGCGTTCCGCCCTGGCCTGCGCGGTGATCGTGCTGACCGGCGGGGCCTCTTGCGCGCCATGGTTCTGGACGGCGCGGCGGTTGGCAGCTCTGTGGGTGGCAGGGTTCGTGACCTTCTATGTTCTGATGCGTGGCGGGATCTTCGGGCTGACCGAAGTGTCCGAGCAGAACTGGGGCGGGCTGTCGCTGACCATCTTCATCTTTGCCAGCGTGACGCTGCTGGGGATGCCGCTGGCCATCGTCTTTGCGCTTCTTCGCCGGTCGCAGCTGCCGTGGATCGCGCGCACCATGGGCGTAATCATTGACGCCATCCGCTCGCTCCCGCTTCTGTCGATCATGTTCACCTTTGCCATCGTCCTGCCCTTCGTGCTACCCGGCTGGATGATCGGCGACAAGCTGCACCGGGTGATCGCGGGCTACGCGCTGTTCTTTGCCTGCTACCAGGCCGAGATCATCCGCGGCGGCATCCAGTCGCTGCCCGGCGGCCAGGAAGAGGCAGCACAGGCGCTGGGCCTGGGCTAGTGGCACTTGATCGGACATATCATCCTGCCGCAGGCGTTCCGCAATGCGCTGCCCGCGACGATCAACCAGCTGGTGATCACCTTCAAGGAAACCTCGCTGGTTGTCATCATAGGCTTTTTCGAGATCCTCGCCTCGGGCAATGCTGCCTATGGCAACTCGGAATGGAATTTCGCCCATGTCGAGGTCTTAGTCCTAGACGGTTGACGGTTCGAGGGTTAATCGAATTTATAATTTTAACTGGATATAAAGAAGGGGAAAATTTCCTAATGACAAAAGAAGCTCAAGTCACATTTCTAAAGGAGTGTACAAGATTCGAAACCCCTTATGCATTATGACTATGAAGGTTTTAATTTTTGATGCCAGTTTTGAAATTCACCCAAACATGTATTCAAAAGCTTACGCCCTATGAAAAAGCCCTTTAAAAAGCCATATTAAAGCCCTATGAGCTCATCACATACCTCCAAGTACATCATATATCATTATTCGCAAACTCACTACATCACAAAGACACAGGAGACTGACACAACTAAACAAGCTGTTTCTTGACTTACTAAAACTGTGTGTTGATTAGTCTATGTTGCAATGATAAAAATGATGAAACAGCTCAACTACAACAGTATAATCACAAAGAATGCTAAATATTTTTAATGCATAAGCAACTTTCAATACTACTAAAACTCTAGGTAGTACTTAATGATGCTAATATAGGTTCCCTGAAATCTGATCCATGGAGGAGAGGGAACTTACAAGTATGGCAATCCTTTGGCAAGGGGGATCTGTAAAAACAGCAATTATTTTCATATATGTTTATATAATTTGATATAATCTTACATTCTTTCCTGATAAAACACCTAACTTCCTGGATAAATTACAGCTCCCCAGATGCATATGCCTGGTACCATTCAGAGTATATTCACTTATATAATATCTTCCGTGATGAAGGTTAGGGACAGTGCTCTCATATGATATGTCCAATGATATTTGACTCTCCAAAACCATACTTAAATTGCACAAACATCTAAATCTAATGCACAAGTTGAATTAGCCAAAGTTGTTAAAAAAAAATGGCCAAGATTAATGAATATATTTGTACTTAATAGTACATATCCAAATTAATTTATTCCAAAGTATGTTCTACAAATACTCTATGTTGAGTTAAGCATAGATACACAAAAAACATACTGGTCCATGCTTATGATTCGACTCTTTGCGCCGCTCTACCTTTCGAATGAATGCATCAACAATTGCCAGTATTGTGGGTTTTCTAGAGATAATCCGATTCTACGGGTGACCCTGTCCGTGGACGAAGTCCGGCGGGAGGCGAAGGCGTTGGCCGCCCAGGGTTTTCGGAATATTCTTTTGGTTGCGGGGGAACATCCCAAGTTTGTCTCGAATGGGTATCTGGAATCGTGTCTCCAGGCGCTCCGAGCAGACGTGCCCGGACTATCATTGGAGGTTGCCCCCATGGAGACGGAAGAGTATCGCCCAATGGTCGCAGCCGGGGCGGAGGGATTGGTGGTCTACCAGGAAACCTATGATCGGGATATCTATCGCACCATGCACACGGCTGGTCCGAAGAAAGATTTTGACTGGCGTTTGGAAACTCCCGAACGGGCCTACGCCGCGGGGTTTCGGCGTTTGGGGATTGGGGCGTTATTCGGACTCACCAATTGGCAAAAGGAAGCCTATGCACTTGCCGCTCATACCGAGTATCTGTTGCGGACCTGTTGGAAAGCGCAACTGACACTTTCGTTTCCTCGGTTGCGGCCTTGTGCGGGGTCGTTTGAGCCGAGTGCGCCGATTGCGGATCGGCATCTGGTGCAGATGTTGGCGGCATTTCGGGTGGCCTTTCCGGATGTGGGCTTGGTCTTGTCGACCCGAGAGCCTAGTTGGCTTCGTGACGGGTTGATTCCGTTGGGTGTCACCTTGATGAGTGCGGGGAGTCACACCGAACCGGGTGGGTACACCGGTGCCGGACAAGACAAACTCCACGTGACGGAACGGGGAAGGGTGCGCTCTTTGGAGGAGGCGAACGTGGATTTGGGCGATGCGGCTGATCATCCTCGGGCAACGGGGCAGTTTGAAATCGCTGATGAGCGGGATCCGCAGGAGATCGCCCAATTGATTCGACGCTTGGGGTACGAGCCGGTTTGGAAGGATTGGGACTCGGCTCTTTCGGCTTAGGCTGGTCGGGCGCGCTTGGGGCTATTATTGTGCAATTTTGTAGATAAAGTCTTGAGAGAATATGCATGAGATGATACTTATAAGGCAATTAAAATCTGTAGACAAGGTTTTCAGGGAAGAAAATTATGATTTTATATAGGTAGATTATGCGCCGAATCCATGCTTGGATAATTGATTAGCAGTATTTATCCATTAGACCACCTTAGTTCTGGCCTTGTAGACTATGAACCAACTTTTGCTTTGAACAGTAAATACTTCTATGAAGAAAACATAGAATTAACAACATAGAAACTAACCATCAGCTTCGAAGAAATCTTTTGCCGATACGGTTAGCCATATAGTCAGGACTGTAAACAGGATTTTTTTGGGAGTCGGGGTACAAAAAAATTGGAGGTGGTTTCACCAAAAAAAAAGTTTTTGACTAGTCGAGGTTCCAGTTCTATGAAATTTATTTACATCTATTTTGTTTATATTACACAAGCTGGACAAATTTTTTCGGGGTGGAAGTTCAGACTGCCCCCTCCCAGGTATGGTAATCAGATATGTTAAAGTGATTAGTGCTATGCATGCAGCAGTTACCTGGAGTTACAGTAATAGTTGGTTAGGTTTGGTTGTAGTAGTTAAACCGGGTTAAGTTTCTTCTTTGTGTATATGCTTTGCGTTGGCAGATTTTGTGCGATAAAACAAAGGTTTTGGGAGACCATAATATTAAACCGGAAGGTAAAACTAATCTAAAGTAGGCCGGTGATTTTAGCGTCCTTAGTTTGTTAAAAGACGTCCTAGTGTTAGTGAAAACTAGTAGGCTATAAAATGAATGCTAAGAAGAATAGTATCAATTATTATATTGATATGATTCTTTTTAATATTATTATATTGACATTTTTAATTGTTGAAAATGGTTGAAAAATGGATCGGAAGAAGAGAAACATAAGCGTTGGGATTAAGACGATTATAGGATATCCGAAGCACCAGTACGAAGGGTTAGACTTTTTGAAGGGTTTGACTTTGTCATACATTTATATCAAATCCCCTGCAAGCCGGAATCCCGGCAAACCGTCGATATAGGAGAGAGCAAAGTATTTTCTGTTGATACGTCTGATAATGCCTCTCTCATCATCCGAACGGAAGATAAAATCCTTAAAGAGACGCCCATAAGCAAAAAGATTAATATTATCGAGGTAAGGGCGACGCCTGAGATCGTTTCATATAGAGGCGAGGCAGAAGTTATTCGGGCCGATCCTAATGTTGAGCGGGCCGAGATTTCCAAAGTGGTCCGGATACCTAAAAATCTTTCCGTTATTATTCTGGGGAGAGACGGAATCCCCCTGCCGGATACGGTAACGGCCCGGTCTGAGGTTATACCTGTGATAGCTACGCCGTCCATGCCGGCCTCCCCGCCGGCTTTTAAAGAAGCCGCTACCAGCAGTATTCAATACCTGGGCCGCGAACATGGATTGGAACTCGAAAGCGTTACTAACATGCTGGAGGACAGTCGAGGACGCATTTGGTTTGGATGCCATGTTGGAAATCCTCAAGGCGTAAGTCGCTATGACGGCGTGAGCTTTACTCATTTCTCTACAGGATCAGTCGCATCGATGCTGGAAGATAGCCGCGGCGGCTTATGGTTTGGCGCTACGTCTGGTCTGATTTTCTATGACGGCCATTCATTTTCTGTTTTCAATAGCAAACAATATTTAGTCGGCGTGAGGTCTATGTTGGACGATAAACAGGGAAATTTGTGGTTCGGATCCCCTAAGGGATTAACTCGCTATGAATCGGAGGCGTCAGGCGCAGTAGAGGAGGGCCAAGGTCGTTTCATTCATTATACAAGCGACCATGGATTAAGCAGCGACTGGGTTGGAGCGATTTTGGAGGATAAAACAGGAAATTTATGGTTAGGAACCGGTAAGGGTTTGACTCGCTACAATCCTCAAACCTATGGAGGCCAAGGTAGTTTTACTCAATGAACTATCCTAACAATTATAGTTCGTAATACATTAGCTTTAGATTTGTTTCACTGAACCAGTTTTAATGAAAATATCCCTATTTACAGCTTAGTCGAAACTACATTGCCACTAACAATGGAAGATAGGTAAAATGAGTCCTTCAAACATTTCCACTTTCATAGCTGAGCCATTTCATACCAGGTACTTGGTACCACTATTAAATGCTATGCATGTGGAAGTGTCTACCTAGAGGGGCTAAAAGCTCTGTTCAACTATGTTAAATTAAAGCAAATATTTCAATAATGCAAAAAAAATGGTGATTAAGCATACTAAGGAGCTAGTGACACTTTAATCACTTTTGCTTCACTTAGTGTCGTAAAATGGGCTACAACAAAGGGCTATGTCCTTGACTCTATCTTTGCTTCTTAGATAAAGCTTATATCCAGGACATTAGTAGTAACACTTTCCAATAAAATTCAGAGTTACGCTAGACTACAATGTCAATTATGTGTTACGTTAATTTTCTCGTGTTCAGCAATTTTCGACTCCCAAGCCTACTATTCGTGATTGACCAATCAGGGTTAAGATGTAAGGTATGATTTTTGAATGTGAGATAAGATTCAAGCTTGGAACATCATATTTTTTGGATCTGTATGATGAATCGCGGTAAAATTAGAAAGAAATAGCATTCTTAAGCAATAATTGGGAGCAAATTAATGGTATTCACGCTAATTTTAATGTGATCATAATGTTTTCTTAGCTTTTTTTCTGTAATCTTTAACATTTATGATAGTTGATTGATCAGAGAAAAGATTAAAGGTTTATTTTTTTAAATAAACATTGGAATAACGGTTCACGTTATTCAAAGAGAGAGCCCTCCCCCTTCAGAAAAAAAACGAATTGTCTTGAATTTATGAGCATTTCTTACTCAAATTATTAATTTTCAACTATCTCTTCTTCCCCTTCCCCCATAAAAAGAATCATCTGAAGAGCTTGGAACAACGAATCTGACGAAAAAACCGAGGAAACAATCAGAAACAATAACTAATAAATAAAGGTGATATGTTGCATGAGGATTTAACAGTTTCGGCTGCGAGACGATCACTAAATGAAGGCCAATATTGTAGATCTTCACTAGATGACAATCCACTATCTGATGCTAACGATATCATTTATGCATTAGCCCGGGCAGTAGAAAAGCTGAATGAAGTGAATTTCTTCCCTAAAGAGTGGAAACTCGGTACGTATGAGTATATTATATTTGTGATGGCTTTCTGTTGTCTTTGAAAAAAGAACCATATTTTGTTTTATTTCTTTGTTTGTATAATGGGTAAGCTGTGTGGTCTCCAAAACCTGATTTATGGATTTTTTTTTTTTATTTCGATTTTTGACTTCGCAACATTTAACATTAAGGCTTTGACAAATTGCAGAAACTAACGTTAAGCGAGGTTATTCAATTAATACAGAAATGAAATCAACGGAGTGAACGTGTATGGACGCCTGAATTTTATTAGGAGGAAGCTATAAAACCAAACATAAAAGCGTTGCGAGTTTTCTTGCAAATTGGTTTAATTTTAAAGAGGCTATTGTTGAGAAGGATCCTTCGTTAATGTTTTAACCGTCAGGGGATGAATGCCCCAACATATATGTGGTAGTAGGATAATAGTTCCATTTGATTCCAATTATTTCTAAGTAGATAGTTTCTTTTTCACTTACTTCAATTACTATTATGAATTACTTATTTAAGCGCTTCATATGTTATGGAAGACCCAAAAGTCACAAGCCTTGCTTTCTTCTCCAATGCTTTGATGTTAATTTGATATCTTACTTAGAGATGTAGTTAAATATATCTATAAGGAGAAAAATTCATACATCCTGCATTATAATTATGCATAGAGTCGGCATGTAAACAGTACCATACTCCAGAAGAGATCAAAAAGTTTGAAGATAGAGACCCAAATTTCTTCAATTCAAAAATTGCATTGTAGGAGAAAATATAACAAGCTAGGAAAAAACTCGTACAAATAGTAAGATTTTGGAGGACACTGGGCATTAATACCACATCGTACCCCATACTACCTGTAAAAGGAAGTACCCCATGCAAAAGGAACGAGATATTGCGCTCATTAGTACGGTTATACCAAGGATTAGCCACTCCAGACTATATCAATATGGTTCAGTGTCTTATATTCTTAGACGATTCGCTTCTGGTTGCAGGAACTTTAGAGAAACTTATTCTTTCAAATGAGGTAAGTTGAATTAAGGCCTTACTTCATTTTCAGCATGATTTGATTTAATTTCAAATTGAATTTGACTAGTCGATAATTTGATTATTTAATTACGTTAAAATTATATAATAAATTTAATTTAATTCCACGATTTTAGTTTTTGAGTTTGTTTGGATTTAATTGTATTTATTAAATTAAATTAGTTTGATTTAATTTTCAGTATGATTTAATATCTTTGATTTGTAGGTTATTTTGATGTTGCAAGAGGCTTTGAAAGTTGGTCCTAAGAATGCATTTATATCCTTGAAAACGAGATTAAGCCTATTTTCACAAAATCTGGGATTTACTTATTCCAAGCTTGTCAATAGTGGGCTCGGAGAAACCTCCAGGGAGTTCATATTCACCTGTAATAATGATACTCTACTGGTATATACATCTATTGCAATGTACAGTGTCTTGTCGGGATTGGTATATTAATATTATTCAGTCTCTTGTATCTGAAGCTCATTTAGATGTTGCTGGAGTCTTAGAAAAGCATACCCTTTTAATTGAGGTAGTCGATAAAGCTTTTATTTTTGTTTGAAAACTATGATTTTGTTTATTTCAGGCCTATCAAAGATTTGGCCCATTGTCTGTAACGAATGATTTATGTGCCAGGTGTTTCTGGAATAATTTCAGGAATTTTGTACTTCTACTAAAAAATATTCTAAAAACTAAGCGGAATTTTCTCAGAATAAACGTTGTTTTGAAGCTATTTTTGGGGTATCCTGTTCATCGACAGTTTTTATGGCACTTGGTATCTACCAAGTGACATATAACCATCGCACATTATGTCGGTCTGTCTGTCCCGGTTTTGCTACTTTGGGCGCTTCCAGGTAAGCTAGGACGGTGAACTAAATTTTTACTCATAGACTAATCATCGAGAAGAAAATGAGCAACCAGACATCTTTGGTCTTCAGTTTCATTGATTAGGAACAGCCCTTTGATTGAACTGAAAAATAACTTCTAGTGAAGGTCTTGTCTTTCTAAGGCATACCAAAGAAGTACATCAAAGTGATTAGTGGTATTTAACAAAATAATATTGTCACTGTTAAAGAGGAAGCGAGGGCAGCAGTTGTGTGTGGGATCAGGGATTGAGAAGGGCTGCGTCTCATTCCTGTTTTTATGGATAGATTTTATGGAGTTTTCTCCAAGAAACAAGACAGAATATGGCAGCATGATATCAAATGAGAAGAACATAGTTTAATGCCCATGGAATAGGTTGCAAAATGGAACATGGGAAACTTAGTATCACACAGGAAGTTAATTTATCCTAGACCTAGACTCCGCAGATGATTTGAATGCCAAACATAAAATACTGGCTAAGTGAATGAAGTTTTGGAAGTTTTGAGACTTCAAGATGTAAGAATATGTTTGAAATGTTAGGAAGACTAAACCGCTTAGACATGGATTACTGAATGGTAATGAAAAAGCTACTGATGTCGATAGCGTCACTTACGTGGGTAATATAATTAGTAAAGATGGTGGATGCAGTGAAGATGTTGAAAGTAGAATAGCCAAGGCTCAGGGTATTTCTTTACAGTCGATAGATGGGAAGATCTATTTATATAATTAGATCTGTGAACTATGATTAAGGTATTAGAATCCATGGTCACGACAGTGATTAAGTAAGTCATTTTAATGCTACCTTGAGAAAACAAATCTGCAGGATTCCATTTCAAAAAGGGAAGGTTGGTGTATAACTCTAATAAGACACAAAAACGGAAAGTAAATGGATAATCCAAGAAAGCTTTTGACGCATTTTAGACTTAGAGAGCTTTTTAAGAGGGGAGTAGAAGTGGTCAAATATTCCCTGCATAAGCGAGTAATATCAAGTACAGGTAGCCCTCAGGAGATCTGAGAAATAAACTGTTGCTGGGTGTTTGCTTGACAACATTTCTTATGCTGTATAGTGTGACAAGTGCAACCAATGGTTATGGGCACAGTGCCTCTCAATGTCTCCCAAGGAATATGGCATCTTTGTAAAAATGAATGACCAACTTCTTAGTATCTGGGTATGCCCCTTGTGTAAATCTAGAGGTTTGGCCAAGCAAACTTTTCCCTAACTATTGAGGTATTATCTGAATGAGTATTGTAAGGAAATGAAAGATTTGTGTCCTGCATTTTGGAATGACATGCTTACCTTGCTTGAAAATATTAAAGCTAATGTGCAGAGCCTAGAAAATATATTTTCATCTAAAGTGTCAATATTTAGTGTTGAGGTGGTACTAAATCAAGCTGTTGTTGATAAGCTACAAACTGAAGTTCAAAAGCTGTAGCAGCAAGAGAATGATAGACAAAAAACTTGGCTGAATGTAGTTGTGTATGGTGTCCTACCACAAACCAACAGCCTACATTTTTTACAGATTTTTCTGGAAAACGAGTCCAGAATGATGCTGCCAGACCCATTACTGTTCTCAGTTAGTTAATTAAAAAAGAAAATTGACATTCTAACACAAAGATGCAGGTGCTTGTTATGTAATAGTTTAAGAGATGTTGTTAACGTATGGAAAGTTAAGCATCTAAAAACCCTCAAAGGCATTCTTTATGACAGTGTTATTGTTTTTTCTTCAAGATATTTTTAGATTTTTTTTCTTCCAAGACATTTTTCGAGATCTTTTTCATGACATTTTACAATAATTTTTTTCTTTGAGATATTTCCTCAAGACATTCCCAAAGCCGCTTACATAAGACTTGTTTTGATTCCCTGAACCTTTATAATCCAGCGACAACAGAAGATTTTATTTGGTGTAGGGATCAAATGTGAGACTCAAGATTTCCAATTGAAGATGCTTTAGTCAACTGAACTAACAAGACAATGATGATATAATGCTCTTAGAAATACTTTCTAGGCAATGAGATCCTCCATGTTCCATTTTTTAGAGTTTTGGTTACTATTGAGCCGGGTCGCTCCTTACTACAGTTCGTTACCACGAACTGTTTGACTAGCGTTTGTCCTTAAGTGTCAGCCTAATGTAGATTTTATATTAAAAGGTTTAAGAATGGGAATATTTAATAGAGAAAATTCTGATAAAACTAACTTGTTTATTTATCAAGACTATTATAGGGCATAAATTTTATAAAGAATAAAATTCCGTAACCACAAGTCTTAACAACGCAAAACAAAACGAATTTGGACCAACTAATGTTTTCCTTTCAAGCGGTCCATTATTTTAATGCCTCAATTACATCAAAGGCATTTGCTGATAATTAAAATAAAAAGAAACTTGTGAATAACAAGTGTTCTCCCCCATTCAATGCACAATAGAAGTAGACAATTAAAATGATGAGAAATTGATTTGAAGAAGTTACACTCCTGGATTTTTAAATGTTGTCTATCAAAACTATGTCTTTGTATTTCTTACCGGACCTACCCGGTCAGCCTAGGCTACCTAGGCTACCATAGTCAGCCTAGGCTTCCAGCTTTTCTAATTTCAAAAGCTTATGCCTCAAATCACTACTCTGAATGGTCACTCATAAAATTTTCAACTGAGAGTTTATCGTAGCTCAACCAAATATTTATGCACAGGATACAATATTGGCGCTGATGTCGTATGGAATTTTAGTTTCAAACAGTAAGTAAGGAGCGGCCTGGGCTAACAGTAACCGAAACCCTACACTGTAAAAAATAAATTGGATTTCCAACAAAATGTTATGCCGAAATTTATACCAATGGTGGAACCAGGGAGGCCAGAAGGGCCTTGGGCTTCCCAAGATTTCTTCTGGTCCCCTCTTTCCCTATTTTTTCTTTTTGTCAATCTTTTCTTAGAATAAATTTGTCAGTTTGGTCAATTATTGGCACCTTTTTCACATCCCTCCATGATTTTGCTCATTGGCGCCCATGTCACATTGGCGCCCCCAAGATTTCGCTCTAGATCCAATCATTTTTTTGGCAGGAGCTGGCTCAAAGTGCAGTAAGACCTATAGAAGACGAAGTTCGAATATCTGAGCCTACCAGGACGGCAGGATGGTTCTTCGGTTTACTTTTGATAAGTCACAGTAACGTTGAATGACAGTGTTTTCATCTATTCCTTCATTTTTACAGTAGTTTAATAATACTGACAGAAATACTGAACGAAAAGGATAGTAATCATGTATGCATCAGAATAATTTCGGGAAGAGAGAAGGTGCAAATTAAAAAACAACAAAAACGGGAAAATATAGAAAAATCATAATAACTTATTTGTTAGGAGGCACAGGTCTACAGAGCCCCTCCCTTTTATGTGTTTGAACTAAAACCGTTTTTCTATCACTTGTGGTTCTTTTCATGTTGAAAATGTGTTAAGGATTTTAGTCAGGTAATGGGTCCAAAGTCAAGTTTTGTGCGGAGCTTGTGTGATAGAAATAAGGTAAAAGTTGAACGGGAACTGCTGGGAGATGGTTTCGAAATTTCTTTTGTCTGATAAATATTAGCTCAAAAGGCTTCTAAAATTATTTTGTCAAAAGGTTTCGGGATTTTGTTCTTCGCCGGCTCTTGATAAAAAAAAAACGAAAAAGACTTAGTTGTTTGATCAAGTAACTGGTTTTTGATACAAAAAGCTTAGATTTTTGAAAAGGGACTAGAAAAGACCCAAAGGATACTAACCCCTCCCCCAGTCTAAATACGTGCCTGGTTGAAATATTAGCTTATTCATAGTCGTTTCGGGGTCTTATTTTGTAAAGATTGGTGACATTTTTTAATATATAGTATTTGTAATACATTTTATTAATATATAATATTTGGCCGTGTTTTACCTAACAGTTTTCATTTTGTTTTTCTTTTCTCTTCTTTTTATTATAGGTTACGTATGTCAGCGATATATATTTAAATATTAAGGCAGGTTTGATTTGTGCCTAGTCATTTTTTACAATGTGATTTTGACTTTTATTGATTGTAAAAAAGAAAAAAGCGCTGCGGGTGCGCAGGATTCGGCTCTCGGACTAATCCGGCCGGCCGTTGCAGGGGTGCAACGGAATCTCGGGATTGGTCAAAGTCCGTCGGGCGCGGAGTCCGAACTGCTCGGTACAGGGAGCGTTCTCGCGACGCCCCCCCCGCCCCCCCCATGGGGGAACGGGCGCCGCGCGGGCGGGAGGCCGGGGGTTGAGGCGCGGGCCGGCCCCCCTCGGGGGCGGGGGCGGGGGGCCGGGGGGCCGCCGTGCCCGTGGGTCTCCGTATCCAGGGCTCCCTGGTCTCGACGGGCCTCCACCGCAACCTCGCAGCGGCGAGCGAGCGGGTGAGTACCCACTTCGGACGCCTGGCCTCCGGTCTGCGGATCACCGGTGCGGGCGACGACGCCGCAGGTCTGGGCCTCTCGGAGCGCATGCGGGCACGGATCCGGGCCTACTCCGGAGCGCTGCGCAACGTCGACGACGCCATTGGATTCGCGCGCGTCGGGCAGGACGGATTGGCGGGGATCTCGGGGCTGCTCGGGGAGATGCGCGGCCTGGCCGTGCGTGCGCTGACCGGCACGCTGGCGGCGCCCGACCTCGCCTCCCTGGACGCGGAGTGGAAGGCGCTCGCCAGGGGAATCGTCGACATCGCGTCCAACGCGACCTTCAACGGCCAGGCGGTGCTCGGCTCGAACCAGGTGTGGAGGTTCCACGTCGGGCCGGACGCGGGTGACACCGTCGGCGTCCGCACGAAGGACATGGGCCGCCTCGGAGCGGTTCTGCGGTACTTCAACTTCACGGCGAAGGGCGGCCCGAAGGCCTCGCTGAAGCTCGTCGATCGCGGCCAACAGCTCGTCGAGGATCTGGCGGGCAAGCTAGGCGCCAAGCAGAACCGGTTCGAGAGCGCCCGGCGCACGCTCGAGGAAGCGCGCGCGAACCTGACGGTCGCGGAGAGCCGCATGCGTGACCTCGACCTTGCGGAGGAGACGGCGGCCCTCGCGAGTGCTCGTATCGTCCAGGAGCTGGGCGAAACGTAAACACAAATTCGAAAAATATGGTAGGGCATGCTAACTTGCATGCTGACCTTATGGGTGCTTGGTTATATGGCGGGATGGACCGATACACACTGGGTCAAGATTTAACAACTCATTACCTCCAATGATTTTGCTTAGGTGCTGGAAGGAAACAATAACATTCTGTTGTACAAATTGGAGATTCATTTTAACCTTCTTTGTTAAAGTACCAAGGACATCTTTGAATGAACTCCCCCCCCCCTCGTGGACACATATTAGGTCTTTTCATTCCGGAAAACCATTATTTTCTAAAACAAATTAATTACTTCAAATTTCTGAAGTTACAAGGGTAGTATCACATCTTCGTCAGTGTTAAAACGGCGTGAAAATGAATAAGCAAAATTAACTACTTTATTTTGGTAATACTTTTCGTCCGTAATTTACAAATATTAATAATCTGTTGATTTGCAAAGGGAATGACACCGTCAAAGAATAGTTACATTTTTTAAAGTTGTTTTGTGCCATAGGTTCTTTGCTTCATTTTTATGTTGATTTTTTACCCACACTTTTCTTCTCAAATTTGGTGCCCGCTAGTACCAAAAACTTGCTAACTGCATTCAGAGATTTTTCTCATTAAAAGGTAGTTACCTCTTGCACCCGGGGTGAAATCTTGATTAGCGCCCCCTCTTGTCTCCCAAAAATTTTTAGGTCTAATTTTAACAGAATTTCCATTTATTAAAAAACTTTTAATTATTAAAAAATTAAATACCAAATATCACAAAAAAAGATTATACCCAATGAAAATCAGTCCACCGACTTTTCTTTTCGAGGAAAGCTGATGAAGATATGCAAAAAATAAAAATTTGGGATAATAAAGTAGGGACAATAAGTAGGTAATTGGGGAAACACGTAGTCTCTATTCTTAATGAAGGTTAAAACAATAAGACTTTTTCATGATATATATAACACTGCAGCACAGACACGGGGCTTATGAAGTTGATGTCCTTTAAAGGATATTTTTTATCCTAATATATAGCATCGGCGAAGTGGTGAAAATGTCAGCATAGATGATAGAACAGGCTAGAGTATAAACTCCAGCTAACACCATGACAGAGAAGGGCGAACATAAGTTATGCTAGCCACTATACAACACAAGAAGAAAGATAAAACACGAAACAACAAAATTTTATGAGTGTAAAAGACACCCACAAAAAGAAGAAACATAGCGGACTCCAGCATTATTATATATACATGAACACAATGACATACCAAAAGTCCTCAATGGACTGCGACAAAAAAATTCAGAGCGCGAAAACGTGGTCTAAAATGCTCCGGCGGCGGGGATGAAATTGCAGGCTGCTGTAGTTGAAAAAGACGGGGCATGCCCTAAAGCAGGGACTTCAGCTTCTCCATCTCCATCTAGGTTATCTACTGACTCCCCAAATTCATCTGTACAAGGCTTGCGAGGACAGTCATGCATCCGATGACCCTGTTGAAAACAGCGAAAACAAGCTCGTTGTTCCCGAAGGTTCGCCAGGACTGCCGAAGGAAGAGATTGGATTCGCTGCCGCCGAACCGTGCTGAAATGTTTCCTAGAAGACGCAGGTAGCGCGGTTGGATGTGAGCTGGATGGCGAGCGTTGCCATTTAGGACGCGCTTGTTGACAACTCGCAACAGCAGGTACTTGAGCCACAGGTGGTGTATCCGCTAGAGGTGTGTCCATTGGAGATGGCAGATGACCGCCATAGACGTAAGCTTGAAGCTCCGCAACTTGGCGCTTCAGGACAAGGATCTCCTGTTCCATGGCAACGGCGCAGGCTCGACAGGGATGCAAACGGAAACAGAACAACGGTGAATCCAAATGCACACAAAAAACAGGAATACTGGGAGGACAATCTAAGGAACAGGCAAGGGATATATAGATATAGAAGGAGACATATGGATAATGCCAAGTGTCAACGTTGGACACGTGTCCCCGCAGGAGACGGAGAGAAGGAACATGCATCCAACAAAAAGAATCCGAAGAAAACAATTGGACGCCGCCTTGGTATTGCAAAACACCATGGTGCGGTGGGGGTCAATCTGGTGCAAAAGCCCCACCAAAAGCGGGATCTTCTCGCTGTTGGCCGGGAAGTAAACCTTTTGCACCACCCGGTCCGCTGTCACCTGCTCGGCGGCCACCTCAACCCGCTCGGGATTGTTCATGTGTTCGTAGGCCAGCTCGGTTACCCGCAATGACAGCGTGGCCGAATACAAAAGGTTGAGCCGAGCCTCGGGGCTGGGCATGCGCCGCAGCAAAAAGCGAATGTCCTTAATAAAGCCCAGATCGAACATGCGATCGGCCTCGTCCAGCACCAGCACGTCGATGTGGCGAAGGTTGAACACCTTCTGTTTAAAGTAATCGATGATGCGGCCTGGCGTACCGATCAGGATGTCCACGCCGTCGGCCAGCGTGCGGCGCTGCTTCTCGTAATCGATGCCGCCGTAAGCCAGGGCGAGCTTCAGGCCGGTGTCAGCACCCAGCAACACGGCGTCCTTGTGAATCTGGATGGCCAGTTCGCGCGTTGGCGCCAGGATAATTCCCCGAGGGTTGTTGCCGCGGGCGTCATCATCCACCGGGTTTTTCAACAGGCGGTCGAACCTTGCCACCAGAAAAGCACCGGTTTTGCCGGTGCCAGTCTGCCCCTGCCCAGCGACATCATTGCCGGCCAAAGCCAGGGGCAGGCTCAAGGCCTGAATGGGTGTACATCGTTCGAAGCCGGCTTTTTCAAGCCCAGACGCTACCTGCGGGTGCAGGTCGAAGGCGTCGAAGCGCTGGTCGGACAAGCTGCCGCTCGAGCACACGGTCGACCGCTGGATGGCGCTCGTCGCGTTCTACGTGCGCTACTTCTTCGTCATCCTGCGCCTGCCGTTCGAGCCCATCGTGATCTTCCTCGGCAGCTTCGTCGAGTTCGTCGTCGACCTGCTGCGCCTCACGCTCAAGCTGGTCACGCTCATCGTCGACGGCCTGCTCAAGCCGCTGCTGCACATCGTGTACGACCTGTTGGGAAATGATAAGCATGGGGGGGCGATCTCAAATCCCTTTTACTCTTAAGAAGCGCACTTTAACTTCCAGTTTCAAGTCAAATACGACCCAACTGAATTTTGTGCCATCACTGATTCCATAAAAACCTTATATGCCCCAAGAGCATAACCCAAAGCCCTTGCCCTGGGCTCTGGAGGATTGTGTCAAGCCTGGAGGGATTGTTATATGTTCCTTGGCTATTTTAAGCAAAATGACCCTTGCAAATTTCAATCAGATGCTTTTAGTGATAAGACTGGTAGTTGGGGGTGGGGGATAGTTGACCTCCATCACTTTTGACTCTTAAAAGGAAACTAGAGCTCCCAATTTAAACCAAATGAGCCTCAGTCAAAGTTTATACAACCATCCCTCCTACAAGAACCTTAATTGCTCCAGGGGCATAACTTAAGAGTCCTTGTCGTCAAGCTCTGGTGGTTTGTATCAACGCCAAAAGCCTTTTTATATGATTTTCGGACTATTTTGAATAAAAGGACTGTCTCAAATTTCTACTGTATGCATCTTAGGAGAATATGACGTGTGTGTGGGGGGGGGGGGAGAGAAGGGGCAGCATTGCTCTGACCACTTTGAATCTTAAAAAGGGCACTCGAACTTCTGATTGTCAATCCAATGAGCCCCCCCCCCCCTAAAGCATATACGACAACCCTTTCTATAAAAACCTTACATGCCCCCCACGGCATAACTTACAACCCTTGCCCTAAGAGCTGTGGTGGTGGAGGGGGGGGGGGTGTCTTCCTCATAGACATAGTTCTCTTTTCAACTAAGAGGAACAAAATTGCTATCTCCAAATCCTGATTGGAGGTGATTGGGGAAATGATGAGCAGGGGGACTTATTGCTCTTGAATTACTTTTGACTCTTAAAAAGAGCACTATAACTTCTAATTTCAAATCAAAGGAGCCCCATCTGAAGTTTATATGGCCCCCCATTACACAGGCACCTTATATGCCCCCTATGCATGACTTGTAACCCCATGATTGTTAGTTTTTACCAATAAAAGTATTATTAGATTTAACTAATCAGTTTTGCTTATTCATTTTTACGATTCAACGTGGCAACACTGACGAAAGTATGATGCTGCCCTAAAAACTTTATAATCTTGAAACAACCAAAAGAACAGACATTAATGGACTGCTTGGTAATACAGAGCCCAGGGTTTGATTACAACCACTTCAAGATTTACGAAAGCCCTTCTACCTGTCCCTACGACAATCCCTCGACTGAAATGTTGATTCCACACCCTAAGCGATATCAATGACCCTAGAGAGTCCTTATACTTTCCATCCTTCGACAGCCCATTAAAATTACTACACGCATAATTTGCTACTGGTTTGCTCCTTCCTCCCAGTAGTTGGTTGGTTTCATTGGTTTAAAAATAAACCGAAATTCATATTACCCCATCCACCTGTTTTAATGGTGAGAATTAAGACCAAAACATAGTACTGCTACATTTGTATAATCCTTAGTCCCAACCACAACAATTTTATCATCCACTGTCGAAAAAAAAATCAATTAAACTTTTTTTTTTAAACTGAATGGCAAAAGACAGGTGAACGTCTTCTTATGGACTTATATTCTCAAGAAAATCATAAACTGGAGCTTTGTCCCCTCTGTTTGTAAGAATATAATAGATCTATTTCATTGACAAATAGCAACACGTCTTTCTACTTCCAGGAAACCGTTACAGCTGTAACCCGTTGCAGTCAAACGTGTTAAGCTACAACCCGTTGTTGGGCGCACTTTCGACAAAATGCAGTAGCAAAATAAAAGTTTCATGTTCATCAACTAGTGTCAATCAAATAGCCTACAAGTGAATGAATAGAAATCAAAGGTTTTACGATTTAATCCACTCAAGTGAGATATCCCAATCACAGATATTCCATTTCCAATTGTTTCCTCTGCAGTAGTCCTAGGCGTAACTGCTCGCTTAAGCTACATGTAAACAATGTTGTGCACAAAGGTCACTACTCAATCGAGAGTTTAACGCGATGCCCCGCCATCCAACGAGCTGGTGTGGCAGCTCGATGTGGCGGCGCGCTGTCGCGACTTCCCAGACCACCAGGTTGTTGTCGGTGTCGAGGACTGCGACGTGTTCACCGCGCGGGCTGAATACGACGAGTCGTGGCGGCTGGCTGATCGGCAGTGTGCTGATGACTTCGCCAGTCCGCGCGGAGACCACGCGCGCACCTCTCGAAGTGCTCCACGAGATGATGCGGTCGTGCTGGCGGACACCCTTGATCAAGACCGCGCGCTCGAACTCGGTGGTGTGCGCGAGCTCGACGTCCGTGACTGCGAGAGCGGCGATGACCTCGTCGCGCAGGTCGTCGGCGAGCCGGATCGACGCGGCGTTCTCCAGAGCGCGCAAGCTGTCGGTGCGGCGGCCGGCGCGGGTGCTGGCCCGGGAGGCTCGAGCCTGCGCGATGTACACCTCGCGCATCTGCGCGTGGGCGAGGTCGCGTTGCTCCTGGGCCTCTTGGAGTCCGAGTGCCGCGAGGACCAGTCCGATGACCAGCGTTGCGGTCATCGCGACGGCCGCGGTGGTCGCGACTTGTTGCCGCTGCACGAACTTCCACAGCAGGTAGCGCGTCGCCGGCCGACGCGCCAGCACGGGTTCGTGGTCCAGGTAGCGGCGGACTTCGTTGGCCAGCGCCGCTGCGGAGTCGTAGCGCCGGTCCCTGGCCTTCTCGATGCTCTTCAGGACGATCCA
>JAAAKM020073195.1:152462977-152572386 GCA_010016025.2 Alatinidae sp. Z8VKAUB7J3
TGATGTTTCCAAACAGGTTTTGTATTTGTTAATTTTGTACACAAGAGGACAAAGGTTAGTAATAGGAGGAAGAGGAAATCACATTGTTAACTTACACAAATACTCTTTCATGACATAACGGGATTCGCGACCCTGCGAATGGACGATAAACATAAAGGGGCAACAACTAACAATTTGCAGTTTACATAACATCATACATCAATAACTGATCTTCAAAAACAACAAAAACATCAGAGAGGACAAAATAACAATTGCAGCTAAAATATTCCTGCCTAGGTGACTATTACTAGTTAACTTATCGGGGAGATCCCTATATCCTTGAACAAAGCGATCTGAATTGGCAGTAGAATACTGGGGACGTATGCAGTGAAAAATGTCACGGTTTTGAAAAAATTCACTGACACGTAGCGCTGCGATGATGGCTTTGGTACCCTTGCGTGGCTCGCGCTTTTGCAGCGTGCGCAAAAAGATGTCAATGGGGGTTCTGTCCAAAAAATGTTCCTCTGGTTCCCAGGTATTACTGGACATGGGGTACCCACTCCATTTCACGAGGTACTTAACCTTACCTTTGCGAACACGTCTGTCCAAAATTCGTTTTACTTGATAGATATCAGAAGTAAAAGAGTCCGCACGTGTCTTTGGGGAAGAGGTTGTAGGAGTAGAAACTTCCGGAGAACTGGAGGTTTGGGCAGAAGTAGAATCAGCTGCAGGGACAGATGGATCAGAATGTGGCATCAGAGGGGGTTCATCAGGACGTAAGGAAGACGAGATATAAGGTTTCAAGCAGTTGACATGCACAACATCGGTCTTAAAAGGGCTGAAACGAAGAATGTACGTATTTGGGCCGTGTTGTTTGATGATGCTGTATGGACCATTCCAACAGTAAAACAATTTCTTTGAGAAACCCTTCTTAGATTTGGGGGAATAGAGCCAAACATTTTGATCTGCGGTGTAGGATCTGTCATGTAATCTGAGATCATAAGAGTGCTTCATGCGCTGTTGAGCTCGCAAAATGTTATCATGTGCTAGAGTTTGAGCTTCATGCATGTAGTTTCTGCATTAATTAAAATGCCTACATTTGATTATGATGCTTGGCAAGCTGATGAGCTTATTCAAAGCTTACACAATCAGGTTTTCCCTAGATTCTTTTCCTGATACAACTTAAAAGTATCATCGAGAAGAGCGGATTTGAAATGTTACTTTTGAAAAGAACAATACACAAAATGTCACAATAAGGGTCAAGTCACAAGTCACCGACCTTGGTCAAGTCACATGGTGCAGAAAGGCTGGTCTCCAACTGCGTTGAGCTGGATTTCGATGTCCACCAGTGGATAATTGGGAGCCAATGTGCGCAACTAGAGAAATAGTGTATGTTAACATGGAAGGTCACCCGGCTCAGTTGGTAGAGAGCATACTGCGAGAGCATAGCGCGAAAGCATGGACCACGGTTTCGATCCCCGTAGGTGACATATTTTCTATTTCTTTAGTGTTCCTTCAAAACTAACATGCAAAAAAGTAGAACCAGTAGATAATTAAGAATTAACATACTTTTCTATCTCATATTTTGTATGTATTCAAAGGTAACAGCTGTTGCTCTTACGGTTTACAGTGTTATTCCTGACTACAATCAAATAAAGAAAACCAACAGAGTTCATGTGAATTAATTGAAACCGGTACAACATATTCGTAGCAGCTCCTTGATTGGAAATACTCAATCTTTTTTCTCTAAATCAGATCAACCTATATCTAAAATTTAATTTCCAAGCGTCCCTTCGTGTGACGTGCTGCATTTCCTTCGGAGCCATACTTCTATACCCTTGCTACAATACTCCAATTCTCTTGTAACCATACTGCAATACCCTTGCTACCATGCTGCAATACCCTTGAAGGCATACTTCAATACCCTTGGCACCATACTCCAATTCCCTTGGCACCATACTGCAATACCCTTGGCAACATAGTCGAATTCCCTTGGAGCCATACTTCAATACCTTTGGCACCATACTCCAATTCCCTTGAAGGCATACTGCAATACCCTTGGTACCATACTGCAACATTCCTTCCGTTTAAAAGCATCGCACATAGCTATCACTATGTTATGGTACCTGTTAAAATACAAATCCAAACAAATTGTACTCTCCTCCCTCCTACGACCCTCTTGTAACTTGTCTGTCACAATGTACAACAATGTTACCTTTGTAACAAAGAGAAACTGGACAAGCCGAAGTAAACAGATGTAAAATACAGTTTCCTACAAACTTGTACAACTGAGTAAATGTACCAAATGTCAAGCTTAAATACCACAGAATTGAAAGCCTGCAGCATCAAATCTCACAGGTCTTCCAGCATGATAGTCTCTCCAACCACTCAACTACTGCTATCTACATAAAAGACTCGACGATCCAAATGAACATCATATGAAACAACATCCGTTTCCTAGAACATTTAAAAATGGGAGCTTGAGCGCTGAAAATATGGAACATCAAAGCTACAAACGTGAAATTGTTGAAATAATTCATGAAAATACCGTAATGAAAATTCTCTTTCTTTAATTTTCAATCGTAATAAGATCCTGTTTCACTGAACAGAACTGTATCGTGTAGATATATAGGCTATGCATCAATTTTCCAACTGGTTCTCATAGGCTGTCGTCATAAAATACTGACTCAATCTCCTTTGTTCTCCTTAAATATGAGAAGCATGTCAGCTGATTAAATACATCCGATCGTCAGATCTATTCTTGTGTTACCAATCCGGAAAATTCTCGAAGCCCGGGCTCAGTTGACTGGGAAGTCCCTGACACATTCCTCGAGCTATCTATTCCACGAATGTGAACTCGGATCATCAATGCATACCGCTGACCTATTTAGTTTCTAGATAGCTCTTTTAACACGTGGCAATTGATGACCAATCCGGTTCTTGCTGATTGGAAACGGGGAATCCAAAGTGATATGAGCTTCCTTCGGCCTCGCATGGGCCACGGTAACGTCACACTACAATATCAAAGCAACTTATGTTTGGCATAATGACTCTAATGATGCTTTGTTCTATATAAATACCTATACTGTCCCACGTTACAAATAATTTTGCAAAATAAGAAACTGAGATCAAAAGAAAGGAAATGACAATAACGAAACAACAGTCACCAAACTAGACAAGAACAGAAAAAATTCATAAAATTGAAGACAAAATCTCTGGCGAGAAATAAATTGAATGTGCTCATTTTACATAGCCTAGGTAAGCAAGAAAACACGAAATATCTCAAAAAAATGCGCATTTCATATTTAGAAGCAGATGTATAGGAATATTCTATACATCAAAGAAGAAGAGAAAGAGAAACAAGAAGAAAACACAGGGAAAGTAAAAAGAAAGTGTGAAATTGATATCGGCTACTTGTGATTTAACAATGGAAGACTAGAAAATGCTAACAGTGCTAATCTAATTAGAGTGTTTCTAGAAAGTCTAAAAAAAACGAGTTTCAAAAGTGTCAGAAAGAATACACTCATCTTAATAACAGTCCCACTTGACTTTGTAGTCAGGAACGGCTAGCATATGCAGCATTTTGGCAAAATATTAAGTATTAAACACAAGATACAATACAATACAATACAATACAATATAATGCAATATTAATTTATAGATTGCATATTCCACTGAGTGTTCATGTGCGCTTCGGATGTCAAATTAACCAATCTTTTGATGTGTTAATCACATCATTCTTGGTATGTAACAATTTTGAAATAACTATGGGATTTACGGACTGCTGGCCTATGAGAACGAGCTAAGTAATTTAAAGAGCCAATAAACGGGCCTTGAAGAAAACATTCGAGCAGTGTAATGGGGGTTGAACCTATTGTGGCATTCAAAGCCGGCAAATGGAAGGCTTTATTGATAAGGAGACTCAGACGTAAAATCAGAAGAGGCAAATGCTAAGAACGCAAAATCTAGTTAAGAATAAGTGTGAGAATGCTGAATAGAGTAAAATCAAATGTCGGAAAAATGTAGGGATGAGAGAAAGTTCTTAATAATGGCCGAAGTTCGACAATGATCAGCTAGAGGTCTATCGAATTCAGAAGTAACATGTACCTAAGTTGTCCTCCTCACTAAATGCCGCAGTCGAATCACAGCCATTCAATTTTAACTCTCCACTTTGTGTAAAATTTCATCAATAAAAGTTCGTCAATATTATTGTCAATATTATTGAGCGTCTGTGGACTGCTTAATGCGAGATATTGCGCAACTCAAAGACTGATACTTATCCCTTACTACTTAAGTCACGCAAATGTGTTGGCTGAAAGATGATCTTGATGGATTCAGAAGTAACATGTACCTAAGTTGTCCTCCTCACTAAATGCCGCAGTCGAATCACAGCCATTCAATTTTAACTCTCCGCTTTTTGTAAAACACTTAGGTTAGGAGTAGCTCCTGAAGAGTATTAATTAAGTAGATAATTTGAAATAAACAAACTGCCATGTACAATACAATGGAATACTCTTCGCTAGAAGTATCTAAACCTACTTGCGGGGGACTAAAAGCATTACCTCCGGCTTAAAATTTACCAGGAGAAAATCAGGGAAATATAATCGATTCCTGGGTTCGATTTTCTATTTTTCGGGTACGATCCCCGATGGTGACATACTTTCTATTTCTCTTTTCAAGATCAGGAAAGTAAATAGAATTGAATTGATTTAAAAATTGTGCAGAAACTTGCAGAGATAAGTAACTTCTGGAACCTCAAATTTACAATAGAAAGGGAAGAGAAGGGGACCATGGATATGAGGATCTTGCATCATAATGATGGCAAATTATCCTCCACCTGGTACAGTAAACCCACGGACACGGGTCTTATTATGAACTACCACTCCCTTGCCTCCTAGAAATACAAGAGATCGGTAGTGCCTTGCTTTGTATTTAGAATACACACTGCCTGTAGTTCATGGAACCATTTTCATGAAAGTCTAGCAAAAGCAAAACGAATATTAGAGACAAATCAATACCCCCCCTAGTTTCTATGATCCAATTATCAAAGATACATTGGACAAAATCATAGTGCAATCCAGATCTAAAAAGACTGAGTTTTTTGCAGGTTATTGCCAAAGAGACTCTTAGGAAGTCATATTGTCTCTCCTTCTCTGCTGACGATTAGACAGATTACGCTCACTGAAGCTGGCCTACATAGACATGCTGTCTAGCGACACAGGCATTGAAACTGGGGAAATGGGCAAGGTGATGTAAGGTCGCGGCGTGTGCAAAAAGGATGTCACTGGTATTCTGACCTCTCCTGTGGCTGAAGAGTGATGGATGATGGTGATGGAGATGAAGTATATTGTTTAATTCAATGTGCAATTAATTTGGATCAGCTTATCGTTTACTACAACGAATTTTATTAAATAATGACTTAAAGACATAAAAAATTAAATGATTTTGTCGTTTTGGAAAATGAGTTGGACAGTCTTCTAAGACCCACTTCGGAAGAAATAGCGAAAAAGTATGCACTTGAAAGCTTTTGTCGTCTGACACTCCTCAGAGTACAATCATCAGAATGATCAAAACGAAACGGGTGAAAGAGTATACCCAACTGTATTTTGGAAAGAGAGAATCAAAAGTTGGATTACCAGGATGGCTTGTATTTTTTTATCACTTAGTGTCCACTACAGCTAGGCTTTGTTGCTTTTATGTGGAATGACTCCAAAGCAGCCGAATGAAATCTAGACCTGACCTTTCCTTAGATAGGAAAGCAATCGCCCGTGTACACTTTGGCACAGTCTGGGTTCTCAAGCAAGTACTTCTCTATGACAGCGTCACATTCCATAGTGGTGTTTTTGATCTCTGGACCCTGAGATGGTTGTTTCCCTTGAAGAGTTGATGTCTGGCCAATCAGCGATGGCAGCATGTTTCATTTCGATCATTCTGAAGATTTTACTCTGTGGAGCATCAGATGAAATTTAAGTACATAATGTTTTCGCTATTTTATTCAATATTCTATTCTTATTCACAAATAATTGATTCGTTACGAATCCTTAAATTGCATTCAAATTTGACAGCAATTAAATCAGTACATACCATTCACTTATAAAGCAACACAGCTTTAAATATTCTCCTTGTACATTTGACACGCCTGACGCTATCGATCCTTATTATTTTCTCATTGATATTTAATTCCCAATGAGTATTCAATGACTATTAAAACTCAGTAACTGAAGGTACAAATTCACAGAGGTATTTCATTCAACTTTTCTTGCTTATAACAGATACAGCGAGGATGCTTTTATCAATGTGGAAATCTTTTCACGGGTGGCTTTTCATTTTCATAAGACTTGGCTTCGGTGAGGAAACCATTAGGGAGTAAAAGAGAATTGGCTGTTTATTTAGTTTGGGTGGTACTTAATTATGGAAATGAAGTTATGACGCAAGCAAGTGGCATTGCTGATTCTCTGTAAACAGCACAGTTTTTGAAAATCTTCCCAGTGGTCCCAGGGGTTTATTTGATCAAGGCAGTGCCTTGTTATCAGAATACGTTTCGCATTTTTCTTCGAGTTTATCCCCTTAAAAGGCAGTATGTGTTCCGTCAAAAGACCTTTTAGGGGGAAATATTTCGTTGTCTTAGCTCGGGCAAAAACTTTCAACGCAGATTTTTAGAGATAGAAAGTTACTTCTATTCTTTTTGCATTTTAACTACTGAATCCTCGTATCAGGTAACTAAGTAAGCACAGTAATGAGTTGAACTGGCTTCAGACGTCTTACCTGTCGTGTGTCGAACTTAATACCAACAATTTTGAAACTCGTCAACTTAGAGTAGTTTAGTAAAATAACTTTTATACGCGCCTCCCAGTAAGTAGCTGCTCCTCCCTGGTCACTAAGAATTTGATTAACTTATTAAATCCCTTAAACAGTCATTGCATTATGGTGTCAAAGGCGTTTCTTGTGCACAAATGAAGCATAAACTCGTGTTGGGCAAAAACAGCCTGGGGCACCAGTGGCAACGGTATCCTCAATGCAGTATTGTCTAAAAGCCGCTGCAAACATTTCTGTACAAAGTTATCAGACACGATTTATTCAGATTTTTGACTGATTTAGTACACTAATCAGTTCAACAACAGGTTCCACTAGCTGTTTTTCTGGTGCCACATTTAACTAATTCTCTCTTGGATTTCTCGTTATACTTTCTACAAACGCCCAGATCATCCTAATAGCACTTTAGGCGAGACCGGTAATCCACTTCATGTACCGTATTCTCTCTGATTGCACCGCTGCAGCTTAATTTATTAAACTTCTATAATTTAGGGGATAGAGAGCCAGTATTATCAGAGGCAGTGTTATTAAGAAGGCGGGAATAATTGTTCAAAGTGATTAAACAGGGAGAGGTTATTTTTAAACGGCTGTTCAAACATTTAACAATCTGTCTGATTGTACCACTGCGGGTGAATTAATTCAACCTCGATATTCAGGCGGTTCTATGAGAGAGGCGGTATTATCCGAGAGGAAGGAATAATTGTTCAAAGCGGTCTTTAAGTTAGGGCTTCATCTTCAAAGGGCTTTCTAAACATTTAACAACATGGCGTTAAACTTGAAAGTAATTTGTAGGCGATTCCAAGACACAAATTTATAAATGTACGCAAATATTTTCCTATAACTAACAAATGTATGAAACAGGTACATCACAAATCTCAGTCTACGAAAAATGTAGAAGTCCTCATCAAAATTGATGAAATCATTTTCATCTTAATTCATCTCCTCCTCATTTCCCGCTTCTTCGGTATTTCCAGTTGAAGATTTTACTACCTAGCTGGTCTCACTCACGAAGAGGGGGCAGGGGCGGGCGCCTCCCCCCGAGAGAATTCATTAGCGTTTTCCGCCCCCCTGACATCTGATCGGCATAAATATTTTTCACTTTAGTATATCATAATGCTTCAGAAATAAAAATGTCGGACCTATGGGATGACTATGGAGTGACTCTTGCTCGTATGTCCATTGGCATGCGCGTTGACAATTCCTTAAAAATGCCTTCCGTGGGATATAACTTCCGAACTGCACAAATATTGTCTTTTGGCCTTAATAAACAAACTTTTCTCACGACTTTCAACCAATGGCTTAGCTTGTCCATGCAGTGAAGCTCCTGAATTTTCATAGGTGTTCGATTACCTCCAGCTTATAGTACCCACCATTGGGGACAATTCTGTACCTACGCGGATATTTGACAATTACAAGTAGGCATTTGACGTAGAAGACGATATGTTGAAGTACAATTTCAAGCCGTCCCTGGTGGACCATTGTCAGGTTCTCATCATGGTGAGACCTGTGTTCAAACTCAGTAACGATGAGTTGAATAACGTTCTGGCGCTTCTTACAAAACATTTCCAGTTTGTTAAAATACATGGTACACCCAGAATATTACAACTTAAATTTGTGCGTGCTTATCCCAAGGAAAATATTAGCTGGGGGAGTATGCAACTTCATCGTAAACCGTCAGGCTTGATCGGTATTGGGAAGTTGTCTAGGGATGTCAGCCGACATGAAGACGAGTTGCAGCAAATAACTTCACAGTTTGACAACGTAAAGAGCGCCTACATATCGCGTGTGGATGAATTTAAATGTTTTGTGTTGGGCCCAAAGGAGTCCAATTTACGAATAACTCGCTCAGATCAGCTATTATTAAAAGATGGCTTGGAGAACATTACACAAGAGTCGGAACTCTTTGCTTTTATGAACGAGTTTATCTCCTACCTGTTTATTGGCCTAGAGTCAAAACGTGTGGAGAAAACAAATGAAAAGCTGGAAAGAATGCAAATACCAACTGCCCCAATAGAACAAGAGCAAATGGTTTCTGACTCAGATTCCAGGTAGAAAGTCTCAATAGAATTTTATTTGGTATGCCTACTTAATCAGATGTGTTTCTATTAATTCATTGGAATTTGTTTAGGGCCTATAACGGGATATATACAAGGTGTTCTCAGGTATTTGCAACAAATTCTATAATTACATGTGTGTCTGGATAGCAGCTGTTGGTGCATTTTGTCGGAGTGTATAGAATGTAGTTGCATTAAAATTGGCATAAATTTTATGAATTTAAAATAGTTTCCAGATGTTTAATTTTTAATAAAGATTTAAATAAAAAGCTAACAAGTGCTGAAATAGAAGGAAGAATTGCCAACCTAGGTTGTGCAACGAGAGGACACCAGCGTTTTGTCTCATCCTGCTAACGCCATTCTCAGATGAAGGGAAAAAATTGGCTCCTTGTCAGAAACACACATTCACAGGCATAGATCACAAGTCGCGCTCACACAGAAATATTGTATTCTTTTTCTTTAGTTAATTAATCCTTTACTAACTTTCTGGCATTTTCTATTGCACTGAACACTATGGAATGCAAATAGTGCATTAACGATGCTTGCTCGTCTGTTAAGCCATAATACCCGTTTCCTCGTCTCTAGCAAGATCGGCCATGATAGTCTACACAATATTGAATTGGCGTTGTAACCACAAAACAAAACTGAAGTCTAGACGTCAATTGGCCGATAAATCAGGTCTGGCCTGTGAATTTGGGAGGTCATTTCAATACAACGATCTAATTATGTTTAGGAATGCAGCTGTGAGAACCTGAAATGCCGTCATCCTCTCGCTAATTGCCCTTAGCTTCCATTCATCGCATGGTTGTACGTATACGTCGTAGAGAGCTCACTCTTCCGTTTTCACATTCTTGGTCTCACTTGATGTCTGCTTAACGTACCACTATTCTCTTTCTTCGACAACACCCACTATTTGTTAAAAATGAGACATGATTCAGTACTGGACATTTATGAATACCCTGAAGCAGTAGATATTAAATACAAATATCACCCGCGTATTTATTGTAGGTAAACATACCATCTTTCTAGATCACGCATATAAATGAGGGTGTCTAGTTCTGAAAGTTAATATATTTTCCTTCCATTGCCACTCCCTAAATTTATTGGAGACGGAGAGGATGGGCAACAGAGATTCTTTGAAATCTGCGATCAAATTCCAACTGGGGTTGCAAATTTACCGTTCATGAAAAGAACTTTATGAAGGCATAGACGCTTTCACCAATACATGGTTCCCATGAGGCGTGACAAGATTCTAACTTTCCAAAAAGGTTTTTTGCTGGTTTCCGTCCTTTTAAATGGGGTTGTAATAGTCTACTTAGAGGAATATTTAGCAAAGACAAGAAAGGGTCTTGTCGAGTGTGCTACCTCTCCATTAAAGACCCCTGATGAGTAGTAGACCCGACATCGAAAGCACACTAACAGAAAAACCACCAAACAGGCTAGCTAATAGCGATAGAGCAGCTGGGGCGTCCAAGAGCGCCCCTTTTTGAGTTTGAACATCCCACATGTAGTTGTTTAAATTGTTAGTTCAACCTTATCCGATGTCAAAGCCTTTGTGTCCGCTTTACACCTATTTACTCCCTTAAAGGCAATAGTTGAGAACTGAGGACAACATATATTCTGATCAATTTGAATAGTTATAGTCCTTCAAATGCAAACGTTTTTATCATGGAACAACACGAGACTGTCACCATTGAAAACTTCCGGCATAAAAATTGCAGGTCCTCAGGATTATGAAAGACGATTAAAGTCCTTTTTGACCATCCCATAAGTAATGCGGTGTAGTCTATCACCTTGACAATTTCAGCTGCATCCTAAGCCATGAGGTTAAAAGTAAGAACCTGTACGAAGTCAGCAAAAAAGCTAAGACTCTATAATCTGATAATACAGTTTGGTATTTATAGGAAATCCCTTGTTGGAGACGTTAATCTTAACAACATAAATCCGGGCTAGAAGATGTCTTCATACCTAATACACTTGGATTTGATTCCAGAGTTGGCTTTGTAAGAAATAAGAAGCATGCAAAATGACTTAGGGTTGAGGCTAATGTCATTGAGTAAACGTTAGTTGAAAAGGAAGCATATTATACAGAAGGTTTGTGACGATAGAACGACAGAAACTGCTGAAGATGCATGTAATTAAAAGTAACACACTAGTTGCCAATGATGAGAGTGTGGACAATTGCGTTGACGTCTGCACCTTTTCAGCTATGCATACAGGCAACTCTGTGAATTGCGTCCAGCCGTCGGACTGGATTGAAATGCCCTTATTAAGAAGCTGGTCTAGTGTATACAAACTATGTCAAATATGCCTTATTAACTTATTTTGAACGCTTTGTACACCATAGAATATACGCAACTAGTGTAAGCAAACATTGTAAAATATGCCTGTTATGCCTTTTTTGGACGTATGGTGCACCATGGAATGTACGAATCTCGTGAATGCAAACTATGTCAAATATTCCTTATTAGCCTACTTTGAACGCTTTGTACACCATCGAATGTACGCTTCTAGTGAATGCAAACTATGTCAAATATGCTTTATTAGCCTATTTTCAACGCTTTATACACCATGGACTGTACGCATCTAGTGTATGCAAACTGTGTCAAATATTCCTTATTAGCCTATTTTGAACGCTTTGTACACCATCGAATGTACGCTTCTAGTGAATGCAAACTATGTCAAGTATGCCTTATTAGCCCATTTTGATCGCTTTATACACCATAGAATGTACGTATCTAGTGTATTCAAACTATGTCATTTATGCCTTATTAGCCCATTTTGAACGCTTTGTGCACCATCGAATGTACGCTTCTAGTGAATGCAAACTGTGTCAAATAAGCCTTATTAGCCCATTTTGAACGCTTTATACACCATGGAATGTACGCATTTAATGTATGCAAACTATGTCAAATATGCCTGTTAAGCCTGTTTTGATCGCTTTGTTCACCATGGAATATACGCATCTAGTGTAAGAAAACATTGTAAAATATGCCTGTTAAGCCTATTTTGAACGTATTGTGCACCATGGAATGTACGAATCTCGTGAATGCAAACTCTGTCAAATATTCTTTATTAGCCTATTTTGAACGCTTTGTGCACCATCGAATGAACGCATTTTGTGTATGCAAACTATGTCAAATATGCCTTATCAGCCTATTTTGAACGCTTTATACGCCAAAGAATGTACGTATCTAGTGTATGCAAACTTTGTCATTTATGCCTTATTAGCCTATTTTGAACGCTTTGTGCACCATCGAATGTACGCTTCTAGTGAATGCAAACTATCACATATAGTTTACCTTGATTACAAGGTTCATGGTACGTCTTTACTATTCTAGGTTCCAATCCTCCTTGGTATCTCGGACAGCTCAGTATCCTCGACCTTGACAGCAACAAACATTACGTCTTCATTGCTGAGACCTGGATTGGAGTTGAGTTTGGGGAAGGGCTCCTAGAGCGAGTTTTAGCGGTATCAAACGACAAAGAAAGATCTGGCTTTTATCATCTCTTCTCATCAAAGGCGGTCAAAGACATGCGAGATGGGCATATTTGGTTTTCAGTGCTTGCACGACCAGCAGAGAGCCCTTTCACCCGAGTTCAAAGGCTGTCTTGTTGTTTGTGTCTCTTGTTTTGCTCGATGTTAGCAAGCGCCATGTTTTATAATCTTGGTGGAGATCAGGACAGCAGTTACACTGTTCATGTTGGATCCTTGAAATTGGATTTTAGGAGTATTATTATAGGAATTCAATCAAGTATAATCATCATCCCTGTAAATATTGTAATTGCTAAGCTGTTCAAGGAAGCAAAATCGAAAGATAAGGATACCAAGGCCTCTGCGTTTGATGAGAACAGCATGTACGAATCAAAGGAACCAACAATTAAAGTAGCTGCAGGTGAATTTGAAATATTGGCTTCGGGGCAGAAATTTAAGCCGAAGCCGAAGCCGAACCAAAGCAAGAAAAGAAGGACAAAAAATCAACCTAGATTACCTTATTGGGTCGCGTATATTGCGTGGGTGATCTGCTTTATTACAACGGTCATGTCAGCTACAGTGATCCTCTTTTACAGCATGATGTGGGGAAAGGATCTCTCCAATGCCTGGCTCTTATCAGTATTTACCTCGTTTTCACAGTCTGTGTTTGTGAGCCAGCCAATCAAGATCGTTGTCGTGGCGTCACTAATGGCTTTGTTGTCAAAGAAACCTCAGCAAGATGACGACGTGTTTATTGACGAAGATACGATCTCGGACTTAAAACGCAACAAAAAGACTGGAAAATCTTCCGTAAGAATACCGAAATTATGACGTCACACTTTACTACTCATTATTTTCAGCGTCTTACAAAAAACAATGTCGTTGCTATCACGTAACCAATGGCGTTTTATTTTTTGTTTTAGTAGCGAATACACCTTAAACAATGCCCCGCCATCTTCTAAAAACAAATGTCATTTTAGAAGCTGAGACGAACGTTGGCAGTATCAGCCTGTCAGAAAGGCTTCAGTACGAAAACCATGGCTCACCAACAGTCGTTGTATCTGCCCTACCAAACCGTATAGAATTTAAAGGGAGTTCGTGCACAAAGACTTCCCCTTTC
Organism: Alatinidae sp. Z8VKAUB7J3; assembly: GCA_010016025.2. Lineage (NCBI taxonomy): Eukaryota > Metazoa > Cnidaria > Cubozoa > Carybdeida > Alatinidae > Alatinidae sp. Z8VKAUB7J3. The sequence goes on from JAAAKM020073195.1 coordinate 152,476,419, forward strand.
ATAACATAAGAATGAATAAACGTATTCCTCAGTCATGAACAGAACATACATAACAAATAATCATATGTTCACAGTTGCAACACCACCAACTCAAAAGTGGGAGTGCTTGAGATATAATCGAAGGTTTCGACTATTTGATCCCAAACAATGATCACAGAAGACTTAGCAATTTCGAACTCACGACTTGACGAGGGACTCTGGTTTCCTTTTTTTTTCTTATTTAAGGGTTTTCTTGCTCTCTTTGCAAGGAAAAAACATTATTTGGTAAAAAGGAGGGCACAAAGGAGGGCAAACCCCCACAGCAGTCGAGTGCCGCAAGCACTATTTCATCGTAAAATTTTGGTCTCTCTTAAGACTACTTGGACTTTATTGCTTTTACTACTCTGTTTGCTATCTAAGTTGCGACAAGGTACTGGTAGCGATAGATCATTCATCAAATACCTTGAAGCATAGGGCTACCTTCTGTTCGTCATGCCTAAAGGCGACCTCAACATGGTATTACATGATAAGCGTTTCTGAATTAGACGTTTATCACGTGCAGAAACTAAACTAAAACTCGAACAAGCTGTTAAGCAAAATGCGAGTTTAATTAACATGAAATTGTTCCGATTGCGATTTGCGATTCAGGCTATTTTAATGGCATCTAGAGTAATAAAATGTAGTCTTACTCTGCATGGCCCACCCGGGAACTGTTTTACTAAACTCCGTCAGTAGTTGTTGTATTTGTTTCTGTAGCTTTTACCATAAAAGTCAGATATGCCTATGCAGTGAGTGTCTGACTTGGTAATTTTTTGTAATAGGTAAAATTACGAAATAAATGTTGAAGTTTTTTCACTTTTTTCCTTTTAGATATGAAGATCACCCACAATTTAATTGTCAAGGTACACTTTTTCTATTGGATACAACAGTCGACAAGTTTATTGGGACAGTAATCTTTTGGGACGAGAAGCCGGGAAATGAAGTTGGAAGGTTACATTGGCTGGCCGTTGTTCCGTCTTATCAAAATAGGGGGCTAGGGAAAATTTTAGCTATAAAACTTTTAAAATCGCTGCAAGCTGCTGGAAAGCAAATAGCACATTTGAAAACTGATTCCTTTCGAAGCAAAACTATTCTGTTATATAAGTCGTTGGGGTTTAAGATAACAGCAGAGCATATTTAATGTTATTGTTTGCTTGACTTTCGTAGGGTGTGCGGCGCACACCTAGCACACCCGGAATATACGCCCCTGGTCTGTTCAGAACTCGCTATGTCATTGCATCACTTTGCAGTTGTTTATCGTATAGAGTGGCCGAGACCATTTGAACGGCGAGTGATATTTTGTGAGCATACCTAAATTGAGTTTAACTGAGTATTTTATACAATATCATCTATTTAAACAGCAACTGCACTTCATAAAAAGAATGTTCATCGAGGAAAGAGATAAAACTGTTCTGTATTCGTTTTTCTAATTAGAGAACTTTAGCCTGAGCCGATAACTTACGGCCTAACCAAACACGTTAGACTTGCCAATGGTTCTGTGAAAGTGTTGACAGTTGAGTACCCTTCCAAACAAAGAGAATCAGATAAGAGAGCCTTTACCCTGGTCCTCGCATGCCAAGCTGGCTATATGATGTGAACAAAGACTATCCTAATTGGCTGAAAAGCAACTGTGCGACGTGGCATGATTTTGAAAAATGGTCTGGTCCGTTTCCCGCGTGGCACAGAAGTGGCACGTCGCGATTGATTTAATTCAATTAAAGGTGGCGAATATTTCGAAGAATATTCCATTACAACACTTGTTTACCAATGATTTACATGACGTCACAGTTGTTACACGTACCAGGCTCCCCTGATCACCTGACAGGAATTGATAGTTTGATTTAACTACTGGCGTCGCATCGCTTATGCGACTTCCTGAATCATATACTTGTATCACCAGAAATTGTAAACAACGCACCGAAGTTTGGTAATATGACCATTTTGTAAGGATAAGCACAATATTAAAGACAAACGAAAAACAGCTGCTTTCCAGTTACAGGCCAGAAGATATGACTGATTAAGCGAAAAATTGAGGACGTACACGTATTTTTTTCAGAATATTCAAAATGGTCAAGGCTTACAGGTTTCTAAAAAATTTCATAAAAATCGTAAAAAATGCCTAATATTCTTGTTTATTCTAAATGACATAGAGCATTTATGTTCATAATATTCTGGCACTGAAATACAGTATCTACGTCAAAATTATGGAAGGATAGAAAGCTGTGGTTGCAGATTCCAAAGTATAAGGATACTATCCTTCTTCTCTTGATTCAAATGAAACAGTTTCAGTGTAAGAAATGTACTCTAAGTTGACTTGACACAGATCAAACAATTGCCAACCTTAGCTTTATTCGTCTATTTCCTGAATAACTCGCATCTGCTGACAGACGTGCCTCCTTCAGTCATAGCATTTATTTACCATAACTTCGGCAATCGATATAACACCTCGATAATTGCAAAAACAAAAACAGTTGCTAGTGGCCACAAGAAGTCGCTTAAATTGTCAGTAGGTGCAAGTTAAATCCATGAAAATCGTAAGAACACAAGTGGTTCAGTCACAACTGATAACAAGTTGCTTAACTTGTCCGGATGCACAACCAACCAAACTGACTCATTTTCAAAGGGTACACGAACAGGAATTACCTCCGTTTTCCATCTTTGGGATAGTGCAGGTTACCTCAGGTCTCAGTTGCCTAAATAAAACAGACTCGGTGAGCTACGGAGGAAGGGCAGAGGGGCTGGATGGGCGGCACAAATGGGGAAAACAAAGACGTAGGATAGATGAGTTCATAATACAATACTAGTTTATACAACAAGGATTTCAGTTATCATTTCAGTGGCTATTTCACTGGACATGGTCACCGCAGAAAATGATATACTAAAAACAAATTTTAAAAAAATTATCACATAAACTACTCACGGTTCTGAATTTTATCCAACTTTCGTGACAATACTTCAATGTACCACCAAAGTTCTCCGGTAATTCCTCCGGTTCGATTTCTCTCTTAAGTTTTGTCAAAGATGATATGATCTGAAACTGTAAAAGCACCAGAAAATGAGCTTCACGGAAAGCGAAAGAAAACCATTTTAAACCATTTACTGTTTACATTTCCCTTTTAAATGGTCAAGTGAGTTCCAATAAAAGCTACGAATGTAAGCCATCAAAAAATATTTCGAAGGTGATGACTACACAAGTCATCAAATAACGCCAGGCTTGTTGGACGTTATAATTTCTGGTCCTACGACGTTCGGCGTTAAATCTTTGAATAGTTAATTTCGTCTGTTGAAATTGCGGGCGTTAAATGTATCGATATTACAATTTCGGGCTTTAAAATCTTCGCGCAGGACAATATGGGGTGTTACTTATATTACTTCTGGATACGATTTTGAACAAATTTCGGACACCACAGTTACGAATACTTTCTTTACAACAGAGAAACCTTTTTTCTTCAATTAAGGTCTGCTATCTTGCTCAATAGATGCATTCTAGGCCTTAAGAACCTGTTTACACTGATACGGATCTACATCGCTCCGCACCAGAACTGGTACGTGTCAATCTTGCGTTTACACGGGATCTGAATCGTTTGAATCTGCTAGCTGTTGAGGCGGTCTCCTGTAATAACTTTGGATCAGACGCAAACTAGTAAGGATCGAAAACGAGGCGACAAGAAATACCACTGAAACGTACATCTAACCTTATCTCCATTGATGTTCTGAGAAGCCCTGCAAGGACAGTTAAGAACCAGATAGACTTCATCCTTGTCAAGTCACGTTGGAGATCTTCCATTTTAGGAACAAATACAAGACTAGGGGTCGACTGCAACAAGACTAGGGGTCGACTGCGTCAGTGGTCACCAGCTACTTGTCGCCAAATGTTAGATCAGACTGGCAAAAAATAGGACATCACAACGGCAATCCCTCTTTGACACTAACAGCATAGGGGATGCCTACGCAGTTGCCATCAAGAATCGTTTCTCTGCACTAAAAGTGGAAGACCTGCATGAAGATGTCAACGGGCTCTGGTTGAAAGGCAAAGAGGCCATCCTTAAAAAGCACTAGAACATGTTCCACTAAAAAGAAGATCAAAGAAACCATGGCTACGCTCTCGGTCCATAAACCTAGCTGAAGAAAACAGAGCACAAGACAATTTTGAAGCACGGTCAGAAAAGTATAAGGAAATCAAACGGCCTATCGTGTCTGATCTTGCAAGGTATGTTGACAGGAAATGTGAAGGAATGGCGAAGAATAAAGATGATATAAAGAGTATACCAAAACTTGAAAGAACTTACCAGAAAAGTTTCATTAAAATCTGAGGCGATAAAGAGCAAAGATGGCGTCGTTCTGACTGAGTCAGAGGATATTCTAAAGGGGTGTGCTGAGTGCTGCAATGAACTGTATCAAAAACAAATCGAAGGGCCACAGTTCAGACTGAGCTTCACCCGGCAATTTTCAGAAGAGCCACCATCACTGCGGTCAGAGATAAAATGGGCTATTAATAAACTGAAAAATGGAAAATCACCTGGTACTGATGAAATCCCTGCATAATTAATTAAAACAGCAGGAGACACTGGTGTCGCGTTTTCCGGAAGCTCTGCTCAAAAATCCGGAATGAAAAATCATGGCCGACTGACTGGCGCAGAGCTCTTTTTGTACATTTACCTAAGACAGGGGATACCAAACTGTGCGACAACAATAGGACCATCAGCCTTATAGGCCCTGCCTGGCACCATGGAATGTACGCATCTAGTGTATGCAAACTATGTCAAATGTGCCTTATCAGCCTATTTTGAAGGCTTTGTGAACCATGGAATGTACGCATCTAATGTATGCAAACTATGTCAAATATGCCTTATTAGCCTAACTTGAACGCTTTGTGCACCATGGAATGGACGCATATACTGTATGCAAACTATGTCAAATATGCCTTATCAGCCTATTTTGAACGCTTCTTGCACCATGGAATGCACGCTTCTAGTGTATGCAAACTATGTCAAATATGCCTTATTAGCCTATTTTAAACGCTTTGTGGACCATGGAATGTACGCTTGTAGTGTATGCAAACTATGTCAAATGAGCCTTATCAGCCTATTTTGAACGCTTTTTGCACCATGGAATGTACGCATCTAGTGTATGCAAGCTATGTCAAATATGCCTTTTCAGCCTATTTTGAACACTTTGTGCAGCATGGAATGTACGCATCTAAATTATGCATACTATGTCAAAAATGCCTTATTAGCCTATTTTGAACGCTTTGTGCACCATGGAATGCACGCTTCTAGTGTATGCAAACTATGTCAAATATGCCTTATTAGCCTATTTTGAACACTTTGCGCAGCATGGAATGTACGCATCTAGTGTATGCAAACTATGTCAAATATGCCTTACTAGCCTATTTTGAACGCTTTCTGCAGCATGGAATGTACGCATCTAGTGTATGTAAACTACATCAAAGATGCCTTATTAGCCTAATTTGAACGCTTTGTGCACCATGCAATGGACGCATATACTGTATGCAAACTATGTCAAATATGCCTTATCAGCCTATTTTGAACGCTTCTTGCACCATGGAATGCACGCATCTGGTATATGCAAACTATGTCAAATATGCCTTATTAGCCTACTTTGAACGCTTTTTGCACCATGGAATGCACGCTTGTAGTGTATGCAAACTATGTCAAATATGCCTTTTTAGCCTATTTTGAACGCTTTGTGCACCATGGAATGTACGCATTCCAGGACGTATCCACAGGCAACCTACACACATTGCTATGCACACTAGTTAAATCTAGTGTTGCAGAAAGCTTTGTGTAGCATCAGTATAGTTTTCTTAATACATTGATGATTCTCGATTTATGACTACCTTGACATGATGCTCTCAAATTTCTATTTCTATTTTTAACGACTTAACTTATTTGATTATAGTAAAATGTGCAAGGGTCGACTAACAGATCATTTCAACATTGAAATGTACGTATAATTTTTCGATGTGTCCCAAACTACTGGTCACGCCCAGTTTTAGTTCACCCTTTTGTTACGCCCATGCTTGCGCACTCATACATTTTGACCAGCAGCCGCCACTGCTTGTCAGCTTCGGGGATGCTTTGATCGTCATGTACGGTGTTGGAAAATTGTCCCCAAAAGTCTAACCACTCAAGTATGTTTCCATCAAATGCTCTCACTTGTAATCTCGGAAAATTCGTCGAGATTTAACGTGTCCTAAAGTTTCTGACAGCTCTGATCCTGTATCGTCGAAGCTTCCATGCTTTGAAATAGTTTTGACGCTCGCTTTGCACTCCTTGATTCTTGGAAAAAAAATCATCTAACCGTTCTATCTCCGCAGGAACGTCTGCTACTTCGATTTTTCCGACCAATTCTTTAATCAATTTGTTGATCTTTGCTTCTCGTAGACAACGATCATCCACTTGCAATTTTATTAGTGTCCTTGTTGTGTCCGATTTGATTCCCCAAGCAGCTGTCCAATATTATCGATTCCCCTCGTCGCCTAAGTTTCAGCTGCAGCGAGCTGTTTCCGTAGATAGTTTACATCCCGAGCCATCCTGGTCACCTCACCAAATTTATGTTGTGTATTTACCAAGCGCAATGCAAAGATACCCAGCAATAAACACACATCCTGTCTCAAACTTCGACAGAAACAAACTGATTCTTCGATGGACAAGCCAGGCGGAAAACGAATTCTTATTATAAAGATAAGTGCCCAGCATAAGGCGCGTAGGTGAAAAAACGTGTCAATACAGGGACGAAAATAGAATTTGAATAGGGATTACGTCAAATTTACCTCGTAGTGGTATTTTTTTTTTACCTCATTTTCGATCAGTAACTGGTCCAATTTCATAAGTGGACCCAAACTGGTACGGATAGCAGATCCAAGCGAGTTCGGATCCACCAGGTCCCGTGTCAACGCGAGGCCGATCCCTACCAGTTTGGATCCGTACCAGTTTGGATCGGTACCCGTGTAAACAGGGTCTTAGAGACGGGAGTATTATTTTTTCACAATGTCTCCTTTGCACGTCACTCTCTAATGCCTTTGCGCCATCCGCGCCTTTGTAAAGCTGCGTGCGGTCCGCCACGAACAAAATATGAGTAACACCAAGAAATCTCAATGATTATACCCGCCCATGTGGAGGCTCTTTCCCTTTTAAAAACAGACATCTTGGGAATGGCCTCACTGCTTATGAAGGGACTAAATTGAGATTCCCTTAACAGCAGAGGGTCAATCTACTTTAGAGGAGGGTATTACAAGCTGCTTGGACAGTTGAGTCTGCCTCATGGCTTGCTTCTCTGCCCGGCAGCCAAAATTGAGGGGCGCTCTTGGACGCCCCAGCTTCCTTTTATTTATTAGTTAGCCTATGTGGTGGTTTTTCTGTTTATTTAGGGTAGTTTCAATGTCGGGCCCACTGTTCATCAGGGGTTTCTGATTGAGAGATTGCAAGCAGCTCGGGAGTGATGCCCTCTCGTTAGTTGTCCAGTTTTATTCTTCTCTCGCTGCCCACACTCGAATCTAACGAATGTCTTTGTGTCTTTGCCCCTTAAAGGAAACTTTGTGCTTGATAAATCAACACTCTTTAACAGCGCTTAACTACCCAGCTTGCAAGTCTACTTTAGTAGTAGGCGAGGGGTAAATCACTTCTGAAATCTCGTACACCTTTGCAAGAAATCAGGTGAAATCAGGCGAAATCAAGTGAAATCAAGTGAAATCAAGTGAAATCAAGTGAAATCAAGTGAAATCTTTGTTTGTAACCAATCGCGTACTTAGTTTTTCAACATCTTGTAAATTTCGATCCCTTTCTTTGTTTCTTCGTTTATGATTATGACGCCAAGTTCTGATGAGAGTCATACACAAAAATATCGTAAGCAATCCACTTAAAGAAATGTATTCCTTGTGGTGACCCATTCGCTACCATTCTATTTGTCAGTCGGATGACACAAGATGCAATATTTACCATTTCCTTTGTGTTTCTTAGAAGAACATCTTTCACAGAAAAAGAATTCCTCGAAAATACGAGTACTCACATAAGTATTGAGGGTGTTCTCGCAGGAAATATTCTGGAAAGCAACAGGGAATTTGCGAAACTAATCGCTCTAAACAAATAAAGCAACTACTATGAACCCTGGTTGCTTTAGCAGTGGAATTTGCGGCAATTTTTTTTATCAAATAGTTCTTTGTTTTTGTGAAGAGAAAGTTGAAATGATAACTTCGAAGAGTTTTCAAGGGAGACAAAATTTGTCACCGTTGGGATAATTTTTCCTTTCCCCAGTGTTGACCCATTGTCATTTCCCTTTGTAAGCTCTGTCAACTTACAATTTGTTTATGTATTAAGTCAAGGTAAAAACCGTTAACCTCGTTTTCAGGATGAGTTTTTTACGCAGAAGACAGCTGCTGCTGCTGCTGCTGCTGTTCCTATGGCCTGTTGACCGTTGGGGCACTTTGATGTCAAAACCCTGCTGCTCCAGTCTTCTCGATTTTTTACAATCCTTATGTTGTCAGTTATTGATTGGCCGGTCCATTTGTTTGTGTCGGCATGCCAAATGTGTTTGGGTCGGCCTCTTGCCCCGCCACATATCCATGCATAATCGTATGAGCCAGAGTTCCTGGTCTTCTGGTGACATGCCCAAACCATAGCAGCTTTCGTCTTTTGGTTATTTCAATTAGGGGCTCCTAGCTTCCAATGAGGTCCTTAATTTTCTTTGCTATTGTTTCATTGGTGACTCTTTGTTTCCAGGTAATACCGAGTATAAAAAAGGCAGTGTGTTTGAAGTGTTAAAGGGCATTAAAACCCCTCTAAATTACTGAAGCCTAAACCACGCAACTTACGGACGACACCATACATTGTACGCCTGGAAAGTAAATAGCAAAATTAGACTATGTACGTGGGCACCACCCTAGCCTCTTCCGCATCGGAAGTCAAAGACGTTAAACTGCATCGTCAATAAGACTAACCGGTTAAGAGACAGTGAACCACCAACAAAATCTACAGCAAACCAAGATTGAATCATGGGTAAAGGTAAAAGGGAAGCCATGGATTACTACAAAGAAATGTATCGTCGAAAATGATACATGAAACTCTGTGCATATGGAAAATCGAACGGCGTGCACACGGAGAAGTAAAACTACGCGCGGGCGCTTATACCGTCAACAGTACAGGAGCGGCGTCAAAACGTAAACAAAATGGATTTTTTTTACAATTTTTGGCTCTCTCTTCTTTCATCTATTCATATGTTTGTTGTTGAACATGCAAGAGCAATCTTCACAAACCCGAAATATGCCATTTCAAAGTTTGACTTATACCTGATAAAACTGGAGCAATATTAGCAGTATTTCCTTCCGACCTTTTTTGCAGATGAAAACGGCGTTTACCAGCAGTTGGTATGAGCCACGAGTGCGATTTTCAGTTTTGAAGCGGCAGATGCTTGGATTGTCGCTGTGTTGCAGTAATATCAGTTTTCTCAAGAAATAGCTTTAGGACGTCACCACGGTAGTACTTGGTTGATCGAGTGTCTTATAATATAAGGCTTTGAAGAACGTGAGAAAGTAACAAAAAGGGCGAAAACTTTTTCATAAAAACTACAGTCAGACTCAAGGCTTGAATCATGGATAAGATGTAGTTTAAAATCATGTTCTGAGTCAATGATACATTCACAGTAAAATCACTCGTGAAACCCTTGACATATTCGCAGATGAAATGGCTTCCAAATACATTGGATGAACAGACGAAATTACTTGTGGAAACATAGAATAAACGTATGTAGAATATTAACCCAAACTATGTGAAGATGACTACTAATTAAGGACTCATGACTCTCCGTACTTTTCAACTTTTTCCGTATTCTCCGCCTAGTTACACCGCTCTATCTTTTCTAACTCAACATAGCTAAATAAACGGTCTTATATACATCAGATCTGGCAGTCTGGTACGTGATCCATATCAACTAGCTTTCAAAGACAAATTTAATTATTTCCTGTTAAGAAGATCGATGCCTGAGGTTACGAAATTAACAATTGTCCATTGATTACAAAGAAATTCCTTACCAGGGGCATACCTGAAAACATAAAATATCCATTCCCCATCATAGAGTATAAAAGGGATTATTTACACATGGAATCAAGGAGGGGGGAGTGTGTGTTTCGAAAATGTTAAATCACGATTACATGGTGGAAGCTCGACAATAATGTTAAAAGCAAACAAATAGTTTATATCGCTTATAATAAAGTGAACATCGATGTTAAATACGAAGAACTGGTCTTAATGGCTGTTTGGGGCTTTATTTTCCACTTTAAAATATCTAGATTTTGATTTATTGGTTCCATTTTAATGTTCTTCTTTAGTTCGATTTTTAACGGAAATGACTACAGAATTATATTTCCTTGGCTTCAAAAGGAAGTCTGTAAACGGTCACGTACGGGTTTGTGCACTATTACTCGGAAAGGGGTAATAATGTGATCAGGGACGTACATTTATGACGTCAAAGATGATTAGTTTGCAAACCCCTCACTCTCCCTTTCATCACAAAAAAGTGTAATCGAGCATTTGATAACCTTGACCACATACTTAATAATTGTTCTCAAACTCACCAAATTCTATAATGTAATGCAACGAACTCTTAACTATCTTGAGCTCACAAGGAACTGGGACATCAGTTCAAGATGGAGAAGAAGAGACGAAGGGATCGGGAGGGATCCGGGTTCGAGACGAAGGGATCGGAAAATTAGATCGAGAGAGCTGGTGTTCAAGACAGTGAGAGTTCATTGTACACAAACGCTTCATGAAAGCTTATTAATTGAATCAAATTATAAACATTGTTTAATTTCTGTTTCTTTTGGATTGTTTTTTCATCGGTTCAAGTGGTGGATTAAAGCCGATGTTATTTGGTATTTGCAATAACGGATTTTTGCAGATGCGATCATAATCCGATCAGAAAGGTCTTAACCCCTAGCTGTTTGTTATTCTTGTTTGTACGCATTCTTAATGTTAAGATGTTGCAAACATAATTGGAGCACTAAAATCCTCTTCGTTTTCCTGTCACTGCTGTTACTGTAAACAATGATCACATATGGGTCACAGAAGTGATTTCCAGCATCACGTTACCTTGAACGTAAACCGCAAGACGCATTTCAGGGCCTGCGTGAGGCCAGAGGAAAATTTCTGGGGACGTACCAATGTTGCCAGAAATTGAAACAGAGCATTGGACCGTACACGTATTACCTCAGTTCGCGTGAAGGCGAGAGATTAATTCATCGAAGATCATTTAAAATAAGTTTATGAAATATTATTACAGCTCTGGATGGGAAAAGGAAAGGAAGAGGGCTTAAAAAAATAGTAACATGTCATTGAGAATTTTAATGCTAACAATAGTAAATGACAGTATTGGCGATAAGCAAAGCAATTATCAATATAGAATTGACGGGGGTTAAATCCCAGAACGGAGGGGCTATAATTCTATTTTGGAGTTGCGTTTCCTGCTTCACTGGACTCCTTCTTGTTTCAGAGTCATTTTTATCTTCTCAGTTAGAAGGTTTTGATAACTCTGCAGGGCATATTTGCAATAGGAAGTGTTTATGGAACAATCTCTTGAGCTAAATATCTTAAAGTTAGCTGAAAGGTTTCCGTAAAGTAATTAACCACAAAATATAAAGGTTGATGCAAAGCAGGTTTATCTGTGTATCATGCGTCTTAGATATTGTAAAGAGGGAACGAGACATCTCATGTAAAACGCTCTTTATATTGCCTCACAATAATAACAATTATTAAAAACTTTGATTAACTGGGCGATAAATACAAAGCATTTTGTAGAAGATATATCGGTTCAAGTGAAAGGTCTTTAGTTGCAAAATAAGTCGTCTTGAACAAATGCTATTAAAAAACAGCATAATATCGCTTTACTTGTGATTTGGAAACAAGTCAGAACCCGCGGAGGCTTTTAGGGATTTTGGTATTGAAAATAGGGATTTCTAGGGAATATCCGCCAGCCTTTAAGGGATTTGAAAAATTTGAAGTGGAAACACTGTAGTCGCCATCCTGAACTGGTCGCCATCCCTCAGGCCATAATAATTTCAATGATTTGAAGAATCTGAAAATTTGAGCTCGGATTGTTACAATGTAAACAAACAAATTTCTTATCAACATCTTGACTGAGAGATTCTGATGCTTCGAAGTGGACTTATTGGGAGTTTCAGAAACGCACATGCTGATGAGCTTTGGCTTAATAGAAATCTTGTATATATCAGGTTTCAATAGGCAATTCATCAATAAAAATTGACAGGACCTTCGTACTGTATACACCCTTACTACTACTCCCGACCTCACTGTTATCCAAACTTTCCGTTGATTTATCTGCTTCAACCTTTGTTTCAAAATCGTATAATCACTAGCTCATAAAACCCAAGCTGGGGAAGTTGCAATCTATATAAAGTAGCGGGGAGGGTAGTAGATTTATCCCTTGAATCTGGAAAATTGTAGGAATATTTTTTCTTTATTCCTCATGATTCTGCATGAATTTTCTGTAAATTTATCGATTCTCCTGTCTGAATTACTCACTAGAGTCCACGCCTAAATTCTGAAAATTGTTTTTATTGGTATCTTCATTGAAAAACAACAAAATTACCCCCCCCCGCCAATATTCTGAAAATTAAATCCCCCCGTCCTCTCTTACATATTGTCTAATTGACGTCACCGTTAAATTAAGATGGAATTTTGATACCAATACCTACATCAAAAGAATCGCATTTTAATGCTGATTTTAAATATATAAGTTTCATCAAGTTTAGTCTTATGCATACTTACAAACCCAATGTGCCAAATAGTCCTAAATGCTAATTTTGTCTCAGTGATTATTGTATATGTACAAGATACAACAACAACAACAACAACAACAAGAAATATGGAATTTACCTTTTCACCTTCAGGGGTGAAAACATTGAAGCTTATAGTGGGATGTTTGAGTTCACAACGTTGACTTTTCTCAAAAATGTGTTACTTAGATGGTTTCAGTAGAGACCTGTAGTCGTGCAATTTTCAAATACAAGAATAAAATGCATTACCTCCTGTTGTAATAGGAATACTGCAAATCTGGGTGCGGCACAAGGCTGCAAGGCTCCCCGTCTCCAGCTTTCGTGATAGGAATATCTGGGGTACATACGTGAAACCTGAAAACACTAAAGCCAACAAATCTCGTGGCTGCAACATACAGTACAAAAAGCCGATGGCAGAGATATGTGTTACGAAGCATGGCAAGCCCAATGCATGTAATTCAAATAGGAAAGTTCGAAATGGTCAAGGCTTAAACTGTTAGATACTAGGAACAAAACGCCTTCACAAATTCTTAATAATTTTCTATTTCTTAGTTAGATAAAGTCTTTATATTCTTAAAATATTAGTTTCGATAAGAGTATTTAGGTCGAAGCTGACGAAGGCAGTCGTCGAGAGAGACTAAAACGGCAAAGCGTCCTGAATGACAACGAAACACCATTTCCATCAATGCCGCGTAATATAGCATTTACATCGCTACAAGGTACAGAATGCTCTTAGTATTACGTCAACGTAAGGCTCCCCATTATTAAAATATTTTATACTTTTGCTCTTGTTTAGGTTTACGTTCTTATAACTTTATAGGCTATGCTCTTATTAAAAAATAGGTGTAATAAACATTTAGATACTTACCATATATGTATATATAGTGCTGAGAAGTTCCCCGAAACTCTTTAAGGATTTTTTCTCTATTAATTCTTGGTGCATTAAACTACTGCTTGCTAAAAATTTTATCGTTCCAACTGCGTAAATCTGGGAGTCGGACGGGGGATGAGCTTACGTAGAGCTCCTCTCCAGGCTAGTCGATCCGTAGGGTCGACGTGCAGCATTATGGTTATACAAATATGATTTTTGCCCTAACTGTCCATTTCTCTTCTTTATTCTTCCTCTTTGATTAAAACTTTTTCTTTCTCTATATTTTTACGCCTTTTGTTCTTTTTTCCTCCCTTTTCTTATTTTGGATTATAAGTACCATCAACATAAGCAGACAGGGTGATGTATTCTCTAAACTAAAACAGTATCTCGACGACTACTACCACTGTCGTCATCATCATCATCATCATCACTATCATCAGCAGCGTTACCATGAATATCACCAACACCATTATTGTCAACATCATCATTATCATTAACAGTGCCATCATCATCATCATCGTCACCACCACCATCATCATCATCATCATTGCCATCATCATCACCATTACCATCAGCAGCAGTAGCAGTAGCAACAATAGAATCGTTCTCATTACCACCATCATCATCATCATCATCATCCCCATCATCGTCATCAACATTATCATTATCATCACTGCGAAACATTTATACATCTTTAACTTTAAATGAACACATTAGACATTGAATTTTCCCCTCCAATCAATAACGGGTACTTTGTAGACGAGCGTCAAAAAGAGACTTTTATAAATTCACCTTTTGAACTATAAAAAGTTGTTTGGGAGCAGCTGCCATACCTGTGCTCTACCCTTCACTGTTGACTTAATATATCAATTACTTTTCCACCAAATAGTCGGAGCCTACCGATACCTTAGAAATCAAAAAGCCTGGGTAACAGGCATGCTGCCATTATGTTTTACGAAGAGTATAGATACAGATGCCAAACTCTACTAATGACGATTTTCATGCTAAGCAATTGCGTGATCGATTCAGCTGCGCTCAATGCATATATCATAGACGCCAACCATCTCTGCTACATCAACAACGCCAATATCAACATACAATTTGCAGTACGACAAACATTGACAACAGCAGCGCCCTTAAGTTGACCCCTGTCTTTCCGTGTTTTATGCAGTGAGTATTATGACGCGAGAAAGAATTGGTTCAAATGCAGTGGTTGATTCAAGAGGCAACGTTTCGTCCACACCTGCAGTCTGTGCAGATATTTACGATCTTCCACCAGGGTAAGTTAAAGGGAGTTAGAACTTGTTCACTATTTATTGTCACTCTTAAGAGGAATACATTACATATAATCAACGCAATGTGTTTTTAGTGGGTTTTTTGAGCATGCTGATTATTTGTACTAAAAACTAGAAGGTAAGACATCGTCTATACTGTTTACCTAAACGGTGTAAACTTGGAAGATGAAACAGAGCGGAGAGGTCAATTTTTTGTAAGATGTTGCTACATTTCTCTTATCAGGTATAGCATGTGTTCTCATTGGCTCCCCATAATTTGCGAGGGGCAACCCAACCGCGTGTCATGGCTTCTCCGTCAGGTAACGCAAATTTAGAGAAGATACCCTTGGATGTTAGCCTTTTTGGCGATGTTCTTTTTATTTATGTTCGCTTTATTATTTTGGGCACTGTTGATCAGGGACTTTGATTAAGAGACTGACAGTCACATCTTTGTACAAGTAAGAAGTTTTTTCTTTCTTTGAGTTGATTTTGAGAATAATTTGTATATGTTAAAGGACGTTTCAGTAGTTACCACTGTGATCAAGCTCGGAGAACGCGCATAATTGTAATGTTTTCCAAGTTTAAGAACAAATTTAACCACGTAGAAAACTTCCGGGCTCCGATAATGTAATACTGTGACAAGCCAACTTCTTTGTTTATTATCGTCAACAGGTGGGAAGAACGGCGAACTCCTAATGGAAGAATTCAATACATTAACCACGTGACTAGGACAGTCCAATGGGAGCGTCCAACGAGGTATGTCTTGAGGAAACCTTAATAATATTAGTTGAGGGCCGTTAACATCTTGTTTATAGTTGAGGTAAACATGGAGATGTTGTAGATTTTGTTTCAAGATACGAGTTATTCCTAGGAAACTAATATGTCCTAAAATAGTACCAAGGGTTCTTATTAGAGCATTTAATTGTGCAATTTTCTTTCTTTCTATAAAGATGGCAGGGACTCTAAAATCTCCTTTCATAGTTAATTATTCACCTTTTTTTAAATGCTTTATTTGACAACTATAAGTACTAATATTGTAGGTACTTGAAAGTTTGATAAGCTTGCGTTGTGTCTTTAACATTAATGAGTACTTGCTATTTCATAAAAGTACTGCTGCCCGGTCCATTCCCTTGTTGTTTAAATAAAGGTTAGTCGTGGGTCACAGCCCTTCTATCTCACACCTTAAGGAAAGGCACCGAAAAGCATGTAGGTCAAAAGGTAGAGGATCAAATTTATTAGTTAGTAAAAAATGGGGAGCATAAATTCAGTGATCCTCTGGTTTCGTTCAAGGCAAACTTGACACCTCATCTTACGCCCTTTCGAAACTTAGAACTCTCTTGCAGTGTTTCCCAATGTGGGTTACATTGCTACCTTCGGGAAAAAAGTGCCGTCAAGGCGGCCATATTTGATTGAGAGATAACAGAATTCTATTGTTTGTTTCCATTAAATGTGATACCTGGGGTGTAAAAATAAAACCATGTTGCTAGTAATTGATCGGCAAGTCAAAAGGATAGAAAAACACTGCTCTAAAGGGCTTTAAAGGTGCAAACTCTGTGTCCAGACATTTGCACTAGAATATATACTCTTGTCCCTTTCGTCAGCCGTAAGCTGGCTATAGCATAATTGTTAATGTATAGACTAATGTATACTCACTCATATATCAGCTTGCTAAACTTTCTATTACAATTTAATAACAGCTCTGAAATTCTACGTTCATATTGCAATAGAGTTTGCATTCAAGCTCTTACCAAGAGCTTGCTTGATGCCGGAGTACCTACCTATTCCTCCGACAAAGAGTGCAATTGCTGCCACGAACGTCTTCCAGTGCTTTCGGATTTTGGGATGAAAACAACCTCTGCAACGAATTTCCCTCTCAGTAATTTGTAATCTCATAACGAATATGTCAACCCCACTTTAAAGTATACATAGACATTCGTGCTTATGGAAATACTCTATACTCCTTCTAATTAAGGTTATTCTTGGTAAGCTATCATTCTAAGACCAGCTAAAGTAGTAATCGCTAAATGTTTGAGAAAAACTCACGTTCACCACATATATACATTCTATACATTATCCAGCAATATTAAATTATATTTCTCATACATGTTAAATTAGCCATTGGGTAACATAGTTACGTATTGATTGTATATTTACTGTTTGTACCCTTCAGAAACAAATCAGTTTAGACAAGTCAATCGAAGTTCGGACAAGACATAGGGACCGTACCAATTGCCAATTTCATGTCTTTCAAATCATTACAAATTTTAAGTTACCCATAAAGTCACTTGTAATGTCTGTTGCTTATAAGATCTTGAGTCCTATGGCGAGCCTTGGCGCATGCGTAATAGCAATTCATGTAGAGTGTTGAGGTGGTCCTTACAGAATAATAACATGTCGTTTTTGCCTTTCAGATGTGGTATACTGAAGTCTTAAAATAATTATCTTTCATCGATATTGTATCTTACTTACTGTTACACTCCAATACGGGAAATATAAATTTATTTCAGGAAAAGTGAAAGAGATTTAGTTGTCACATTGTAAATTCTACAAACATTTGCTTTTTCAAAGCAAGGTTTTGTACCTTCGGGAAGGCTTCTTGCTGTTCCAATCAAGCAGGCTGTTTTAAGAGAAATATATGTTTTATTATTATCTGATGAAAATATTTTTCTTTGAAATGATATTTCCCCTTTTTTATTGTTCCATAAGTAAAAAACGTATTTTACGATGTTAAATGAAACAGAAATTAGTGATAAAATTGCAAAATCTCGCAACATCGAATTCTTTAAGCATGTTCTTTGCTCTCAAGATTTGTCTTGACGTCTTCAGATCTTTAATCAACATTATAATTCATTTAAGGCTTCAATTTTCCCTTATCAACTTCCAGTAAATCCAAATATAAAATTACGATTCTTCGATGTTACATCTTCAGCAAATTGAAATGGTTTTATATGACTCGGATCAAAACATATTGTAACAATATGGTCTCCTATTACATTCAGAAATGGCTAAGAATGTGCCCTTCCGGTAACATTACTCATCTTCAGCTTCCCAGTATAAGTAACCTTATCTATCCTGTCAGGTTACATCAAGAACGACCCTGCGATTTTCTAAAGATGTAACATCGCGCATTCTATTTAAGAACTCAACTTCAAAACATGTATACACTGACTCGGAGCTGACGTTAAAACAAGTCTCAGAATCGACGCTACAAGACAGAATTTAGAACCAAGTTTAGCCAACTTTCAGTAGTGACCTGAAGAAGTCTGTTAGACGAAACGTTGTCCATAAAGTTTCTCTATTTGGCGTTTTACTTTTGATAACTTGTCGGTGGACTATTCACCTTTCATTCAAGGAGGATTTATGAACAGAAAAAACTAAATTCTGTATTGTCCGGGTTTAAAATAAAATTTTTAGCCGATAAATCTCCAGAAAGGTTTCTTCGCAAAGGGTAAAATGTAGCAGGCAGACTATCCGCAAATATCTACCCTTTATGTAGAAAACTGGCTTATTCTCAGTCTACCAACCAACGTTAATTTGAAAATTTGGAAAGTGGTATCTACAAACGTTTATTCTCTCTGTTCCCTCTTCCTTTTGATACAACGCCATGTCCTTAGCAATTGCATGTCTGCAGTTACAGAGGTTAGATATCTTTGAAGATAACAACGCCCCGAGAACGGTGGCTAATTACCTGGCCAGCGTAATTAAGGAACGTCTTCAATTGTTTGTAGACCTCCTAGGTTACAAAAACCCATGTGTACTACTTAAATCTTTAAGATCCGATATGGCTTTAAGTGATAGTAATTAGATAACTGTTGAAGAGCTCACAGTTTGTTTTAAACAAACTTACACAAATCTAAAACTTGCGAAGAGCAAAAGCACAGAGAGAATTGCATTGAATTGCTGTAAACAATATTTTTCTTTGTCTGAACTTTACACTTTGATCGCTTTTTGTTTGTTTTGAAACCCTTGGGCCCAACTGTTGAACCTCCAAATGGGTACTCATCATGATGTTTATCTTGAAAGGAGTTTACAGTATACTATGCATCTGATCATTGGTCAATATCATTTATGAATGATTTGGTTATAGTACCTTCCCCTTTGTTTTCTTCGCCGTTTGCAAAAAATAAAACTGCTTCTTCACTATTCTCTTGGTTAATGCACTGCTGTATTTGTGTGTCAGCCTCACTTTATACATTTATGTTCTCGTCTACCATGGAGAGTACGCTATCAACTTTAACAGAATGAACAATGTCAGATTGTTTGACTTCAAAATTATCTGCTTCGGCAATAGAGACACGTCCAGCATGGGAAGCATCTGGTTTATAGTCGATATCGCTTTTGATTGCCTTTTCTCGAATAGTCTTTGATTTGGTCTTTGCTTCACCTGCCATAGGATGAACCATTTCTTTACCACACTTCAGCTCTATAAATTGCTGTATCTGTGATTCAGCCTCGTTTTGCGTTACTTCAACGGTGCTTTCTGAACACTTGTCATTGCCTTCTGTAATTGCAATTTTTAGTGCACCAAGATTAATTGCACTCAGTGTCTTGCGAGTGTTATTAATATCACCATCAAAGATACTTTTATCTGTTGCAAGTTCTGCGCCATGAGAGGGTTTAACTGCTGAAGTATCAGCCGTAGTAGCCCCGACTTTGCTGCCTACTTTGCAAGGTTCTACAATCATTATCGCTACGGTATCTGTTTCATCCTTTGATACGTCGTTGATGATGTGTGTACTGATAACGGATGGTATGTTGGTAAGTTTGGGCTTTACATCCTCCATAATTTCTACTCCCTCCTGATTTCCTTCTGCAACAGGTATCGCAAAAGGACCAATTTTAATACTACTCAGTGTCTTGTGAGCGTTAACAGTTATGAATTCGGATGAAACCCACGACCCATTGGTTTGAAAACCAACACCTTAACCATTGGACCATCGAGGCCCAATAATTAAGGTGAGAAATTTGCCATGTTTTCGTCTCCACTCAGTGGGTAAGGGGAAATTCATTAATTATAATTACCAATTGTGTTTCGGCTTTGAGCCTTCATCAGTGACAGAGATATGTATATGTATATATATATATATACCTAATTATCGTGTTAAGAATTAAAACAAAGATTGAAGCTGACATAAGTGACTTATAAAAGAATATTCAGATTAATGGCTTGTAGGGGAACCCTGGGAGCAATTTTATAGTCAATGGAATGTAAGTATAAATGTTTATAAGTGTATGTTATGTTTATTATACCAGAAAGCCTTCATAAAGTAACCTATAAGTAAAGTAAACAAATTAATCATCACTTTGTACTGGACTCAAACGACATCAAACTTGATATCTATTTGTCAGACAAATAGGTCACCCATATAGGTGTTTGTCAAGGATGTATCCTTCCACCCTTTGTAAACAGAAATGAAATCTAGGTCAGCAAAAATTTAATGTGTGGCTGACAATTTTCTTTTGCATGAACTTAAAAATGAAAATACAACAATGGATGAAGGATGAGTTTGTTTCACCAAACCTTATGTTGAGATATACAATGACAACATATATACTGCTGTAAAAATGTTTTGCCCATGTTCCTTAATGTGGACACAAAAGCACCTCCGAAGACTACAGACTCACAGAAAATAGGCTGGATTCAGTAGATTCGACTGCTGTTCTCCTCCTACTGTGAAACAAGAAATGTCACTGCAGATTTAGGGTTTATAAATTTCAGATCTTGACTTTTTACTGCTCATAGCATTCCCTAAGAAAGTGTAAAATCTATCAAGTATTGATAATGCCATAACTAGACACTTCCCCAACTGGCAGTTCCCAAACAGACATTCAGGTTTGGTCTGGGCTAAGATCAGGAATGAGGTTAGGATTGTATTACTCTGGGACAAATGTCTCCCTATGTTTCAGAGTCTATACAAGGGAATAAATTGTCTCTTAATGACATAATAAATGAGGGTCCTTTCACATTTTAAGAAAACAATTTTAATACAATCATATCCAGTGCATATTAAACAAATAGAGCTCCTAGCTATTAAGTTGACAACATGCCTCTATGTTATAAAATGTAACTACTTTTCACTTAAAGTACGTTTCGAGATTTTAACGTACCAGTCCCTGAACCTCCAGCTTGACCGCCAACGTGGCCACCAACGTTACCTCCAACTTGGCCACCAACGTAACCACCTGCCTGACCAACGGCATTTCCTCCAACGTGACCACCGATGTTGCCTCCTACTTGACCACCGGCATAACCACCTGCTTGACCACCGACGTTGCCTCCAACTTGACCACCGGCGTAACCTCCTGCTTGACCTCCGACGTGACCACCGATATTACCTCCTACCTGACCACCGACATTGCCTCCGATGTGACCACCGACATTTCCTCCGACGTGACCACCGACGTTGCCTCCGATGTGACCACCTAGACGAAAGAGGGCAGTAACAAGACTTTTTAGTTTCGGAAGATTCTGTACTTGTGGTTAAACTGCAATTCATTTTCTTATATAGAACAAGTTTCTTCTAATTTTCTCGACATAAATGAAGCACAACACATTTCTATTAGGTTCTCATCTTGAACGTTTCGAAAACCTCTTTAGCTACACTGAAACGTAGCGACCAGATTAAGCACTAGTGGTAGAGTTCGCTACGCATTTGATGTAGAATACCGTCATGGGATATAAATTTTCAATGGCACACTAGTAACCAGTTTTGATAATGCGGCTGGTAGCAGAATAAGGTAGACCAGCTAACAACGTTCGAGTCTTAATTTAAGAAACTTAGTACTAAAGGGCTTTTGGGTCTGCTGGTTCGATAGAAGCAAAGGTTTACTGATAAAGGTGAAGAAGGCATACTGAAAGTTCTCCTTGCATAAACTACACCACTGAGCAGGAAGAAGCGTAATAGGAAACACGCTTGTTAATCTAGTTAAAAGCTTTGAAGGAATCATGTTATGATGAATGTTAACAAAGCAAATGAAACATGTCAGGACACGGGATTCGAACCCGAGATACACTTTACTGCGCCGAATTGATGTACTGAGGTGACTTTATTTTCTTTGATTCCTACATAAGCTCTCAATCTTTCAACGGGTAACATCGACATCCTGTTCTGTAAAGATTCTGAGACTTTTCTCTCTGTGTTAAGAGAGGTGATGGTGGAAGGATTACCATGCGATCAATAAATCTTTCTAATGCTGATTAAATAATTTTAGCCTTTCTCCTTTCAGTCAATACTGGCGTCTCGGTAACAATTTAACAAGATTCCAAGATTTTCGATACGTAATGCATTA
This sequence comes from Alatinidae sp. Z8VKAUB7J3, assembly GCA_010016025.2. Taxonomy (NCBI): domain Eukaryota; kingdom Metazoa; phylum Cnidaria; class Cubozoa; order Carybdeida; family Alatinidae; species Alatinidae sp. Z8VKAUB7J3. The sequence goes on from JAAAKM020073195.1 coordinate 152,498,680, forward strand.
TGGGGTTGGCCGGGGGGACCGAAATTATGAGAACAGAGCACGTCGTGAGCAGTTTCTACGGCGTTCGTATCTGCGCTGCAACCAATTCTGGGAACGTTACGTACATAGCCACCCATAGATACATGAAGAGATGTAATTTAAAATTTGAAAGTGGGCATCTTCACAGCTACGAAAATATTTCTAGGCCAGAAGTATAAACGAGTCTGGTGTGAAGAAGAATCTTTCGACGTAAAAAATAAAGGTCAAATTGTTACGATTTGGCCTTCATGAAATGTGTTTAAAAGTCAATAACGAAAAGAAGCTATTATCCCTTTGATTTCAAAATCTTTCTGTTAAACATCAAAGGGCTATATTAAGGAATTAAGCGAGTATTAATCAAAAGTGAAGTCTTGTATACATTGTACTCGTGACAGCGGTTTATCTCCTTCGGCCTACCCAAACATTTATATGGGCTCATTCCTCTTGTTAAACGTGGGAAAACTCAACGAAACTTTCACATTTTCTCTGCAAATAACTAATCTACACTCCTTTTCTTCCTATTCTCAGTTAAGATTCTTCAATACTAGATACAACTATCGGTTTGGCCTGAGAAGTTTTCACTAAAGGACCAAAGTAGATCTAGATGACTCCCCGGACATTTTCAGGTAATTAATCATAGTCATGTTTCTTTATCCATTTAGGAAAGGGCCAGGAGAGCTTCTACCGCAGGTATGTGCACTTCCTTAGTCACCTTTACACGAACACGCGTTTCTTTTGTAAAAGACTAAGCAAAGGTTTTCGTATTGAGAATTGAGTATTTTTCTTTTAGGGGAAGATTGGGTGTTTATTCTTGGGGGGTTGGGGGGTAGGAGAAGGTTGAGCTCCTGTTAATTCAGAGTCCTGTGTTTGGTAACTAACATAGGATCGATAGTAAGTTCAACTGTCATCTTCAATGTTTCAATGCTCTGATGATTTATTGAAATTAAAAGTAGCTAATTTCAATCAAAACTGAAAAGGATGATTTCTGTACCGACTACTATCCATCTTTTACATGTTTTTATTCTTGCTGACTAAAATTACTTTATCAGAAGGTCGGATCTCTCTGGGTACTTATAGCATGCCAGATGTCACGGTCATTCATGCATGACTTAATTTTGGCTGCAGCTCTTAGGTCTGTGTCCTGAAGTCGTAAAAACCTAAATAAGCATTAGTGGACTAACAAAAGTCTTTTTAATTTTTAATATCCAGTTAAGCCGGTTTGGTATATAAAAATATGTGTGCATGATTATTACTAATTTATTTGCGAATATTGTTTGATGTACACGATGAATACTTTTCTATCTAGTACACTGATTTTGGCGGCGAAGATAATCTTCAAATACTTTATGGTACAAGGTTATAATTTATGCTAGAATGAGTCCATAAAGCAGGTGTTTATTGGACATCGAAACGTAGTGAAGTGAACGTGTATGGTTGCTTATGATAATGCTTTGCTAATGTAGGCTACTAACAGCAAGGGATTGCTGAGTTGCTTGAATCATGGGAACCCACTGCCATTCCAAATATACGTTGCTTAACTGTTACCTTGTGTAACAGGAGACGATTTGGATTAATATATACCTGCGAAACTTTGAAGGTTTTGTCGATGAAGATTCAGGACAAACCTGCAAATGCAACATCTCACCCATGCATTAAGAATGACGTAATAACAACTAAGTCTGCTCGAATGGCATTACGTTATTGCATCATTCCGCAGTCATTTATCGTCGGCGATGGCGGCGACAATTTTAACAAATATAGACATCAGCTTTTAAACATGATTTCACCTATGTACCTAAAAACCTGAAATATGAAGGCTGGATATAGGGTAATGGCGTTGGTAGAGAAAAGCGACGGAATTGTTCTCTGTCTGTTCGTCTAAACAAGAACAGTCGGCGTGACCATATTTCCATCTAACAGTTATTTACACTGCAGATTGCAGAGTACTCTTCTATAAATCAACGCAAAATTCGACACCTAGCCTTTACACCAGTCCTCACATTGCAGGTTACTGTGATTGTTTTGATGTCAAACTCCCGCTTATCAAGTGGTGTAAACAGATACCAAACAGGTCAGGAAGCAAAAATGCGATATTGCATGTTTTTGAAAAATGGTCTGTTTGATTTCGAGTGGCATTGCGCATGCAGCGTGCCACGCCACTTGGAAATGCTTTGTAAAATTGGAAAGGAACAGGGAACAGAGAAAGAGGAGAAAAGAGCAGTTTTGTCTATCGCTTTAACGTATGGTTTGCATGTACCCAGTCACACTCTCCAAGAGCTAATTGAAATCCAAATCTGCTATTTCACGACTATGGCCATCGTAAAGCAGTGTTCTGGTTTCTTGCCGTCGATCTTATGTTGCCTCATGCTTAATCCAACGACGTTTTGAACAGAAGAGCCCCACTGGATTCCTTAATCGCTTGTATCATGTTGTGCAAACCCAACTGAACGAGCCATAAAAACCATGACGAGAAACTCACGCTCAACCTTCTGGAAAAATTTATTACGTGGGCTGTGGGTAATACGTATCTCAACAACTTATGTGAAAAACTCCAAGCACACACTTCAATAGTGAAGCGGTTGGACACATTGACTTTTCGTTTCTTCCAGTATATATGACACTTTCCTTAATAACATTGGATACTCTCAGAATGTAACAAAAATCTTTGCATGGAAAGGTTGCGCTTATTAGTTGAATAGGATTTGAAAACGTACATGTGCAGAATAAAGAAGAAGAAGAAGAGGAAGAAGTAGGAGGAGGAAGAGGAGGAGGAGGAAATAGGCATATTTAAAACAAAGGCGATGGAATGTGAGGCAGGAGCAGCTGTACAATTGCTGAAGATAGATTCTTGTGGAGTGTGTGGCAAACGGAGTAGTGAGTGATCAATGACTCTGAGTGAGTGATTGATCAATGACTCTGAGTGAGTGATCAATGACTCTGAGTGATACAACCTTCTGTATAGGGAGCAAAAGTGGGATACATGAGAAATGCAGAAGGCAGAAAAGGATTACTCAGAGATCGGCATTTGGTTTCCAGTATGTGAGATGTGAAAGTAAAGTGCATGGTGATGGTGAGGCAGCAGCAGAAGATGAGGCCTACGTAAGAAGATTTGACCAACTGGAGAGAGTTGATAGTTTCTACTACATGAGTGACACCGTCAGTACTGCAGCTGGAAATGAAGTGGCAATAGTAAAATAATAAGGCTACAATGGATGAAAGTTTACCAGCTATGATCTGTGTTCTTTAGTAGAAGGCGTACTCTTGGATTGAAGGGGAAGGTGTGTACGACCAGTCATGAACTATGCATCTGAGACATGGATGGTTAAGTCAGGTAATGAGGATTTACTCAGACGAACAGAACCTGCAATGGTGGGGAATGTGTGTGTTGTGTAGCTAACTGATAGGACTCGATCAGAAGAACCGATGGGGAGAGTAGGCCTGAAAGAAACTATTGTAGAGATCACAATGAGAGGTGCCCTTTATTTACTAGTTAGCATGTTTGGTGGTTTTACTGTTTATTTAGGGTAGTTCCAATGTCGGGCCTACTGCTCAACAGGTGTCTTTGATTGAGATACTGCAATTCGATCGCCAGGACACGTTTTGAGAAGATAGGAGAGATGCCACAAGAAGCATCTTCAAAGGAAGGAACTCGAAATGCTTGTTTTGGTTTTCTACAGACACAACACTTTGTGAATTCTACGCAAACCTACTATCATTCAACGGTGAAAGAAAATTGCATGATGCGTGGAAGTGTACGAGTATTCAAATAGCTCTTGGATGCAACTCGATTGTGCTGGAAGGCTTTCAGGTCACAGTAGATGATAGGGGCGGGATTTAAATCAGTTCGAAGATTTAAGCAGATCATTACTTGCACTCCTGTCGTTTGGAGGACTCAAAACTGGTAGAGGCATTGATGTCTCATGACTGACTGTATTCCTTGAATCATTGGTTTCGAAACTGATGGTCAGAGGTTGCCATTAGGCAAGCTGTCAGGAAGAGACAATAAAATTTTACTTAGAAAGGACTTAGTAGATGTTCGCCCGTGTAAAAACACCTCTCTGTACGATTTTTCTTAACCTATGTGAGTAGTTTGTATACAAGTAAGGGATAGGACATTGGATGTGGCGAGACTTCTGGAACAGCATTATTTAGGCTGTGGATTTTAAACATACGCAACGTATTTCCTTCTTTAAAAGATCCATTAGCTTTTTGTATATAGTTATATTCTTATAACTTCGTCCAAATAGGCTGGTGTTACAAACAATGTTTAGGATCGGTTCACTTATAGAGGTATTGTAGGTGTTTATGATACCCAAAGGTGGGCCTACACTGAAGGGGGCTGAAGAGTGCTTTCTACACAGAAATGGGTGTTCCTTTAGCACACAGATATTATAAGTTATTTGTACTTGTGTTTTTTAATTACATTTTAAGTTGAGTGTTAAGTATTAAAGAGATTTTATGGTTGCAGTATCTCGTCAGTTAAACTTGAATAAAAGCTATCTCAACTTATAAGTGTCTTTTGATGACTCCCCACCTACGACAAGTGTTTGGTAATAGTTGCGCTGTGCAAAAGGAAGAAAATCAATCTTTTACTTTGTGGCAATCAAGGCCTGCTAAGACCAGCGAAGACCCCAGGATTAAATCGGTCACGGAGATAGAAATGGTGATATCTGAAGATTTAAATCCGAATTTTACAAAACATTTTCCGCAATAAATAAATGTGATTTTCATTAGAACGAGTGCAACGCAACATAGTTTGTTTGGGTATCGTTAAGCGTGCGACCCTGTCAAATAGCAGGGATTCACTTCCTATTGTAAGCCTTTGAGCTCTCCTCCGCCTCTATAATCTAGATTACGCGCATTTGATCGTTAAACTGTTGTAACAATTATTATTATTGTTATTGTTGTTGTTGTCGTTGATGTTGTAGAGTAAAGGAAGCATTGAGGTCTCTAAATATTCTGTTATACTATAGATTATTTGCAACAGGTTAATCAGGCCAATATTTATGAATGCTAAAATACTTCATATTGAAATTCTTATAATCATCTTGTGCCATCAGATTTTATTTCTCTGTAACTGATTTTGCGCTGATGTCAAGTGATATTATGGCGTCTTAAAAATATCTTTCCTCGCCAGGTGCTAAGAAACCGCCTCCTATCGAGAAGAAACGAAGGTAATGGTACCAGTTGTTTCTTATCCGATTTCCTATGTCACATGTTCTGATAAGTTATGTGATATCAGATTAAACCGATCGTATCAAATCGACAAACACAAATGAGATCACATCAGATTTAAACAGATCGCGGCACTTTGGAACACAACACGCAACTTTTTTGAAACTGTCAAAACTGGCCTTGAGTTTTTTGTTGTTTTTCTTGTAGCGGAAAGGATCTGTGGGAGATGATGAAGCAACCAAAGGTGGAAGTACGTTGATTTTGGTCCGCCTGTTTCTTATTTATTAATGCTTTACTGTATTAATCATGATAATTTCCAATTGTAAAGTAGGAGAGCAAGTAACAACAAGGAAAATCATTTACAACGCTATTACTAACTGCGACTGCGACTACAATTACTACTACTACTACTACTTCTACTACTACTACTACTACTACTACTACTACTACTACTACTACTACTACTACTACCTCTACCGGCGGAAAGCAACATTTACCGCTCAGCTGACATGCTTTTACGTGCCATGCGATCTATAACTGCTTCATCCATTCAGGTCGTTTAAAATCATCATTTGTGTTAGACCGCAATTCTTTGCTTCTTGTGTGATCCTTTGACAAAGGTACATAATGCAGTAATACTTTGTGAGTGATATTATCGAAATTCTGCTCCTCTCAGAGAAATAGGAATTCAGTTTGAAAAGAACCTTAGTGAATGAATATTCCATTGTTATGTCCTTTACTTGTGATATGTGTAACATCTGTGGAAGTCATTTCAAAGTTTTGCTCAAATTTCAGTTGGGAAATAACACCCATACATTAGGCTTGCAAGTATGAAGTGATATAAGCATGAAATATACCTCTGTGGTCATGAGGGGAAACGCAACAAGCAGAAGTATCAAAACAGATATGTATGATGGACTTTCCTGTGTTCCTATCGTAGTGTAACTAGCACAACACATCATATCAAATACTTAAGAACACGCCCACACTGCTCCCATATGAATGAATAGGTTCCTTCATTCCCCTCTCAGAGTTTTCACATGACAAGTTGATACCAATATCCGCTTACTTCCATGTTTTGAGGGCACTCTCATCAAGACAAGCCAAAACAAAGATGGTTGGTGTCCGAGTTAAAACACTAGTCTATTCAAAATAAGTACGCACTAAAGATAGTAGGTACAAAGGAATTTAACTACGAAAGAATGTAAGTACTCAAGCATGCAAGTATCCAAGAATGTAAGTTCAAAAGGACGTAAGTACGAAAGAATGTAAGGATAAAAGAATGCAAGTACCCAAGAATGTCATTACGAAAGAATGTAAATACCAAAGAAGGTAAGTACCAAAAATGTAAGAACAAAAGAATATAAGTACCAAAGAATGTAAGCAGCAAAAACATTACTACGAAAGAATGTAAGTACCCAAGAATGTCATTACGAAAGAATGTAAATACCAAAGAAGGTAAGTACCAAAAATGTAAGATTGAGGCAAGAGTCAAGCTTTCAAGGCAAGGTAAAAGTTTACTCGTGCCGCAATTACTTGCGTGGAAGTAAAAGATGGATGCAAACCTTTGAAGTACTTTGCTAACTTTTGGAAACGTTTGTTGTGTTTTCCCAATCAAAAACAACCAAATTATAGACAAAGAATTCCACACAACCACCAGAAAGATCAAAGAATCTATCCACTCCTTACACCATCACAGCCACATCAATAACATATCCTACTAAATTCCACACATATGGTATCCAGCCCTTAAAAAGAAAACACAAGAAACACAAAATTAGCATGGCGCCGCCTTACAAACTTAGTTCAATCCCAGATTCCTCGGAGATCCGCTAACTTAATCTCATAAAAGCTGTGACATAATTGAAATCCGGCATCCTGAAGATGGAAGAAGTTTCTCTGCAAACGTAGCTCGCAAAAAGACAGAGGCTTAAGACGCAATAAACTCCACCATTTATGTCAATGAATGAGACGTATAGTGCTAGCTTGTTTAAAACTTGTAATCGTGATATGAACAACATACTGTATTGAGATACTAAAATGATTTTGATGTGTATTGAAGTTTTAGCCTGTTATCTTTGTGCACACGTGGTTAGAAGTCGCATAGCATATAACAACTTTATTTTTTTATCGTTCTGATTGTGTCTTTTTTTTGTATCTACTCATATCGCAAGCAGTTGGATTTCCAGTCTCATGCACATAATTTTAACTTTGTTCAATCTTTTCTCCTATTTCCTTTCAAAAGCTGTTAAAAGGGAATTCCAAAGTCACACATTCAGATTGGTCACGTATTAGTTACTCATACGGTTAATCGCCCCGCCAATCGAATTTTGAAATCACTCCCTCACTCACTAATTGGGTGACTCATCCACTCATCGAACTCATTCAGTCAGTCACCAAATTATCGAGTCAGTCACTTAATCACTCACTCTGCCAGTCAGTCACTCATTCACTTACTTCATTGATCACTTACACACATAATTACCCCCGTTTAAAAAATAAGGAATAAAACGTGATTTAAAAAGTAATTGACAAAACTCACACACACAAAAAAAGAATAAAATAAATAAATAAAAAGAAACAAAAACCCTCAACAAATGCCGGTCATGTTAGTCAAAGTACGTAAAATAGGCAGAACCTATGTCTTCCACCTACCCAATCTAATTGCTCGTTTTTCCGGTTCTGTTACATCGGCCACATAGGCGAAAGTGGCCATCAACAGTCCCGCCATGTAACCTCCGATGCCATTGAAGCATCCAGCGACGAAAATCATCCAGAGTGGCCATTTCAAAAACATTACCAAGAGAATAAGTCCACCTTGCAAGCAAGACCCCAATAAAGATAACACAAGGACGGGTTTCCTTCCGAATCGATCTGACATCGATCCTAAAAAGATGCTGACAACAGCCGCTGGAAGAGTGCTGAACATGACATATCCCATTTCAAAACCTGATGCCTTTGCCTGTACCTACAAAGAAAGAATTGTTGTGTAAATACATGCTATGGGTAAAAACGTGTCGCCATATTACGGAACAAACACTTTTGGGGAGGGGGAGTATACACCTTTTACTTTCCATTCTTTTCCTCTTATTTTTCTTTTCTTTACTTGTCATTCTTTTTCTTTTTCTTCTTTCTTCTTTATCTTTGTCCTTCTTCTTCGTCTCCTTCTATTTCTTCTGCTTCTTGTCCTTCAGCTTCTTGTCCTTTTGCTTCTTCTTCTACTTCTTCTTCTGCTTCTTCTTCTACTACTTCTTTTGCTTCTTCTTCTTCTTCTTCTTCTTCTTCTTCTTCTTCTTCTTCTTCTTTGGAAAGACGTCAACAGGTAAAATATGCAATAGTTGAGTTAAACTACATTAGACTAGGGGGCATGGGAAAGGGGAGGGGGAGTGAATACCCCTTCACTTTGTTTGCAATGATATCATGGTTATGAATTTGTGCTTCTCAACAACAGCATAGGTCATTATCTGTGAGACCCAAACAGTGGTCAGCTGCGTATAGATGTATGAAAACCCTTACTGTTCAATTGTAAAAAGATGCGATTAGCTATCATCATAAGTCACATATTATGCTAAAATGTAAGTCGCTGAAAAGTTCATAAAGAGTAATGTATTAAACATGCCATAACAGCTTTCCATTTCGTCCTCCTTTGTTCAGTTTATCGCCAGAATTAGATCTGCTAATCTTCCCACAGATAGAGATATTGTTTCACACCTCATAATTTGCAAGAAGCTCTTATTTTTTGTTATCTCAACAATGCATACAAGGTTAATGTTCTATTTCTTCTATCTGCTTTACCAGTGCTTTTCATTTTGTCTTTGTTTCTTCTCATTGTTGCTACATTCCAATCATATCAGCGACGCAGGCATTCAAAACATCACTTAATGATTCAGTGACTACAGATTTGCAGGCATCTGCTCAGATGTGGAGGAAGAGAGCAAAGTTGTTTTCTTTTGGAGAAATTTCTATTATGGAGGAGTCAGGTTTTCTTGTTTAAGGGGAAGCGTGGAGGGCTGGGTAAGAGTAAGAGGCAGGGTAAAAGTATTTACGTCCCACACATCAATAAAAATTGAGGTAAGGAAGTGGGATATTGTAGCCAGGATTGTTTATGTCCTTCAAACCCTCAATCTCCTCTGCTTCCTGCATGTTATTTGATAGGGTCCATACCATAGAGCGGTTGCGCGGTTGCGCAAAGGAGAAAAATGTTGCTCTTAGACATCATAAATGAGGGATAGCAATGCCAAGGTAGAAAGAACAATAAACTTTAATGCACAGTTTAATGGAAAAACTGGCTGTTAAACTCTCACTCAAGTGCATGATCAAGATTTCGTTACTGTACTTTTAACAGGTTTGAGAGTACCCCGTAGACTATCAATGTATGCATATTTAAACGGCAGAGGAAGAGGGGCCGAAACCTTACGTGGTTCTTCCTGATGATGTTCTGACTTGTTGAAAATTCATACCGTAGTTTCATCCAGAAATGGAGCGGATGGTCTTGCAAGGCACCAAAAAATCCCCGTAAGTGAGAATCCGGAAAATTGGTCAGAATGCCACTTTGTTCTGGTTCGCTGTCGGTCAGACGAAGAAAGCTTTTCAGTACACAATGTTTGCGCTATTTCGTACAACATTCTTGTTTTGTACCACAAACAATCAATAAGATATTTTGAGTGCAGAATAAAGGCCCGGTCACACCGCCAACGATAACGATACCGATACCGAAAAAAAATATCGTTGGCCCTCTTTTAGCTAATAGCGGTCACACTGCGAACGCTCCTCCAGCGATTTTCCCAACGATACTCGAACGATAAAACCCACTTAGCCAATCAGCGCATAGAAAACAGCAGAGATGAGTTCAAAATGGAGGACAACGGAGTCGAAGAGTCGATCATGGCTGTGGTAATCAATAAAGTTCTATTTGATAAAAATGATAAAGAATTTACAGATTCTAAAAAGCAGGGGGCTATTTGGATGACATTGGCTGGCAGTTTGGTCTTAACTAGTGGTAAGTAGTTAATATTCTCTGTACTGGCAAGTTTTGGCAGTTGCAGTGTTTTGATACATCGCAAAGGAAGCTTTGTTTATACAACTTTGTGAAAAACATCGTAAGTCGGTTAATGTACAGGCATAGGATCTTTTCTATGTGCTGAAGTTAGCTTTTAATCTTACAAAATATGGTGATTAGAGCGATTCTTTGTTAGTCTGTTCAAAATCACGAGCAGTATTTCCTGTGTAATGTTAATCTGATCAAACGTGTGATGTTTCTCTCTCTCTGCATGGTGTTCAGATAAAACGGACGTTTAACAATTCTAAAATGTTAGAAAACTTCTTTTCATGACACTGATGAAATAAAACCCTGTCTCGGTATCTCTTTTCCTATTAACCAGCCTTGCCAACAAGAACAGCGACAATGTATCTTCTTCATGGCTCGTGCAAATTTCACTGCCGGTCATCACGATTCGTAGCTGCACGTGCTTCGTCCAACGATACATATCGTTGGTGGTGTGACCGCTCCTAGCACCATTAATTAATAAATGTTGGTTTCTTTTAGGCGGAAGCGGGCAGATGGACGGTTCAAGTTACAAGGGTCATCTGCTGAATAATCTTTGCGCTTGCAAGTACGTTATGACCAACACCACGAACAAGTCCACACTCTACTAACGTGTATTTGGTTCAACTCTTTCCCCTGTCTTTGTTAGTTATTATTTTAACGTGTATAAATAGAAACGAGTCTATTTTATATTGATAGGCCATTGAAAAGTCGAGGGATGCGATATGTAGGGAATGAAAAATGTTACCTTTGGTTGTGGCGAACCATTTGCGCAGACGGATTATAACAGAACTATAAGTCCCTTTACTGACGGCTTAAATCAAAGGTTAAGTAAGCGATATATGTAAAAGTTACGCCCGTAAAAATCCTCCACTGAAAAATATTTATCCCTATTTGTCGGGATGTAATAATCGTGTTGTATAGCTTGTGTGGCCAAAATTTAGGAACCATGACTCTCCCTTATTAACCTTAAACAGAACGTTCATGAGTACTTAACTCTTTGATGGATAGTAACGTCACGTCTTGTATCCGTTGTTCTACAATCTTTTCACTCGGGAAGCGAAGCCCTTCGAAGGTAGCAGTTTTAAGCTGCTAAAGAAGAAACCCTGTGAAGATCGAATGTTAAAAACTTTAATGGGAAGAATTCGATGGCACATTCTATTTCAAGCAGTTGTGTCCAGTTCGCTCGATAAACTTCCAGTATTGGGGTTCTCAAGTAATAAATTTGAAGTTTACGGCCGAGCAGACAGACGCAGGGACGCAGGGACAAGTAAACATGTACTACTAAAAATGTATACTCCAGTTTCACGAGAGATAAAATTGTATTACATGATCTGTGTGATACTTTCGGCCCGGTGTAGCGCGAAATTTGTGCCTATGATGGTAATGCGCATGCGAATATGGGATCGTGTTGAACCGTGTTGGGCACAAATTTCGCAGCAACTGCCGTGAGGAGCACCGTATGAAGAGATAGCGTTTAGAAGGAGATGGATGCCCTGCTTCAGCTTCCAAGATTTAATAGAAATCTCACGTTTGACATCCAACTTACTCCTTGTTGGGAAAGCACAGTGCAGTTTAACACCTAAAGTCACGAGATTTTACGTTGGACATCCATGTTTTAGTAGTTGAGTACAGCATCAGGACATTTTCTCTGCAGCTATTTTTAGCTACTATTTGTCATAATTCAAAACTTACCGAGCAGTTTAGGCTAGTGTGATACAGTTCAAGTTGTTGACCCTTTGTTGCTATGTGCTTGAGGTAGTCAACACTACGAGTACTATTGTGGAGATCACAGTTATTCTGGAAAGTAAACCGTAATTAGAAATTTGGAAAAAAATTGTGGCACATTGGTTAGGTGCTTGTGGCTGGTATTTCCATTGTCTGATCCATTCAGAAATCACTATGTTATTGACTATCGATGATTGTGGGACGGACTGGCATTGGTTTATTGATATTGTAGAATTTTGTAACACCTTTGTTAACGGAATTGTGAGGGTGTGAGCTGTTACCGAGTGCTTCAAGGGAAGTTTAACCCTACCTTACATGGGGAGGGGCCTAGTAGGCCCGCGGCTACATACTGCAGCTCATAACTTTTTAACGCCTGGACGGATTGACATGAAATTGTGTGACTTTTCCTAAAGTTTACTGAGAATTCTTATGATGAATAAAAATTTTTAAAATCTTTTTAAAACTTTGCGATATTGGCAATTTGTTGACCTATAGTCGAGTTTTTTACGTTTCGGTTTCATTACTTTTCTTTGAAAAACAAGATTATTATTTCTTGAAGAGTAGATTTTATTTCCCGAATTTGTACCGACGATTTTGTATTCTCAAATGTGATAAGTAACAAATGCAAAACTATTTGAAAAGTTGTGCGATAAGGTAAAAATTGCTAGAGAACCTTATATAACAATATATGCATATATCACATCTTTAGATGAATTTTGTACCAACAGTGAATTAAGAGTTATATTTTTGATGTTTTTACCTTCCCCCGTCCCTAAATTCTGCTAATCTCTAACATATTATGCAATGTGGCGGTTACATATCAACACAGGCAGGTTGATAAGTGTGTGCGGTTCAAGTTCGGCATTCGCAGAGCGGAAGTAGTAGATGAAGGCGTAAGTACATACACCGCTAACAGTGAAGATAAAATTTAGTGGATATTCACCATTATATTTGTGTACAAGGTCTTTAAATTCAATTTCTTTAAGTTTGCCCCATCCATAAACAATTCTCACTTTTTAGTAATTAGAAGACTTACCTAGAGTAGCATTCCATTATCAACCTGTTGTTAATAAGTTAATAACGCGCTTCCTTTTACATCCTACAGGGATAAAAGGAAAGAATTTATACAATCCAAATATATTCATAAGAAGTTTGTACATAAATCAGGAAATCCAGAGCACATTCTTTTACAGGTATGAAACTCATAATTTTATTAGCATCCTAATTTACGTTGTACTATTTTTATGGCTGAAATACGGACGCTTCAAAGATGAACGGCAGGGGTCCGTCATGACGCAGTGTGCTTAAAGTAGCCCTTTTCACTCTGGCCTTCTGATCTTTTGTGAGGGAAACGGTATAGGATCTATTCTCATCGAGAGGCACTTACACTGGGTGATTGAGCGTACCTCAACTCTCTTTTGAACTTAGGAGTACCTCAATTCTACTAGATTGTTGAGCGGGACCTCAGTTCTACTGAGTAGTTAAGCGGACCTAAACTCTACTGGATGGTTGAGCGTACCCCAACTCTACTGGGTGGTTGAGCATACCTCAATTGTACTTGGTGGTTGAGCGTACCCCAACTCTACTGAGTGGTTTAGCCATACCTCAATTGTACTGAGTGATTGAGTGTACCCAACTCTACTGAGTGGTTGAGCATACCTCAATTGTACTGAGTGATTGAGTATACCTCAACTCTACTGGGTGGTTGAGTGTACCTCAGCTCTACTGGGTGGTTGAGCGTACCCCAACTCTACTGGGTGGTTAGGAAAGGTTCTGCTACACGTGCCCAGACGTTGTAAAGGAGTTCACAAAATACGACAGTGATCCCGCGAAATGGATCAAACAGTATGAAGGACACAACAGTATTACCAAGAAGGTATGTTGCTCGTTTACTCTGCACAATATGTATGCGTTACGCAACTTAGGTCAAAAAGAGGGAGTTTTTCGTAGAAAGTACGTCAGCATGTTATGTTGTAGACATTTTACTTTTGTAGGTGTTGGCGTTTTCGAGTGCTGTTTTAGTGGGTGGTATCGCATTAGTGTGAAATTGTGACAGGGTAATTGTTAATGCAGAAAAGTTCCAGATGGATTGGGATAAACGAGATAGCATAGCACACCTTCATTAAGTTGATTTTTAGTCGTGTAGAAGGGAGAGGTACATTAATGTGGAATCCAGTAAAATCATTTCTGGTCTTCCAGTCGAATGGAACATTTCGCGTTGACTTTCGAATGTCTGCCTCGTTCCGTTGGATCACCCCACCTCCCATATGTCTGTCTCTTTCTACGACATCGTCGGTACTTTAATTTGTTTATGAGTAAGAAAAGAAGCAAAGTGCCGCCGTGAAAGTATGTTTAACTTATAATAAGAAATCGGTCAGCTTGCCTATTTGTAAACCTTATGTTTGTTTCATCACTATCATAACAAGATTTTGAGATCCACTTTGCTGATCTGCCTAAGGGTCAACTAGTACAGAATATGGTAAGAAACCATGCTTAGGGTATGGTAGGTAGCGAGGTCCCTTGAAGGGCAACATCTATTTATGCCCAAGGTTTGCAGCCCTGAAGATCTCTTCAGAGCCCACCTACAGGGCCACGCCTAGTCAATGTGACCTGGTGCAGTTTTGGTTGATTTGGTATGCACTGTCAGTTCAACGTTTATTTTTTTTGGTATTTTCCCGTTACAGCCGTTCAATATTGATGTTGGTTATGAAAGGTTCTTGGGACCAGAAATCTTCTTTCATCCAGAGGTAATATTGTTCTAGTCATTTACTGACTGAACATAATGGGAAAAATTTATGACCAAACATTGTTGATGTGCCCATGTATTTTGCAGTGTCTTAAATAATAGCTTATCATATCAAGGCAGCTATCTCTAACGTGGAAGTTAATGGACTGCTTCCAAAAAAATCACTCCGCAACAATATTCATTTCTTTCTCCGTAAAATATAGAAAGTTACTATAAACTTTGACATAGGTTCTTATCACATATTTAGTACAATGAGGATATTTCATACACAAACATTCTTACAAAATTATATTAATTTTTCATTTTGTGTTGATATGGAAAGCATACAGAAACCAAAAGAATGTGTCTTTCTGAACTGCAATTGCTATTTTCTATAATATACTCGATAAGAGAATGGCAGGGCTGAGGTTCCAAATGTTGTCACTTCACCCTACACTTATTTTTAGTAATAAGAAAAAACCTCAACGTACAGCCCTCGACGTTTCTTAAAATATTGACCTTTTGAGCCCTCAAAGTTTCTTAGCAGTTTCTTATGCTGTGGCACCAAATAGTAGGGGGTGGAATACTCGGAGAGGGCTAGAAAACAGCGGGGTTTCAATGCATATTATAAAGGATGAAGAGTACCAATCGGTCACAGTGCTGATAGTAAATTCATAGTTCATTTAGGTACCCTGTGTTCCAGGTTAGCCTATTCATAAAAAACCTCGTTATCAAACTATCTAAATCCGAGATTTTTTAAATCTTTTAGTTCCATCCTGCCCTCAAGTTTCTTAAATTTGGGGGAAATTGAGCCCTGGTTTCTTATAAACTGGTTTCTTATTAAAAAAATAATTATACTTTAATTTTAAAATATCTCATTCGTATGTTGCCATGCTAAGAAAATATAACTAATTGCCAACTTAGAAATCAATAATATTGAAGTAAGGTATAAAACCTTTGCTGACTTTTGCCTATGAAAATGAAGTGTTGTTGTATACGATCACTACTGTTTAGAAAATGCTATCGAATATCAACTGATCACCAATTAATTGCACAGCAGCAGAAGCACATATTGTAGCAGTTGTAGCAGAAGTAGTAATAGTAGTAAAGGTGGTGGTGGTGATTGTTGTTGTTGTTGTTGTTGTTGCTGCTGCTGCTGCAGAGGGAGGTGAAGGAGGAGAAGAAGGAGGAGGAGGAGGAGAAGGAGGAGGAGAAGGAGGAGGAGAAGGAGGAGGAGAAGGAGGAGGAGAAGGAGGGAGGGTCAGGAAGAGGGCCACGAGGAAGGGTCAGGAGGAATGGTGAGGAGGGAGGGTGAGGAGGGGGAGGACGAGGACGAGGTGGAGAAGGAGGAGAAGGAGGAGAAAGAGGAGGAGGAGGAGAAGGAGGAAAAGAAGAAATTGAAGGTGGAGGACAAGGTGGAGGACGAGAACAAGGAGAAAGAGAACGAGAAGGAGAATGAGGAGAAGCAGAACAAGGAGAAGCAGTAGAGTAGAACGAACAGTAGAAAAGCAAGCAGAACAAAGCATGAGAGGAAAAACATTAAACAAGAAAAGTGATAACAACAAAAGAAGGTAAAGGATGAGGGCGAATAATGACAACAATGATTAAATCATTAACACAACAATAGCTGTCCAAAAGGTCAGTAACTTAATAGCCAGACAATGTTTAAAGTAAACTCCTTACATCAAGCAAGACTATCTTACCTTGTAGATCTGTGATCTTGGTTCATTGTAAGCATGAGCATTTTTCACCATTAGTAATATGTCCTTCTCCATATCCCCTAAAGTGTTGTACACCTCATCCTAAAATAAGGCAATAGTAATCATAGTAGCACGAGACTATTGTTGTCAGGAGGTACAGGAAAATTGTGAGAAGCGGTGTGAAGAGATAAAACGGTAATGAAAGACATGGGTTAAGATGTGACTAAATGAGATCAGATCAGATGCCATGAAAAATGGTAGAGAGCAGAGAAAGCAAGGAGGTGAAAACAAGAAAAGGAAGAGTAAAAAGAGTAAGAAGACAAGATAAGAAAAGAAAGAACTGGTGAAAAAGGAAGAGAATCCGTTGACGAAACGGTTTGCGTTTCAAAGGCTTACACGGACAACATCTTCCTAACAAGTAATGAGAACATTACGAACTGCTACAGTGAACTTTTACAGCTTTGCTAAGAGGTCGGAATCTATGTGATAGACTATGAAATTTCCATCTCCATTAAAACGTGTCATATAAACACACCTGCCACCAATCCAGTAACAAACATGCTCAGCACGATAACCTCATTAAAGCTTGGTCAGCCAAAAAGATTCAGCCATAAATGAAACAGGTGGTCAGTTATCCTAATACCAACACGGTAACCAATTAGATTCAGCTCGTAAACGTCAAGAGAGACTGCGCCTTAGCTGTAACGGAAGCCCGCATGTAAACCTTAACGGGAGTCTGTACCTTCACCGTCAAGAGTGCCTGTACCTTAACCATAAAGGGACTTTGTGAATTAACCGTTACGAGAGCCTGTATGTAAATCTTAACGGAAGTCTATACCATAACCGTGACGGAAGTCTCTATTTTAACCTTAAATGAGATCTGTAGGCCCTACCACAACTTTACGGGAGTCTTTACCTTAACCGTTAAGGGGGCTTACATCTTAACTATCAAAGAATTTCAGATAGTCGCTGAGTGTTAAATCATGGGATTTTTGAGATCCTAGTGCTTCCTTTCCTTCAAGAATTGTGATGAATGAAATGAAATGAAAATCAATGCGGGACAGCGAATACACTTATTTAAAAACCATTTATAGTTACAAAGCGGCTCCAATTATCGGAAAAACGTCATCTTTTTATCGTTTTAATGGGCGTAACAACATAGCCTCCCCCCGAATGGGAAAACAGCTATACACGTCCACGCAATACGAAGGGTGTTTTGCGTGTAAGCTTTCAAATACACATATACATAGGAGAGGGTTCATGCCCTGATTTAACAAATTATGACAGTATGTGTAGATAGACCCAGTAATATTGGGGTTCAAAGTTGGTTATTATAGCGTGTTGAAGAAAAAATGCATCCCCTCCCCTCTAGGATATGCTCAGAATATGCCTAGGATATGCTTTGGATATGCTTTGGATATGCTTAGGATATGCTTAGGATATGCTTAGGATATGCTTAGGATATGCTCAGGATATGCTTACGATATGCTTACGATATGCTTAGGGTATGCTTTGGATATGCCTTGGATAAGCTTAGGATATGCTTACGATATGCTTAATATATCCTTAGGATATGTTTATGATATGCTTAGGGTATGCTTAGGATATGCCTAGGATAAACTTTGAATATGCTTAGGATATGCTTAGGATATGCTTAGGATATCCTTAGGATATGCTCAGGATATGTCTAGGATATGCATACGATATGCTTAGGATATGCTTAGGATATGCTTACGATATGCTTAAGATATCCTTAGGATATGTTTATGATATGCTTAGGGTATGCTTAGGATATGCCTAGGATATACTTTGAATATGCTTAGGATATGCTTAGAATATGCTTAAGATATGCCTGGGATATGCTTTGGATATGCTTAGGATATGCTTAGGATATGCTTAGGATATGCTCAGAATATGCCTAGGATATGCTTTGGATATGCTTAGGATATGCTTACGATATGCTTACGATATGCTTACGATATGCTTACGATATGCTTACGATATGCATACGATATGCTTACGATATGCTTACGATATGCTTACGATATGCTTACGATATGCTTACGATATGCTTAGGATGCGCTCAGAATTTTGCTAAACTTATATAGGAGAGGGAGCTGCTGTCAATGATTAAAAAGCGACAGGTCAACTTCTTAGGGTTAGCAAAAGTTTCGAATTTGTAGACCAGATCAAGGAATGGACTGGCCTTACGTCGCAACAAATTTTCATGCCTGTTATAAAAGAAATTGGGTCGCTGATGTCCATTGATATGGCAGCTACAGAAGAAGAGGATGCCATTTGAAAGATATTCACGGTTTTTCTCTGTTGTCAATGTTTATGTTTCGTCGAAAGCATAAAAAATGACTGTCATAGTTGACGTTATGTGAGTAGGACCCGCTTTTAAACTCTGTGAAGGGACTCAACAGCACCTTCTCTCAGAGATACTTCACAGAGGGCGTTCTGTTCGCTGTACTAAATCGACTATCTGCAGTGCTGACTAGGAAACACTGAATGTACAGAAGGTTATTGCGACAGATGTTTTGTTGTGTTACATAGGGTTAGGCCCTCATCCCATCTCAGATCGTTCAAGGAAGTCTCCATTTAAACTAAGCAACCCTTTTTCATGCAAGTAGAGAGGCATATAGTTCAAAACTAGTTTGTATTAGGAGCCTTGTGATAGCTGCAGCTTGTAGAAATTAATACCTGTTATATTTCAATAATTATTTGTTAAAACCATTTCCTTATTGATGACTTTATTTTTAAAATTAGTATCGGTTAAAAAACCTTCAAAGGATTTTTAAGCAAGGATAAGTGTTTTGTTTTGATTATAGTTCCCTAACTTCGTCTCCGTTAAAAATAAAACGCTGTGTGCCTTTGCACCGCACCTCTGCCTTATCAATCAAGTACTGTTTAAATGTCAGAGAGCACATGATGTGAGTTAGTTTTCAAAGAGTTTTAAAAGAGTTGTCAAAGAGTTTCTAACGCAGTTGTCAAGGAGTCGTTAAAAGATACCAATGGTATTAAACCATTTCATTAAGCAACAATTGTTGTCCAAGCGGAGCGAGAACACTTACTACAGTCAAAGTTGGTTCTCTAGGTGCTTGTAAATTGATAGCATTACTTGAAATATTGTCCAATACACTTTAAATTATGGGGTGACTAAGAACTTTATTTGGAACGGTAGATCACACCCCCAAGTCTATACCCTTCAGTCAACTTTATTTGTTTCCCTCCGTTATTTCTGATTGTTGATTCATTGCTTACACTTGATATTTGAAGTGGTTCAAGTCCCCCCCCCCCCCCCCCGCCCCCCCCCCCCCGCCCCCCCACCCCCCCCCCTTTCAGATTCAACTTCTTTTTTTTAAACTCTCCACACATTTATTTTTTCACAAATGATCAAACAGTTGAAAGTAGCCTACTGGCCTACTCTTGACATTTCTACTTTATGAGGGACCTTTTGGATGTGATGTTGATTTTGCTCTACTAAAATGTTAATAAGGAAGTATTTGCTGTTACTTTCTCATAAGAAAATGGGTTAAGAGTGGTATTATAAACTGGTATCTGAAGTACAATTACTACAAAATTCTGCAAAAGGAACATGAAGTTTTTAAGTACAAAATAGCATCATAATGGATGCCACTTAGCAACAACCTTGAGAGGCCATTTGTACACATTTTTATGGGCAGAGATTGATACCATCCCCAAATGACTAGGTTTGGTTAACTGTTTGAGGATCTATTTAAACTGATAGGTGTTTGAGGTAATACTAGTCATACCATAACATCCATTCAAACACACCAAAACATACTTCTAACACCAATTAGAACAAGTGACAGACGGGTCAAAATAAGGAATATTTGAGTGATCGTACGTTTTGGAGGGGCAGCTTGTTACTTGTCAACAGGGCTGGGGTGAATGATGGTGGAAGAGTTGCCACAATGGGGAGCTGGGGGTCTTGGGAAGGCTTCTGAGCAAGGTTGGGGCAGCAAGGTTGGGGCACAGCAAGGTTGGGGCAGAGCCGCAGAAACCTTTTCAAAAACCCATCTTGGGGACACCATTTTGTGCCATTTTTGCCAAATGTTTCCAGGGGCAAATTATATTTTACACATAGATTGAGACTGTTCTTGATTCCTGAGAATTATATTTTCTGCGCTGAGACCGTCACTGCCATGCTTATATTGGCAAGACCAAGGAAGTTTAAAATTTAGTTTTCCTAGGTTTGGCTGAAAATGCACTTTGGAGCCATTCCAGCAGTGTTTAAATTGACTGTTAAACACCAAATTTTTCCACCAAAGGCCATTTTTTTCCCAGTGTGCCGATGCCCAAAATTCTAGAAGCAAACATTCCCCATTATTTCCTCTGGTGCTCCAATATACTATGCCATTGTTTGGCTGATGTGCTGTGAAAAGCCATCCACCAGCACTTCACACCTACTATTACAAGGGTTGCATATCCGTCACTCAATATTTAAATTATCTACCAAAAAATTCGTCTGAGATAAGATCATTAATTCAATTCCGGATATAACTCCTTTCTTATTGCTTTAGGCGCGCAATGGTGCATGGTTTGAATTCACAATTCCTTTTGTGTCTGGACAGAATTTCCGGTCGTGCATTACGGCAAAATAAAATGGAAGTTGAACAAGTGCAACTAGTAAAATGATGTCCACAGTACCAAACAATTAGCGGTGTACTTTTATAAGTTACCAATAGATTCCACAAGTGAATCTATGCCACCTCAAGGAAGAAACGTTGACGATTTTTTAAAAAATGCAACACCACCTAAAATGTTACTAAAACGCATGCTCAAAGCAGCATGCATCATATCCTAATGCAATATTTTAGCGATTATTTCTTTACTTCGGGCTTTCTACTAAGATACGACAAAGCAATTTAAAAAATGAACAGTTTACGAGAGAGTGTATCGCACACGTACAAACTTGTACACAACACTAGTCCTTAGAGCTCAGGATAATTTTGTTCTTGCATGCATTCTTGGCTTCGTAGAGGACGTGTATCAATTTTTTAGCGATCTTGGTTAAATTTGGTAGTGATTTTTGAGAAAATTCTAAAATTCTACGTGTTGAATTTCGGATCCATTAAATATCCTTTTCGATAAAACATCGACTATGAAATTAGCTTCCACTGTAGCACACCCTACGGTTCCTGCGATGCATCATCGAAGAATTTTGGCATTTAAAACCTTTCCCCGTCAAGAATTCCGACCTTAAACTTAATACGTGCCTAACTAGGCCATAATGATGCGCGATAAACAAGTCTGTAACCCTCCTCTACACTAGGTTTGGACATCAACGCACCGTCTGGTTACATTTGATCTTACAAAAATATTGATTTTCATTTGATTTACTATCTCGTCATGAATTCATGGCACTTAAGCAAGGCAATAATGGAATGCCCACTATTCCACGTGGTAGCAAACATGTGTTTTAGGTACTCCCCCTCTTGGAAAATCTGTTTTACATATATTGCTTCATTGCAACAATGATCATGGATGTACTTATATTGCAATAAATACATAATAATGTATGCCACCTTATATATTTGGAGGCAAGGGAACCAAAACATCCTGTGGCTTCTCTGTTAATTACGATACCCTAAAA
This sequence comes from Alatinidae sp. Z8VKAUB7J3, assembly GCA_010016025.2. Lineage (NCBI taxonomy): Eukaryota > Metazoa > Cnidaria > Cubozoa > Carybdeida > Alatinidae > Alatinidae sp. Z8VKAUB7J3. Next base: position 152,520,690 of record JAAAKM020073195.1, read on the forward strand.
TTGTACCAAGGGGAATATTGGAACCGTGATATTGCTAGCATCAGGGATCAGAATATCTAGTCTGCGGTCTCTAATAAATGGGGGGAGGGCTTTAATTTTTTGAATTTTTCCAATACGCCAGGAACTTATTAGAGCCACCCTCCCCCGCTTATCAGTTTTGGACAATTAGCTTAGATGATGTAAGAAGAAAAATTGTTACGCATTTATTTGACTATGAATTTTAAGGGATTTAAAGATCTCTGAGTGGAAAATGTGCCTTGTGTCGATATATTTTCAGTTTTATTTTACAACTATCAGAAGTCATTTACAAAAAATTGATTCAACCTTCCTGTTTATTCCAGCCTTACGTTTATTAGAGACTAATGAGTAAGTTCCAGCTTTATTCTCTTGCTTCTTGGCATGGGTCTTCTGCAGAAGCACTAGTTAGTATGTGGACCTAGATTAGGGTAGCAATCGTCCATTTGGGATTCTTATTCGTAAGATTTGTTTTCCACTGGTGGTGGACATTCTTAAAAATCAGCGTTGTGCACGAGTGACCACAAAATGGCAAAGGTGTCCTCTCTAAACTTTCTGTTGTAAGTTTTAATTGGGTGTTGGTGATATTGTTCAGTTTGGGTATGCGCAACAATACAGCGACTGGGGAAGGTAAAGCGGATTAGGGGTGGCGTTGGCTGGTGAGCAAGTACGCTGGGTTCAAACCTAGTTTTTCACTTTCCTATATTGCAATAAATACATAATAATGTATGCCACCTTATATATTTGGAGGCAAGGGAACCAAAACATCCTGTGGGGAGCTATTGCAAAAATGGTATCATTTTACCTAGGGCATTGTAAGAACTTACTTGCGTTGAATGACGCTCTGCTCTTCTATTGCAAACACGATTGTACTCTGTGAGGAAGAGGCCCGAGGAAAAATTTTCAGAAGGGACACAAATTTTAAATTTCTCGTTCTTTGCTGCTTAATTTCTTGAAGACACATCTTGTGTACAAAAAAATAGGTTACAACATTTTTGAAGCCTTTTCTGTTCAAATGGCCCTAAAGTTTAGGCAAGTAACAATTAGAAATCCGGCAATAGTGCATAACATACTACGAAAAGCAAATGAACAGCCAACTGTGAATAGGGATAATAAAATGAGGTTTTAAAATGGTGAGTTTGAAATATTTCTAATGATAAAACTGATAGAGCCCATTAGGATTCCTGTATCGCCAAGCAACATCGTACAGAAAGGCCGATCTCTAAAACTGCATGCGGTTAAATGTCGAAGTCCAAATTGAAAGCTTTTTTAACGATTAAAGAAACAAAACAAACAAAACTAGAACAAACAAGTGCACAACAACAAAAGTAAAAAAAAGGAAAAAACAAAATGCAGAAAAAATAGCAAAAGTAACATTAACATAAATAACAACAACAAGTCAAAACAAAATAAACAAAAACAACAATACAAACCAAACACAAACAAAAGCAAATAAAACAACACCAATAAAGATAAAACTTACGAATAGGAACTTTCAACTGCTATTTTCAGTGTTAAATGACTGAAAGATATTGAAATGTAAACTAATCTAGACAAGCAATATTCTGATCCAAAAGAAACCCCTTTTCATGAATTATCTATGCCGTTATTAGATGCATAAATAATGTTAACACCCGCACTAAAAAACATACTCCAGACCTAGAACCCAATTGGCTCTGGATACTCGACGCAGCTGCCAGGGTCAGGTTACATGATGCAAAGAGACGAAAACTTGACTTGCGTGGAACTAAATATCGATATCAGATATGTAAGACAAGCGGAATTTTTAGGGAATGCCCTAGAATGGGGCGATAACTTATTTTCTTAAAGACGATGGATAAATTCTTCTTACATAACATACGACACTTCAAATGCCTAAAATTTGTTTTACAATGAAGGATTTATTTAAAACTTTTATCGTGATAGTGGTGTATCATTTCATAGCTTTGTAGACATTAATCGTTGGTTTGGACTATGTATGTGGAGCCTGTAAAGTGTAAAGTTACCCGTGATACAAGGAAACACACAAGCATGTAGCTAGCATGTGACGCACGCACAACAAGATGCCTATAGCTGCCAGACCTTTGTTTTACTGTATGGCACTAAGGCTGCTATAATATTTGTAAAAGCTAATGCCACAAAATGCAAACCTATTTACTGATGTTAATTTTGCTGCAAATTTTGTACAAAAGAGAGCCGCCGTGCCCCATTGGATACCTCACTTGCCTTGTATGCTGCAGGGTACGGGTTCGATTCCCCGAAGAGCTATTGGTGATGGCAGGAAGGGCATCCGGCCTTTCTGTGTTCTAAGCTCCAACAAAAGCCCCATACATGTGGACACCGCCCTTGCCCCTATAAAGGGGACTGCAAGGCGTAAAACCGCATCATTGGGGCAATGGAATTACTCCTCTTTCTAACTTTCCTCCAGTCATGACATGAAGTTGCTGTTAGCACTTGAATGTAGCGTAACTTAGCGTTGACAAACATTCAATACAAGCGCCGTCGATCTTCAGCGGCACCTACACGTGTAGCCTAAGTATGCGCAAGAATGAAGTCGGTAAGTGAAAAAGGCCTAGCGCTCTATATCGATAATGTGGCCTCCCCAAACCGTTTCATTTTTCTCATTTGGCAAGTCAATATCCAAGAAAGGTTTTTAAGCGATTCCCTTCAAGAAGGCCTTAAATAACAGATTCATGCGTAAACATGAAATTCACTTTGGTAATGAATAGCAATGCCCAGCAAAGAACGCGCATGTGAAACATGTCGAAGATTCAAATTGAACATAAAAACGATAACACAATTTACAAGAATCAGAACTGTACCTCGATGCAGTGTGGAATAAAAAATTAACTGAATTAAACACATCTGGCTTAAGAGTAGCTTATTAAAGCTCTAACACTACAAATCCGCAGTGACGGCATCAGAGTGGACACTTCAATCTTCTCACTTTCATTTCTGACGAAGAGAATACCGGATCAAGAAAGAGAAGAGAACAGGAGTGGCCCATGTCAAATCTTAATAGTCAAAAGATACGAAATCTTTTCTCCAGATTTTTCGGGGAAAATGGGAATAAAGCGTTTTCTAACTTTTAAATTCTCCGTGAGAGGCAATCCTACTAGGCGGTTGAGCCTACGCCGTGATTTGCTTCTCTGCCAAGTAGCCTAAATTGAAGGTTGTGGCCCTTGCGTGGCCCAGCTGCCCTTTATTAGTTAGCCTGTTTGGTGGTTTTACTTTTTTTTTAGGATAGTTTCAAAATCAGGCCCACTGCCTATCAGGGGTCCTTGACTGAGATATTGCCACCCCCGACCGGAAATCCCTTGCTAGGCTTACCTGAAGTGGAGGGCGCTTGTTTTGACTTACAACCGAGCGGGATTCGAAATTTGACATACCGCAGTTGATCTTTCATCTGGGTTCACTATGTCAGACTCGTTTTGGTGCAGAAGAACTTCAACACTGAAACCTCTACGTAGTGCTTCGATTGTTGTTATGATCGAGATGGAGTAACATGATAAATTTCATGAAATACAACATGCATCTAACATCGACTGTGAGAGTGCCTATCACCTGGAGATACTTTAATCGGTCTGCAGTTGAACGCATCATGATAAACTCAACGAGAGGATTAAACACCGATGCCATTTCTACAATCCAATCTGACCGCGCTAATGAGTCAAGTTACTTGGAAGGAAAAACGAAACTGAAAACGATGGCAGATATGCCATTAGGTGCTTCGCGATTTGGCCTTCTTATGGAGTGGATAAGGAATAAGGGGGTGATGAATAAATCCGTATTGAAACTGATAACTAAATAGAGTGAAACGAGATGTACAAAATATGAATTCAAATTGTTGACAGAATACAACTTAAGCTTAGCAGTTACTTGTAAAACCTTGCTTTAAAAAACCGGCAATTTTGACAAATTTAGACAGTCTTGGAAAACTCAGATGATAGAAATACAACCTTGGACAACGCACTTAGCTCTTTCTTGGTATTGAAACTGAAACAGGTTCACATACCTTGTTGGCGTAACATAGTTATGACGTGAAAGTTCTGCTAAGTATTGCTTTGACTTCTTTGCAACTGAGACATGAATCTTCCCAAAGACGCTGACCTAGATAAAAAAAGGCATGAAAAAAAACCACTTTAGACGGCGCCTTTTCTACGCGGGCCCTGCAGTTTAAAGTGCTTGCAATGTGCGTCCTCAAAGGGTAGTGGTACGCAAACTTGTAATACAACAGGTTCCTTTGGGCGCTGAGATACATCTTAAGCGCCCCGCCCCTCTCACCCCCATCATCATATAGGTTAATTGGACAACTTATGCCTTGTATTAGCGAGTTGAAAATGTGAGGCAGTAAACGACTAAACAATAAGCACAAGATTCTGACATTCATATACAAAATTATGATATAAATCCTGATAATTAAACCTCATCTATCTTACTCCAATCGCTCGGGATTCTTTCACGATCCCTTAAATGTTTCCAGTGACCCTAAGGGGTGGCGAGCGGTGGGGCCTGCCCCCGCTCTCTTAAGGATTTGTGCTACTTGACAGTAATAGCTCGTCTAAGCAGCTCCATCAATCAACATCTTAAAATGCAAAGAGCAATAGACACTCCTAGATTGACGAAATCACTTTCGCATTGAAAGAGTAATAAAGACGATTTTTTAAACACGTCTCGGCACCAAAATTGACTTTTATGCACATCTGCATAAGTACATGAGAAGGTGTTTAAAGTTTTGACAATTGTGCACACTTACCAGAGCAGGTATATCGGTCTTATTTGGGTCAATATCTGCCATATCCGATATTGCGAAAGGTCTTGTCCAAAATTCGGGACAGTGGTTTGAAATTAAACAAACGCAAGTGTCAGTTTGGTGTTGCAGAATTAACTTGTTGAGGACACATTATTTCTTTTAACGGTTTAAAGCCTGATCCTAAGAAAATTTCTGCTATCATCGACATGCCAATCCCTGAGAATAAGCAAGCATTACAACGATTTCTGGGCATGAATAATTATCTGGGGAAATTTCTACCCAATGTAGCAGAATATACAACACCATTACGACAGCTGTTAGAAAAGGTACAGACTGGTCGTTTGACAAAGCCCCAAAAGACGCTGTTGGAAATATCAAGTCAATGCTCACCAACAAACCAGTTCTGAAATTTTACGATCCTAAATTACCTATTAAAGTTAGTCTGCTTTTGATTGATATTTAAGAAAGTTTCTTTTCTTCATGTGATGAGAAAGTTGAGTTTCGTATTAAGATGAGAAATCGTTTTCTTACATTTACCTTTTTCCACACTATGATCGTGTTCAATAAGTAACGTAAGAAGCCCGTGTTGTTACAAACACTTTCTGTAGATTTGCTTTGAATTGCATAATTTGGGCTTTAACGCGTAGGACTACCATCTCCAAAGAAAAAATGACGGTAAGAAGCTGATAAACAGAAACTGGCAAAATGGTTCAAGTTTGTTATATGGAATACAGTAGTCTTGCAGTAGCCTCGCAAAAATTTCAGATAAAGTAGGTAATCGAAAAGCAGATAAGCTCTACAGACAGAGCAAAATTTAACTCAGCCGTCTTTAACTCAATGAAAAGTAAACATAAACAAGTTACAGTGACGTGAAGTTGCTATTTGTAGCTTGCCTACTGCCTCGTCACTCTCATGCATTTACAGTGAAAGCTTGCAGCCATTGTTCATAATTGGATCTTGTACCTGTTTTATGCAACGGCATCGCATGATCTGAATACATGACCCATCCACTGTACAGAACATCCGAAACTAAATACCAACAAGTTCTTCAGGGCAAGTAGGTTCAAATCAAAGCATGAATCTCTACCTCACTGTTGACTGATTCATTGAGGATAAAGTACTGTATGCATGTACATTTATAAAATATTTTTTGTCTTAAGGTGCAAGTCTCTGTAAGGGTAAGACTATCTTTATCATGCTCACTATAAACTCAGACGTCTTATCACTCTCCCCTATTAGTAGGGTCACTAAAACACATAGTTTTAATGCGTTTAACAAATGTTCAAGTGTTATGTATTAGTTTTTTGACCTAAACTAAGGGTGAAGCGCTGAAACTAAATGCCATATTTCACATTAATAAATATTTTAATACCAGGATTGTCAGCTGCGCATAATAACGTGAACAATCAGCAATCAAATGCTCTTGTTGCATAAACATTTCCTCTTTACGCACATCCATAATGACTCTTGTTGTACGACAAATACAGGAGTACTTACCATTCTCCAATATGAAACACTCTTGGCATATCCAGCGACAACACATAGAGCGGTCTCTCCAGACAAAACATACTCAGATACATTAACGTCCAATCCCAATTATAGTCATCGTACACGCAGAATTCCTTAATGAGAAAATACACCACTTTAAGATACACAAACTGCATTTGACAAAAAAAATAATGGCAACGTTTAAAGACTACGTATGAAATTAAACAGGGGACTCCAATACGTTAACTATTAAAGCAACCTTACAACAATGGTGTAAGATACACTACTGCTTTATGAGGCCATTAAAAGCATATAAATACAATTTTCTATTCTACTTAATAGCGCTCTCAGTTCATACCAGCTGCCGACCAAAAACTTATCTACTAGTTCAAGTGATACAAGAATTCGCCCTCTACTCTCGAGTACCAAATAATCGTACACATCACCCTAGTGTCACGTTTTTACACAAAAAGGTTGTATCCCCCTTGAGACGCACCGTTTGCAATCCTCCGTCACATCTCACACGTCTCTTTGGTTCGTGATGTAAAGTTAAATGACGCAAAAGTAAACCCGCATTCTAGGGGTACAGCTATTGAGCAGATGCAGCATAACACAGCTTTACGAAATATGTTAAATATAGTTTATTATTATGTATGCCTATCCGCGTATGCATTTCATTTTGGTTGTTCTATAAATAAGTTAAAAGAAAACTTTTGTAATAAGCGTATGTCATTTTGTATGTCATTTTATATTTCAAAGAAAAAATAATGCCGTTAGAAATTACTTTTGAACATAAATAAAACTAGGTTCTTAACAGGAACATTAGAATAACCTCCTATTATATGTAATATTACACTCCTTTGGAATTAAAGAGACCTTTTAGGCAACAAATGTTAATAGACCATTTTGGAAATTCTATGCAAATTACGGTGCGCGTTGCACTCTGGGATTGTCTAGGGGACGATCGCTTTAAGTCTAACTTGAGAACAGTCATAGGCAAAGGGCTACCATTTGAAATTCCTTCAGTTTAAACCATTAGCGTTAGCTTTATAAAGCGAGACAAAGGCTGTGCAGTTAATAGATGTAGTAACGACAGAACTAAACCTGAACAGTAACAATTGAACACATCAAGGACCACGCACTGCTTTTGAGGCTTGCTATGACAGTGCCTCGAAACCAACGAGCCGCTTCCACATTTTCTTTTCTGACCTGCAGCGTTTGTCACTTGATAAACGCACCGTTCAATATTTTAAAAATTCATATCATTGTCATAAGCAAAGAACGAGCTTTCCATCGGTTACAAGTAACAATAGGGTTGCTTTTAGACCTTTGAGAAAATTGCAGGGGGACGTCTGTGTTGTGGAAAATAGTAGCGCCATAGCGAATACTTCGATTGATACCTTGTTCTTTTTGCTGGATTGATGACTACGAAAAGGATTATAAACCATTAAATCTTTAGGATTAGCTTTACAATAGCGTTACACGGTAATAAAATGCAACATCGATGAAGATTTGTGGAAAATATCCGGACGATTTCAGTGTTTTAACGTTTAGTTGCTTCAGAGCTTCGAGTATGGCTTGACCAGACAAGCCTGCAGTACTGGGATATTGTAGTTATTGAATTGTGTGTGAAATTGCGTAGTCATACTTCCTACATCTTGAAGATTGCAAGTTTTACATTGTAGTAAGTACACTACATTTCTAGAATTGCAGTTTAAAGGGTCTTTCCGGATGTTAAAATGTCGCTGTTTGTTTTTACTAGAAAACGTGGCACTTTCAGCTAAATAATTACAGACATCACAATTCCTTCTGTGCCTACATGGACCACAGCCTTTACTAACCATGTCCCCTCTCTGGGGCAATCTAGCACGTACTAGTTTATCCTTAAGAGATTTTGCTCTACAGAAGGAAACCAAAGGTTTAGAGGCGAAAACTTTCCTGTGTTCCTCATCACATTCTAAAATATTGTAGTTATTGGAAACGATTTTATGTACAGTACCACTTAATGCTGGTAACGTTTTTTTTATATATATATATAGATATACGTTCAATTCAATTAGTCTTCTTGTAGTGGAGGCTGACATAGTTTGCACCCCCTTAGCAAGTGGGGGGTTCAGCATTTTCAGAATATTTTGTCTAGGTGGAGGTTGGCTCAAATCCCATTTACAGGTGGGGGTTGGCCTCTAAGGTAAGGGCTGATATTTGCAGGTGGGGGTTGTCAACCTGTCTGAATTAAATTTTGTACATGGTGGTATCCACTTCAAATTAAAAGTTGTATTAGCAATTCTTGTTCACCAAACTTATGAAAAGCTTTTCTCTCGAGAAGGTGGGCATTTGGGTGTTTTTCTTCAAGGAAGTGGGATTGTGTAACCCTTCAAGTGATGAAATGTTTCAATGGGAAAACTCTAAATTAGTTTTCTTATCATTTACATTATTGGTGGGAAGCGGCAATTTGAACTTTTGTAAATTTATGCCAAAAAGTTTCTTCCAAGTGGGGGTTGGTCTTTAGAGTTCTAGGTGTGGATTGTTTTTGTAGGTGATGGTTGATTTTTTTAAGTGGGGTTCAGACCGCCCCTGCAAACTATTGCTGATTGGTCCTTCCGATGCATTATGATATACTGCAGTGAAAAATATATATGCCGATCAGAATGTCAGGGGGGGGGGGGGCGGAATAGACTAGTAAATTCTCTTAGGCGGCGGCGCCCGCCCTTACCCCCTCACCTTTATGACTGCGCAGAAAACTGCAGTTGTGCAAACTCGTTAAAAAGACCTTGCATGAAATATATTTTCAAGACATGAAGTTGAAACACAAAACTGCATGAAATATATGGTCGTATATAAACCGCACGTTGTGATTTATTGGAAAAACTTTGTCAACAAAGAAGATAAAGGAACCTTAGAAAAGCTTAAGTTCTTAAAGGCGTAGGTCGATATGGAATCGAATCCGGTCTATCGTCATCGCGAGTCCGATATGCCAGCGTGACACTATGATTCCACACAACTAAGTTCAAGAGAACTTTGAGATGTTTTAGGTATCATTGATCTTACTGTACAAGCGCGATTGTTGCAGTGTTTTAGTTAGCTAAGCCGACTCTAACGCATTGGAAATGGATTTCCTATCTTCCGTGGGTTAGAGAGTGAGAGTGTGAGCTGCCGAGTCAGTGTTACATACTGTAATGGAAACGAGGCTATGCTCTTCCTTCATCTAACACTCCCGAAAATCTATAACTAACCAATGAAATTCTAACACGACCTAAATCAACTGGCAACTACTCCTCTTTACTAACCAATCACCCTGCACTTCCTCTCTTTATCTCTATTCCTATTGGTTGTGAGAAGATATGAGTAGATTGTGATGTGTTAAGAAATTTGAAGATTGTGTGTCAGGTAACTGAGATCTATGATCGCTGTCATAGATCTCAGAAATAGATTTACGTGAAAGGTAAGGAAAGCATTGTTACTTTGTGGAACTACTTGAAGTGGTGCCTGCGAGTTCCCACAGTGATGCCGAGCTAGTGAAGGGTGCTCCTTACAATACCATATTATCTCTTCGGGGTCACCATTTGAAGAGATGTGTCATGGCTTGTGTTGATGTCGATATGAGGCGCACTGGATAGTACCAGGGCGAGTCTTAAAATCGTTCTGTATTCAAATAGTCCACGTTGGGAAACACTCTGTCCTATATAACACAGTTTTAAATTCTGACTAACGATTAAGAGCGAAATGAAATCAAAACTTTATACTATCAAATGAGCTGTACTAAGTGGAATGCATTATCGAGAAGAGGGGATTTAGAATGTCAGCTTTCGATGCACGTTGATGACATATTTTCTATTTATCTAGTGTTCTTTTCAAAATAAGTGGAAGGCATTCTGCTTCTACCAAAGAATCCCTTCATCAAACCAAACTGTAATTTGCACAAAGCGGTGCCACCTACCATATTTGTGAGAAATAACCATAAAGTTTGCATTTGACTTAAATTCCTATAAATAATAAACTACCATGAAGAATTTTTGTAGTTAATCCCACTTACTTCCGTAAAATTTAATTTTAAAAAGAACACTAGACAAATAGACAATATGTCACTACAGGAGATCGAACCCCTAACCCACGCTTTCGCGGTGTGCGCTCTACCAACTGAGCTAGGTGATCTCCGATGTTAACATACTCCTATTTCTCTAGTCGCCACAATAGCTCCCAATCATCCACCGGTGGACATCGACATCCAGCTCATCGCAATTGGATCCCCGGTGGTGACATATTTTCTATTTCTCTAGTGTTCTTTTCAAAACTAACATTTCAAATCCTCCCTTCTCGATGATACAGTTGAATCTTCCTGTGCATTTTTGGAAGAACGTATGTACCATTTCACTTCTTTATTATTACTTGTACCATTAGGGACTATCTTCAGTGGTGATTTTCAATAGTAATTATGTAAAATGTTTCTGACGAAAGGTAAACCTTGTAATGCAACTATCATACCTACAAAACCCCCTGATTATTGAACTTTAATTATCATTATTTGCCAGCATAAGTAGTCGCAGGTCTACTATTTGGCCACAACGCTATTAAAAAACAGCACACAAACCGCCGCACCCCGCGCCCCACCAACTCTGACCCTCATCGACTTTAAGACGTTTCATTCAATCCACGGAGGGAAAATGGTGAAAATACTCAGGGCATATGGATTACCGCCAAGGCTGCTCCAGGCCATAGAAGTTATGTACAGGAACACAAGACCCAGGATTGTAACACCAGATGGAGATACAGAACTGTTTGAAATACCCACGGGGGTGCTTCAAGGCGATACCCTAGACCCTTTCCTCTTCATAATAGTCCTTGACCATGCACTGAGAAGAGCGATAGAGGGCAGACAAGAAGAACTGGGATTCACCATCCAGCCCAGAACGTCATCTAGATTTCCTAAAGAAACTCTAAAAGATCTGAGCTTTGCAGATGACATCGCATTGCTGTCAGACTTTCAGCAAGCTCAGGAGCCAGGAGTGTAAAAAGGTAGGCCTCGGGATAAACGTCAAGAAAGCCAAATACCTGACCTACAACATCAATGAGTCGGAAGAGCTACAGAATAGCAAAACCGCCTCTCAATTATTGAAACATCATGGTGACAATTTTCCTCAATTTTCTCCCTTATACAAGACTTATTGGTTTTTCAAACAAAATTTCAAAATTGTGCTCTACTGCCTAGATAGCTGTAGAAAATGTTATAAAAATATTGCTTTGTTCATAACTGAAACATAATGACACATCTTGCCGATTTTCTGAATAAAATTTTCATTATTTTAAAACCTCATGTAGATGTTTTCTCAGTTTTGGACCTGCTATCTTCCATCTGTTTAGTCAGGAAATTGCGTCTGCCATTACAGTCTTAAAATTCATGTCAAACCAACTTATCGAAAGCAGAAAATTAAAATTTTGGATTCTAACATACTACAATTAAATTAAAGAAACTTCTTGACAAATTTAAAGTTATACTGGCATGTTTGGTCCTAAAGCGATCCCTGAAGTTTCACCGACATATCATACGTAGATTATAGTAAACAGAATCTGTTAGGCAAACACATAGAGTGGTAAATACATTTCAATTTCCCTACCTTGTTGGTAACAGATTCAATCAAGGTAGATATAAAAAGGGATTATCTGTTTCGAAAGCCATTCATTGTGAACTGCTGCTACAAAAGACTGGACAGCCTCTGGAGAGAATTGAACTCTCGGCCCCTGGTTTACTAGATCAGTGTTCTAACCACTGAGCAATAAAGGCTTTGTAATATCACCGTCACCATTACATTGAGTATGTGTAAATATCAATGCAGATGCAATCAAGGTAGATATAAAAAAGGAAATATCTGTTTCGAAAGCCATTTATCGTGAACTGCTGCTGCGAAAATCTGGACAGCCTCCAGAGAGAATTGAACTCTCGACCCGTGGATTTCTACACAAGTGCTCTAACCACTGGGCTACAAAGGCTACGCAAAGTGACAATTGTTGTGATATTCACTGTACATCAAAATCAATGGAAAGAGAAAAAAGTAACAAACAAAAGTGCGTCATACGATTGACAAATTTCATGATAGCCTTAAGATAAAATTGAACTCTCGACGCCAACAAAAAAAAATTCTATTCACAAACTGGTCTATTAAAGCTAGCGTCGAGAGTTACAGGTTACGTAAAGTGCCATCTGCTGTGGACTTGACTATCCATCAGAACCAACGAAATTGGAAACAAAGGAAATAACAAAAGTGTGCCATACGATTGACCAACTTCATGCTAGCCTTTGGAGAGAATTGAAATCTCGACCCCTGCTTTACTAGACCAGTGCCCTAACCACTCAGCATTAAAAATTACGTGACATTTCTTATGATATTGACTATATATCGGAAACAATGGAAAAAGAAAAAGCAACACAGGAAGGTGGGCCATACGATTGAATAAACTTCATGTTATCCTTTGGATAGAATTGAACTCTCGACCCCTGGTTTACTAGACCAGTCCTCTAACCACTTATCTACAAAAGCTAAGTAAAGTACCATTTTTTTGCACTTGACTAAACATCAGAACCAATTGAAATCAAACGAAGGAAATAACAAAAGTGTGCCAAAGGACTAACTAATTGATAGGTAGAAGTATAGTTTCTACGGGGTATCGAACCCATTCTATCGATAATTGGGAAGGAAAATCAGTACCACAAAACTTGCAATCTAAAACAGTTACGCCACTTTTTAGCACTATAACAAAACGAATGTTATAATTGTTTTATGAAGCCTAGGCATGCCTTGCAGTTAAGGTTCAGTCAGCTGACCAAGATCATTGCTGTACAAGACATGCCTATAATTTTCGTATTTCAATGTGCTGCTCAATAGTAATTGACTAATACAGCAAGTTAGCAAGGGCACGTTAAAAAATGATTAAAAAAGAAACTTACTGAAAAAAATTATAATATCTTTTGAATAATCCTGAGTGTTCATTTTACTAAACGATTTTGCAAGGCACTGGTAACTGTGTCACAGCTATTGTCTTGGATTGAAGTAAAAAGAGTTTTACGCGAGGAGTTTGTAAGAAACGCGAGGACCGAAAAACGATACAAAAAGCAACACGTACATGAGCGATGCCATATTCACGCTTTGTAACACTAACTCTTTAGATTAAAGATTGGAAGAGAAAAGACAAAAATCAGGCTTCCCTCGAACTAACTCAAATACTGAATGAAGATTTGGGTCTCACTATTTTTCCGACCACTACTTTTTATACGTAATCTACTATTGATCTTTGGAGCTATGAATGAATCACTATAAACAATATGAAGAAATCAATATAAACAATTTGTTTCAAAAATATTATGCACAAACAGACAGATGGTGTGGCCACGAGTTCACCGTTGAGATCTGTCTTAGCCATCATATTTGTTGGTCATTTTGAAGCTAAATTGTTGAGTGAGTTACATACTGCTACTCTCTGCTACGTCCGGTATGTTGACGATTAGGGCTGTCCAACGAATACCGATTATTCGATTAATCGAAGGATGGGTAGACCTTCGATTATTACTCAACCAGAACGATTATTCGAATACCTCTCTTTCAAAAATGATCGATTACCTCGCTTCCATGCTCATGGCCCATTTCCCCTAAACTGCAATTTAGAAAAGCATATCGCACGAAATAGCGAAAACATTACGTACTTAAAAACTTTTTTCGTCTGATATTCCTCAGAGTACAATCGTCGAAATGACCGAAATGAAACGTTGAAAATTGTATACCCGACTGTATTTTTGAAAGAGCTAATAAAAATTCGGACTGCCTGAATGCTTTGTGTTTTAGGACCAATATGTGTCCACTACAACATGTTCAATTAAATAGGCCTAGTAAGAAAAATAATTATTTTTGTCTACTTAGCAAAGGTTTTCTTGCTTTTATGTGGACTGACTCCAGAACGGCCAAATGAAATCCAGACCTGGCCTTTGCTATGATCCGGAGGCAACCGTCTGTGTACACTTTACCCTGGGTTCTCAAGCAAGTGTTGTCCTATAGCAGAGTCACATTACATAATGGTGTTTTTGGTCATATCCTATCATGATATGCAAGTCACATACTTGATATGATATCCTATCTCTCAACAATAAAGTAGTTTTCGGTTAACCTACTTGTTTAATACCACAGTGAAACAATTTGTGGTAACCAGAGGCAAGAGCCTGTTTTAGTGCTAAAAGAAAAAAGAGGAGACCGAATGAGATAAAAGCAACCCAACAAACTATGACTTGCAGAGATTACCAGATTATCTTCAGAGGCAACCAAGACTGAAATGCAACGACTCTTTTGCATCTCAAATTAAAGTTTAAAAGCCATTAAGTGTGGTGTTACATATGTATTCTTTTTAACTTTGTAAGTATTATTCTTGCTCCAAATGCATTGCTGTATATTGATGATCTACATTGTGTGAGATACATGTAGCTATCTTTCTTCAAAAAACAAAGCAAATAAATGAAATCGTTTTTTTCTCTGAAATTGTTTTAACAATTTTGGTGCCTCCAAGTTGTTGGTAGGTCGTAACGATTGTCTAATCAGCGGTGGAAAAAATTGGACTTTGATCCCTTTCTTTGTTCGCGAGTTATCATAAATGATACTTGAATGTTTGTGAAGACCACAGGAAGGTATTCATGTATGTATCTTGTCTTTACTATGCTTAAATTCTTCTGGGAAGTCATGACTACATAGAGAAAATTCTAGGATGATCTAACAATATGACAAAATCATAATAACAAATCTGCATATTTTAATGAACAAACACATGGCTTACAAACACATGGCTAACTAACACATGTATACATTACTTTACATAGGTTATTCACTTTTATTGTGAGCAATTTCTGAGTGCTATGAAAACAGTGTACACAAATGATTACAAGTTTGAATGCTTTGACTTGCAAGGTTCTTTTAAGTTTGTCAGTTAATAAATAGCTAGAAGAAGCAATATAGACATCTTTAAGCTGTTATCAATGGACCAAAAAGAGTTAAAAAATTGATTTATTTGATTTATTTGGCCTTTTGCTCTACATTGATAGTTGCATATAAGTGACTTACCTGTTATAAAATGTTTATAACAATTATACTTCACCATTGAGAATTATTGAGAAGAGTGGATTTGAAATGTCAACGTAGAAAAGACAGTTAAGTAATAGAAAATATGTCACCTCTAGTGATCGAATGCATGACCCATGCTATTGTCACATGTACTCTACCAACTGAGCTAGGTGACCTCTTACCTAGTCCCTGCACTAGTTCAGAGCGATCCAACAGTGGACATTGACATCCAGCTTCCTTTGAATTTGAGACCAGCCTCTTTGAGCCATGTGACTTCACCAAGGAAAGACTACCATCCAGCTTATCTACTTGCCCAAGACCTATTGGATGTTAGAAAGCCCATAATGTCATGGGCCACAGCTTTATCCCTGGTGGTGACATATTTTATATTCCTATAGTGCCTTTTCTGTGGTTTACTATTTAGAAAGTACAGGCACAGGTACATTTCTGGTCAATTAAACAGTGTGAAATAAACATTTTTGTTGGAATGACATGCATCAACAATACCTACTGTACCTTTTCTCGTGAGTGTCTTTAAAGTGGATTTCTGTTGCTTCCAACTTTAATCTGATAATTTCATTACCCGTTTGCCAATTGGAGGGATCCTTGACCGCGAATTTAGCTACATTTCTTTCTGTTGTCTACCTTCTTAAAAGTTGTCAGTAACGTGATGGGTGTAACTTTCTTGGTTGGCTTGATTCAATTAGTGTCACAATCTTGAGTAAATTGTGGAGATTGTGGGTTGGAGCGAACACCCATTCTTGCAAATTCCCATTAGCTGTTCTGATGGAGGTTGCTCTGTTAGCAGAAACGATTAGCACTACATTCCTTAACCCAACCAACAAAACGTTGTTTCTAATTTTAGGACCAAGGAGTAAACTGAAGTGTCATTATAGCAAGTGTACTTATAGCAAATATCGCACGTAGTCGGTGCTTGGCTAGATTGAAACTACTATAGCAAGTTTAAACACGTTTGAGAGCGTCTTTGCAATGGGAATGTCTGAATCAAACATTGCCTTTAGATCTGGTTATGATCTTTGATGTATATCGCAAAACCAGGCAATTTCAATCTTATCTTCGAAGATAGATTTTACTGTTTTTCTGAGGGGCTTTATGCCAAAGATAAGAAATCACAGAGTGGGCCCTCTTTACGCCTCATTTTCTTTTATTAAAGTTTAGCTACCAATGGCGGTTGCAAGGTTAAAAACTCAAAATGGCATCTGGAAATCGTTTTTGTTGATTGAAATAATATGAAAAGTGAATAGAGGACAAATTTAAGGTATCTATAAGAACCTTTCAAAAAGGTAATGTGCTGCTAGTAAAATTATGAGCTAAGAGTTTGCTTACCTGTGTGAAACGATACCACTCTAAAATAGAGTTATGTGCAGTAAATGGTAATAGGCTGTTTAAAGAGATTGGTAAAAATTTGAACAAGGTGCAAAAAGGCGCACTACCTGTCGCACATAAAAGTTTATTAGTTTATAAATTCACGTGTCGCTGTGCGAGTGATTGTATAGGTCGTACGTCGCAGAGTTTACATGACAAAATCTCGCATGTGCCGGCCTTCATTTAACTGACAAGTAACTGACAAGCAACTGACAAGCAACTGACAAGCAACTGACAAGCAACTGACAAGCAACTGACAAGTAACTGACAAGTAACTGACAAGTAACTGACAAGTAACTGACAAGCAACTGACAAGTAACTGACAAGCAACTGACAAGCAACTGACAAGCAACTGACAAGCAACTGATAAGCAACTGACAAGCAACTGACAAGCAACTGACAAGCAACTGACAAGCAACTGACAAGTAACTAACAACAGATCATTTTGAAGTAAAGCTAGTGCAATATCTAAAACATCGGTCAGAGGGATATAGAAACATTAACATAATTAAGAAAACATTGACAAAGATCATCAAAGCATAGCGCAATTTACTGCATGTGCACAAGATGTTTCCATTAGTACACGCCTTTAGAACCTTAAAGTATTAAATGACCCTGTATTTCTATCAGCTGTTTTATTGTTATTAATACCAAGCTCGCTTCTAATGGAAGGCATTTATATTTTAGACCGACGTCCTTTAAGGGCAAGGGCGTTCAACGATGAATGGAGGGTTTAAGAGGGCAATTTGAATAAAATATTGTCTAAGAGGATGATTTTTTTGCTACTTTTTCTTCCAATATTGTTTATTTATTCTTAAGTAGCTCAGGTCTTTGTTTTCGAAGTGTGTCGAAATCATGACCATTATACGTATTCAAAATAAATAAATGTCAAAAAATATATATTTTGCCAATATGACCACATTCTTCGTTTGGATACCAAAACATTTTAACCCTATCTTACATGGGGGGGGGGGGGGGGCTAGTAGGCCCGCGGCTAAACATTTCAGCTCATAACTTTTTAAAGGCTGGCACGATTGACACGTAACTTGGTGACCTTTCATAAAACTTACCGGGGAGTGTTATGATTAATAATTTTTTTAAATTGTTTTTTGAACTTTTGCGATATTGGCGTTTTGTTGACCTATAGTGGAGTTTTTTGCCTTTCTGTTTTGTTATTTTTCTTTGAAAAACAGTTCTGCC
Organism: Alatinidae sp. Z8VKAUB7J3; assembly: GCA_010016025.2. Classification (NCBI taxonomy): domain Eukaryota; kingdom Metazoa; phylum Cnidaria; class Cubozoa; order Carybdeida; family Alatinidae; species Alatinidae sp. Z8VKAUB7J3. The sequence continues at coordinate 152,538,624 of JAAAKM020073195.1, forward strand.
AAGATCCAGTTAGTTGAATTCACTAATTTCCATCAGATACACTCTCTGTTGCAACCACAATTTATACCACCACATTGATGCTACTTTGCTTTGTGTACAATGCACATGTTATTCTTTTGTCACTATGTCTGAAATAAATTTGTGCTACCAATGCTGAGTTAAATAAAAGTGTTATCCATCAATTCCAGTCTGTGTAGAGTGCCCCTGTTACAAGCCACCCCTTACATATACCCCTACAGATCATTGGGAAAAAACTCAGCACAGATCTCTAACAAATTTTATCCTTGATGTGTTACCTATGTAACAGAACCTCCCAAAAGTAACCCTGAACTAGTCACCAAATGAGCAGTTGATGATCCTCCCATCTCCAGTCTATAAGTTTTCATTCAAATCATGGTATTTCCTTGACCTACCTCTATTGCTACTATGCTGCTCATGCGCCATTCTTAGCAAAACAGCAGATGGAATGACAATATTGTTCTATCACATCGCAAAGGAGACTTTCATTCCAGTTACATTCATCCTTCTCATAATTAATTTCAACTGCTTGAAATTTATTCACTCTCCTGATTATTGACTTATCCTTACACAATTGGACATTAGTGTATATGTCATTAACATCAATTGCAAAAGATGAGCTCAGTGTATGTGGCTTACAGTTGTAGCTACACCAAATCATATTATTTAGTATATATAGACATAAAATATTGTACATCAATACCACAAGCAGTATTACATCCACAAAAATATAGGGGTTAGAAATATCTTTGTAAAATTGTGACATTAAATACTAAATAGCTTGTTAGAACTTATTTATCATTATAATTGACTTGACTATGCTCATGCTGTCAGCTCAAGATTCTTTCAAACTACAAAACTAAACTTTCTTACCCTTGACATTGCTCCTTTGAGATGCCAGTCATGTCTTCCATAAAGATTTGTAAAAATTCTGTCTTCATCCTTATAGAGAAGATAAAGAGGATACCTTAGGCTGACATATCTTTGCACTTCCAAACTATTATATCCCCCAATGGATGTAAAATCTCAACAATGCTTCTACCCCAATAACTAATCGCCCCCTCCTACACAAAAGTAAGAAAGAGCAGATATCTATAAAAATCATTGTGACCAATCTCGTAGAGTACGGTAGGTGATATGGTGAAGTTTTTACGACATCCAGAAGAGCATACCCATTTAATTGGCTGCACCCAGGAAGCATTACCCAAATGGCCTAGCTCATGTTTCTGCCCAACTTATGTTACTAGACTTCAATATTCCTTTGTTCTGTCATTCACTTATAAAGGTGATGCACCCAGGCATTGTCTGGAGTAGCTTTTCTTTTTCATGCTTATCATTTTCTATGTATTTGTATTGGTTTGAAGTACCGTAAAATTACAAATATAAACCCTGGGCTTAAGCATTTTTGGTGGGCGTATATTCGGGGGGCTTATATACAAGGGGCTTATATTCGGAGGGTCTTTTGGGTCAACAGGTGACTTGGTATTTCAAAAAATTCACCATTCGGTGCCCAATCAGAGAGACTGATTTTAATGCGTAAAATCTCACAAAAGAACAAAAGTAAATACGGAGGCTCTCTCCATATACTCTATCCATGTTCATTCAGTATCACTGCCTTCTGCACTACCAATTTCGGATCCAACACACAGAGTCCCAAATATAAGCCCTGGGCTTATATTCGGAAAGATATTTTGGGTAGTTTACAGGGGGGTTATATTGGGGGGCTTATATTCGGGATTTTACGGTATGTCTGTATCTTCTCCTTATTGCCGGTAAAAAGTATCCATTTTAAGGTCTCCGGTTTTTAAATCTGGCTCGACTAAACATCTAATTGAATAACCCTGCAGTGGAGCCTTTCAGGGAGGTATAAAGAATAGCTCTTGACTTTGGGGGATAAGAGCAAGCACGAAGGTGAGGGAGAGCACCGTTGGTGACCTCTGTTTCTAAAGTATCTTCTCAAATTAACATTTCAAATTCTCTTTCCTCAATATTACAGCCACATTTAGGTACAGGTTAATCCATTGCTTTTTGTACTTCTCATTCCTCATATGACATGACAATCTAAAATTTTTTTTCTTGATGAAATTTGTAAAGAAGAAAGTGACTGACGGTTTTTGGGTTAGATTTGCTACACAAAGGGATCCCATCCGGGGTCATTGGTCCTCAGTTTGAGGCTTTGCCATCTAGGTGTTGAGGCATTAAAGGCAAATGTGAAAGGTAGTTCTATATGCAAAACACAGACTGCTCTTGATCTTCAGCAATGCCATTGGACCTCAGTGGGGCACCGGAACAATGGAGTCCCCTATGAGAAATCTTGTAGTAGCAGTGAGAGAAATGTCTACTTTAATGATAGAGCAGTGAGTGATTGTTTCATGACAAGATCAGAAAATAAGTGTCTCATTGTTGATAAAACAGGTTTGACAGTAACACGAACAGTTAGTTTTCACTTTATCACAACTATCAAAACTATAAAAACTAAAGGTAATAGGAACACTTGTTAACCGCTACGTATAACAAACAATATTTAATCTTTGAGGGCAATCTGCGTAATCCTGCTATCCTGTTACTGCTGAAGAAAATTATATTGTCATTAAATCCAATTAAAATTGGAATATATACATATATACACAGTTAGATATACATGCAGTTATTAATATATAAATATTAATACCTTCCAGTCCAATAATTAAGGTGAGAAGTTTTCAAGTCAATCTTGTCATGTTCTCGCCTCCACTCAGTGAGTAGGGGGAAATTCATTCATTCACCAGTGCCAGAGATATATAAGTACGGTGTTGATTTTCAAACCAATAGGTCGTGGATTCGAATCCCCTCGCTTCCGTTAGTGAAAAAAGAAAGCAAGTCATTGTGGTAATGCTCCACTCGTAATAAATAAAAGTATATAATTGCTATGTGTCTGCTGAGTACATATAGATATATATATATATTAGTTTTGGATAGAATATATATATATATATATATATATATATATATATATATACAGTTTCATACTTCTCAGCAGGCACTAAACAAGTGGAGATGTTGTGGGTAGACCACCTGCTTACGCAACCACCTGTTGGAAAATTGTGGACATACTATGAAAAAATTGACCAGTTTAGTAGAAGACGTGACGGATTATTCTTAATACTTACTATTTAGAGATATTTATTGCAGTTTTATATTACTGCCTCACAATCCTTGCTGGAGTTTGTAATTCCATTACTTAGCAGCAAAAATAGGATCTTTTTTAACTCTGTTTTTAAACCGTCTGTTAAGAGACCCAGTTGATGTTCCTTATGCATGTGTTTTGAAGCAATTTCCCAATTCTTGGAGCCTACTTGGATATAATTTAGAAAAGGTTTTTATACAAAGAAATACATTAACAAACCCATTAACGCATTTTTAGAGGACAAAATACTACAATTGAACATTTTATGCCCTGTTGAGTTGCATAACATTATTTACAAGTTCCAAATTCTTTACTAAGCTTATTTAATCCTTTTGTTTAATCTATTTCAAAAAATTGCTTATTTCTTTATTATCACTTCTCTCGCGTTCTACCCTAATTTTTTTTTATTAAGGAAACTGATAAAGAGAGAAAGTTTTACCATGTGTTTGTTTTGGCACTCGTAGAAGGTGTAGGAGATGGATTTATTGTCTCGTAATATTTTCTCGCAGATTGTTCGTCAATTAAGTCCCTAAATCAACTAATTTCTCTGCCAAAACCCCACATTTGGATAGCAACGGTCTGCAAACTACTTTCCTTCCATCGTATTACCCGTGTATCTTGCAATGTTATGGCAAATAATTGATTTAGCATACAGATTAATTGATTTTTCAATACATTAACAGAACTGAAGAGAAAATGTGTCCTCACCGGGATTAGACACAGAGATCCACGTAGTCGCAGCATGTGCACTACCAACTGACCGAGATGAACCCATTTGCCAAAACACTCTTTTTCTCTAATCGACACATTAGCTCCCAATAATCCACAGTTGGACATCGAAGGGATTTCGTCCAAGCAAAGCAAAAATCCGTGGCTTAGTCAAGAACAGTGGGCAACGGGCAACCACAACAATTTGCCTGAGAATATAATGGATAATTTACCAGGACACAGACTATCACTTCGGGCACTAAATGACGGAACTACGAATAATGGTTAATGTATTACTTTCTGTGAAAAAATAACCGCAAAGATTCTTTACCAGTTATGTGTAAAATATTGATTGCTGGAAACCGCTAAAATATTTGGAAACAATAATCCAGTCTTCATCTCCGCCTCTGGAATTGCTGGAATCACCTTAATTATAATCCACAGTCCCTCCCACCAATAATTCACTATCTATTATCGAATATATCGGGTTTACTTTTGTATCAGGGGGAGCAAAGATTGAGAAATGTTGCCGGACTATTTAATGCTATCTTTTGGTATACTCTTGGGTGCCTAATAGACGTACTCCCACCCCGCTAATTATTCTTCAAAATATTTCCACCCAGGACATTCTTATTTCAGCCCCCCTGCCTATTAATTTTTAAGTAATCTCCCATCCATGACATTCCTATTTCAGCCCCCCCCCCTGCCTATTAATTTTTAAGTAATCTCCCGTCCATGACAATTTTTGAGGAGGTACTTTGTGGGCAAGTAGAAAATATCTTTATTAAAATATGAAAATCACACATTAAAAAGCTGAAAGTGGCCTTTTACGAGGCTCGAAGAAGTGTAAAGAAGCGCATTACAAATGCTACTAATACCACCAACCAAAAACCAAAAGTGAGGAGCTAATTGGTAGCGTCTATCAATATCAATAATCTTGCCTCAAACCCCATCTATTACATTTTTGGTCATTTCCAGCCCCACCGTGTATTAAGTTTTTGACCCCCCCCCCTCATTTATTCCAAACCCCCTTCTATAGGCACCGAAGAGTACGTAGAAATGCTAAAGAAAGTTTGTTCTCAAGCATTCCCGTAGACAGCGTTATAAACCGTCAGTTTCCGCTTTTCTGGATTAAAAGGATTTCAAATTCTATTTCATCCTTTATAATATGTATGGACCCCCCGCAGTTTTATAGCCCTCTACGAGTATTCCACCCCCTTCTATTTGGTACCAGAGAACAAGAAACTGCTAAGAAACTTTGAGGGCTCAAAAAGTCAATATTTTAAGAAACTTCGAGGGCTGGACGCCAAGGTAGTTTGTTATTTAAAAAATAAGTGTATCGGTGTTTTGTTTGCAGTGTCTTGATTTTGGTCAGTTGGAATTCAGAATGTTGATACCAGGTTAGATCTTAATTGCTGATAGTTTGTAATCAACGGAATATTATTTTGTATTTATATTCGCTGTACAAGTAAAAATATGAATACCTGGCTGGAATTCATATATCATCATCAATTCCGTTCCGTGTTTTATGAACCGAACAACTAGAAAAATTACTCTTTGTTTCGGTTATTCGAACGCCGTGCACTACAAAACGGCACCAATGACATTGGGAATATTGTGTAAGCTGCCCTGGGCTGCAAGGCGTATTACCAAGACTGTAAAACGTAGTATTGTAGTGTATTTTGTGAAAAACACTGGTAGTTTAAAGCAGTGATCCGCAATCTGGTGTCCGAAAATAGTATTTGAGGGGCCCATGACCTATTAAGGACCAAAAGGAATGAATTATCACTTCTGTGGATTTAGGGCTTCATTTCCAAAACAGCTGCAAAAACCTATACAAGTACCACTCCTGTCGATGCAATACTAAATAGAAACCTTGAAAAGGCATGTCAGGTACATATGCACAATTTTATATAATAGTCCAGTTCCGTAAGAAGTCAAGTAATGTTTTCACACAGGAGGGGCTCCACGGGAGGAAAAAGATCGGCTTAAAGCAGTGGTTCTTAGCTTAGGCGGTAGCACTCCCTTGGGGGGAGCTTTGCAACCACAAAACAGGGCGACAGTACTTAATTTACGGAACGAGAAGTAAAGTTCTGAATTTATATTTGAATTTTATTTGTGAGCTACATATTCCATCTTATGCTGTTAGTGTTTAAATTAATTTATCGTTTGCCTTCAAGCAACTTGTAAATGTTGTATTAACTCGATAATTCTCATGAAAGGAAATTGGATACGTTAAGTCAATTGGTAATTTGCCTAAAACGGGCTTGCATCTGTCCAAGCAATTCATACGTTTTGGCACAAAGAACTATTCATCGTTGGTCTAAATACAGCTCGGGAATGTTGAATCAATTCATCATTTCTCTCCAAGAAGAGTGGATAAGTCCCATCGTTTCATAAATGGCTTGAAATTAACTAGGACCTGTTGAAATAATTGAGAATTTGCTAAAAAGAGGCATAGACCTGATTCATCAATCCTCAGATTTTGCTTAAAAAGTTCGAATCAGTTCGAATCAATATTCGAATTAATTCATACTTGGCTTAAAGGGAACTTGGATTTGTCTAGCTTATTCGCTCAAAAAATATTGGGCTTATCAATATCGAATACCGTAAATTACCTATTAAGCGCCCAGGACTCAAATAAGCACCCAGTTTGGGAAAAATATATCTCACAAGCGCCCAGGTCCAAATAAGCGCCCAGGTCTGGACAGGGAAGACATGGATGCAGCAGCTCTAGAGTTCACGCTTTTAGATGATGATACGGAGGACGGTGAAGATGTATTGATTGATTGATTGATTGATTGATTGATAGATTGAACGTTATGTTATCAATCTATTCTATAGAAAGATCATGTATGTTTACTTATCTGTTTTTCCTTTCCTTAATAAGTGCCCAGGTCCGAAAAAGCTCCCAGTCCGAATAAGAGCCCAGCTAAAAACTTTTGTTTTTATAAAAGATATTGGATAAAAAACTCCGTTTTTGTGGTCATTGTTTTCGCAGTAAGAACGAACTCGTGAGTGAGATAAAGATAATACTAGGGAGTCGTTCCGGGCTAGTCACCTGGCTAGACCCAGTCTATTTCCGATCACCATACTTGGTGATTATGTATATTGTCGTCATCATTAATACACACTAATTTAAAACCTTAGTGCCATTGCTGCCATGTTTAATTCTTTTAAAGCTTGTGTCAAATTACTGGATGCTGGCGCAAACATTGACAGTCTTGATAAATACAAGAGGTAAGCCATCACGTATACTCCTTAACTTGGAAACCCTGCATTCAGGAAAGCGTCCATTTATTTCTGCTGACTTTGTTAATCGCTCTCCTATCACTACATCTTATTCATTCTTTTTATTCTGTCCTTCCTTCTTCTTGCTATTCCTCCTCTTCCTATTTCACCATTTCTTCTCACTCTCCCTCATTTCTCTTTTCTCATTTCTTACTCTATATTCCTCCACTCCCTTTTCTTTACTCCCCTATCCCCCTCCTTCCTATTGCATCATTTTCTTCTGCTCTTCATCCTATCTCAATCACCCCTCCTCTCTTCCTCCTCCTTTTCTTATTGCTACTTTTCTTTGCCCTATCCCTTCCCTTTCTGCTCTTTCTCCTCTTGATATTCCTCCTATTATATTCCTTATCTTCCTCCTCTTCCTGTTTTTGTCTTCTTTTTGTTAATCATCATTTTTCTTTTCCTCCTTTTCATACTGCTCTCCCTTGTCTCCTTTCTCTCCCCTCCAATTTTAACCTAATATTATTGCCCTTTTCTTTTCTTTTTCACCTCTCTTTATTGCGCCCTTTATTTCTACCCTTTTTATTCTCCTCTTCCTCCCCTTCCTCCCCTTCCTCCTCTTCCTCCCTTTCCTTCCCTTCTTCCTCTTCCTCCCCTTAGTTCTCCTTCCTTCTGTGACTTTTTACGTTGCGCTATTACTCTTTTTTCTCCCTTCTCTTCCTCATCTTCCTCTTGTACTATTTCTACTTCCCATTTCACCATTTCGTATCAATCTTCTTCTTCCCTCCCTTCTTCCCTCCTCTATTCTTCCTTCTCTTCCTCCAATATCACCTTTTCCTATTCATTTCAAATACACTGCCCTGATTTATCTTCATTCATTGACTCTACTTGTTTCAGAACACCTTTGTTTCAAGCCTGTGATGCTGGTCATGTCCCCTATTAAAATTTGACTGGCTGCGTGGCTGAGGACCAGCACAAGAAAGGATGGCACCTCTCGAGTGCGACGAGCGTAAAGATGACAAGTCAGCGTGTGATTGACTATGGTACATTGATTACTTACTATTGATTAATGTAACCTGCGCGTGCACTTCAAAAGAATCTTGTAAAGCTTGGACCACTTTCTGCTAGCCGACTCGCACACTCAAACAAAGTAAACTGTTTCGGTTTGCGAGACAGGCAACGTGGCACGAAAACAGTTCGAAAAATAGCCAGTTAAGCCAATCTGACGTCATCACCGTCAAGAATTAATTCAAAATATCGCAACAACAAAATTGTAGCACACTTTATCACCAATGAATGTGACTTTATCTTTGCTTCCTTCTACGCATCGCATGTAACTGACAGCTTCACTAGACCTCACTAAAGGTGACTCAATTCAAACCCCAGAACACAAATTCGTTTGTGCTTTATGAGTGTAAGGCCAAATTGAACAGCGTATCAATGAGAATAGCAATCATCAATAGTCCCCCTGCAGTGTCGTCAAATTCCTTCTTGGACGAATTTGCCACATATCTTGAAGATATCATTCTCACTCCTGAAGAGTTAATTATCTGGGGCGATTTCAACTATCACGTTGACAAAAATGATGATTACGAAGCTGGACGATTAATAATAAGTTCTTTGCTTTTAGACCCTTGTCTTTGGTAGTAATATCTTAGCATTTGTAAAGCGCTGTAGAATACAGATGTAAATATGGCGAATCTTTAATTATTATTATTAGTAGTAGTAAATATAAGGCAAGAGTAACATTTAAAACTGAAATATACAGAACCAAATTGAAGAAACGTAGACGGGAGATTGGCATACCCTCGCGGATCTCCTTTTTGGTACGGGTTCTCCCGTCGATTCAGCTCCGCCTGGGCTAACTTTCTTCCTTTTAAGACCACGTTTCTCGTCCCCATCTGGAGTAAAGATGAAAGAATAGTATCATTTGGGTTCATCTTCCAAGACAGGTGGGGCGGCTGGGCTTTCCAAAATATCAAGGGGAGGGGGGCAGATCACAAGATTCATGTTTTTTTAAATATAATCCTAAAATATGTATCCATACAATTTTACATTATATTTGGTTACATCGACAGAAAAATGTTAGAGTTGGCTAAATTCAACTGAAAGTGGCATTGTATAGTAAAAGTTCTAGCTGGGACAAGTAAATTGCCGCTAAGCCATTGGTTTCAAGTCGTAATAGAAGGTTGTTCACTAAGGCCAAAAGACACAATTTTTGCGCCGTTCTGAAGTTTTATCCATCGGAAGGCATTTTTGAGGAATAGTTCAACGAACGTGCATATGGACATACCGGCAAGAGTCGCCCTTTAGTCATCCCGAAAGTCCGACGTTTTTACCATCAGATGCATTATGATATACTAAAGTGAAAAATGTATATGCCGATAAGAATGCCACGTGGGGCGGAATACGCTAATGAGTTCTCTCAGGGGGCAGGGGCGCTCCACCTTGCCCTCCCTCACCTTCGTGAGCGGTCACACGCCGCGGTGACCGACGTCAATGGTCCGCAAACGTTTCTGTTCCTATGGACGCCAGGTTGAGGACCGCCGACCTACATTATATCAATCATACCCAGGCTACTTCCGGAGCAGCAAATATGGTAAGTTACTGTTCAATGAACCACTCTTTGCTTTTGTTAAATGGTGGTAACATAAAGGTCAGTTTAATCAGGTGATGTATTGCGAAAACGCAAAATCACTAAAAATTCTTATGATCTTGGTTGTCTCCTCTAATTTCCGATCATCATCTAATTTATATATAAACATGTTTCTTTTTACATCATCAAAGATGATTTGCTAAAATTAATAGGCGGGTGGTTCTAATAACTCCCAGTAAAATGGTAAAATTCCAAATATTAGTAAACGTCCCTCCGTAATTCCCCTCAGTAGTTTCACTAACTTAGTTTCCTGTATTTTTACTTGTTGTAGTACTGTTTACTTATGTTCATGGGTACTCTGAGGAGTGTCAGACGAAAAATGCTTTTAAGTACACAATGTTTTCGCTATTTCGTGCAATATTCTTATTTTGTACCACAAACAAACTATTTGACCACATATGTCCTGTTAGCAATAGAAAATATGGCTTAAGTCCAAAGACAAAGACTTGGATTTGGCTGTTCTTATCGTCCCATGCATTGGTATCCTTTTACAGATGCCGATCTTCAGACGTGGTATTAGTATCGAGAGAGTCCATTATTTGTTCATTTTCTATCATTGTATGCTGTTGTCCGACTTGGCATGTCGGCAAACTCTAGCAGTGGCTGCGCAAGTAAAATACATTGACATGTTGTAGTCTTACCGCATTTATAATTCTGCTAATTTAATAATTAAAGGCAACTGAAGGCTTTCGATCTTGGCAATGACACTTGTCTTCCTTTAGACCAAGTATTGATTCTTGCTTATAGGCCTTGACAAATAAGCTTTGTTGCTTTTTAGAAACTATATGATTTTCCACCTTGAAGCGTAAAGTGTATCATTTGAAACACAACTATTCTTGCTAGTATTAAAATGGCGCCAGGTGCTCCATTCACGATTTTAGAACTGTGAAAGGGTCCAAAGTCCGAAAATTTTCTGCTTTGATTTTTTAACCTGTGGCTTGTCAAAAAGTTTTACTGCCTGAAAATGCCTGTGACTGATGTGATCTGAAACATTATATTTCATTATTGACGATATCCGAAATTACGATTCTGGCTCAGATATGTCCGAAATTAGCCTAAGATCGTCAGCTGATATAAAAACTGGTCCAAGCTTTACTTTAACATTCCGTCAGTACAAAGCTGTAGTGCACGGTTATTAAGGTGTGGTGAAAGGGTGTGGTGGAAGGGTGAGGTGATAGCGATTAACGCAATATGACATTGTAATTGCCATTATAAATTTACCTGAAGAATTTACTCATTAAAACGTGGTTATTAAATTTTTTGAAATTATTAAAAAGCTCTGTATAAACGTCTTACAACGAGCTAGCTTTAACCATAACATTTCTGACCATATCAATCGACTGCGCTGTGGCAGAGTAAGTCCCACTGCCAGTGCTGTGAGGGAAATGCGCATCAAAGGATTAAGAAAGTATGGCAGAAAACAGTAAGTGTTCTTAGAGCTTTTTTTTTTTTTTTTATTCGCTATATACCGAAAGCTAAGGGAAGAACGAATCAAGACTTTCGTGAAACTCCCTTTTCAGTTGATTTGTAGACAACTACAATTATCTGTAAAAATGAGTGCTTAACAAAGACTACACAACGACGGGCCAACCGTTTCATTTCACGCAAGATTTTATGTCTTGCTTTACATCCTTTCATTTCGGCTGAAGCATCTACTTATCATATTTATCGCTCAGTAAACGACCTTGTCCCGCATGCAGCATATCTTCCTTGGTACGGCTTGATGCCCACGCACTTTCACACGCACGTAGACAAACGGATTCTCGTAATGTGGAATATTCTTTATTTTCATTATAAAACTATGTTCATGGAACTCCTGGCGGTCAGTAACACTGCAGTAAGGAATCAGGTCAATCCTTGAGAATGGCACATCAGCTATGATAATAATAACCAACGAAGAAAATTATCCTTCATGTCAAGGTGTATGTTTACGTCGTCATATAGGTTTTGAATTTACATTGACCCCCCTCCCCCCCAAATACTAAAAGGTCTTCATATTGGTTGGCGATAACAGAAGCAGATGCTTTGAAGGCGAGTGAAATTTTTCTGCTAATTTACGATGCAGTGAATTATGAAAGAAGGAAAAGAATGTCCAATAAAAAAGAAATCGATGACGTCAAAACTTTCACTGACTCCCCCCTCCCCATCTTTGAGACGACGTCATGAATGTATGATCCCTTGTTTTATACTTTCTAGGAGACTGAAGAACAATTTATTATGTATTACCGAAAATTACCGATTAAGCGCCCTGGGTGCTTATTTAAAAACAAAAGTTTTGGGTGAGCTCTTATTCGGACTGGGCGCTTATTTGAAGAGCCAATGTAGTTTGGAAAGCTCCTGTATATCGTTATTATTATTATTATTATTATTATTATTACATACAGTAACAATAGATTTTAAACGTTTACATGAAGAGACTCTTTTATTTGCCAATCATTAGTATGAATTTAAAAAGTGAACACTGTCAATTAGTTTCCATAACTTTACTTATACATCACTGATTTTAGTCTGAGACCTTGACAAAGTTATGATAATTTTATATCAGTCATGTGATACAAAGTTTGTTTATTTAATGTTATAGATGTTATAAGGGTTGTGTAAAGCTACCTATAGATACCTAAGATTTTGGCCATTGATTGCAGGGATGAGTCTGTATTGCAATCTTGGCAGACACTGTTAACAATCAATTAACCCAATTTAGTGTGGGCTTTTGTAGCCTTTGCAAGTATTAGTACGGGACTTTGGTGTCCCCCATATTATCTCAGAAACTACTAAAGCTATGACGTTGAGCCTTCATTGAAACATTAATTGATCTTTGGTCTACAAGTAATAACTTTTGCTCCCATGACAAATGGTTACCTAACATTATGATGACGCCATTATCAAAGGCAATTGTTAGAAAAAGTAAGAAAGTTAATTTTTGATGGCCTACTATATATTAAAAAATATTTATTACAAATGATTTTTTCTACCAAGATAGTATGGACATTTATACTAAACATTTTTATGAAATTTAAGCGATTTCAGTTCCTTAGAATTTTTTCATACTTGATTTATTGGAAGTCGGCATGGTAATTATCAGTTGAGCCCGAGAGATAGAGAGACCGTTTTCTAATATTACTTATGGTATATAAGTACTGAAAAGTCTTGAAAATTTGAAAAAAACATTTTTATCTGTGATATGACGCCATCTGTAAAATCATGATGTGATATTAAACAAAACATAACGTTATAATTGGGTAATGGAATGTTTTCTAGAGACCCTAAAGAACGCCCCATCATTACAAACATTTAGTACTAGCAATTGTTTAAATCAGCGCACGCACATACACACACACGCACGCACACACACACACGAACGCAGTGAGTTGCTCTACCACTGGGTCAATGGTGATTTCAGTGATAAAAGGTAAAGCTTTCTCTAGCCACTATACTAGATCCCAATCCTCTATATGTGGGCTTGAAATTCAGTTACACGCAGTATTGGAGATCTGCTTCTCTGTTTCATGTGACTTAGCCATCGAAAAGTTTCCTTTAGCTCTATCGATCTATCCAAAGCCAACTGAAAGTGTTATAGAATTCCATAGAGAATGTTCCCATTATAAGAATGTATCTCTCTTCTATACTCTTGTCACAGTTGGCCAGTAGGCCTCGAAAAAAGAAAAGAAATGTATGAAAGTTGAAGCCTAAACAGGGTTGCTAGCCTCACCTTCGAAAAAAATTCCCTGATATTTCCCTGATTTCCCTGACGAAATTTAGAAAAATTCTACACTAGAGTATTAACATATATGCCTTGCGCAAATCTATTACTCCATCATATGAAGCGTCGTATATTGTATGAAGGCCAGTTACACCATGGTCATACATCTCATAACATTCGCAGCAACATTTCCAAGGTTCCAAGCCACATCTTGGAAAAATTCCCTGATATTTCCCTGATTACTCTGACTTGTTCCAAAATTACCTGACAATTCCCTGATTTTAATCACAAAATGAGTCCATTTTGAAATTCCCTGATTTCCAGGTTCGCTGTGAACCCTGCTAACTGAGGATACGATGCGTGATTACAATTAAGGCCTGGAGAATATAGGCAGCTTCGGACTGATGATGCTACTGATGGCAACGAGCGTGCGTCTATAAAGCAAACCAGGTACTCTTAAAACAGTTAACAAACTAAGAAAATGTCTAAACGATACGCACCATTTGATATAAACTTTTCCAGATCTTCACTACTGGCACCAAATGACGGTTTGATATCTGTGTCAAGGGCCAATAAGAAGTCCTCCGCTGTCACTTTCAAATTTTCAACAGCATACCTCGAAAACGTGTGGCCAGTGGGGGTCTGGCTAACACTGGATGATAAAGGTGCAGGAATTTCCTGTTTTGCAGGGTCACCCTTCCCTGATCCATCAACTCTCATCATGTATTGGTCAAACTGATGGACCTCTATAATGATGTGAGTTTTGCCCCACTTTGTGCAGTGTGGTATGGTTTGGTTCTTGATGGAAACACTGTCTCTGACGGATAGAGGGGATGAGATGCAGGTGATAGCTGACAGCCTTTCAGCATCCATGACAGAAAAAAGAAGATCATGCAGATCGACCAGACAGGAAGCTGACAGGAATCACTGTAAAACAGAAAAATGAGGACAGGAAACTTGAACTTTTATACATTAGAAATTATTTGCAATATAATAGTTCTTAAACGAAGCTGTGCGGTTAAGTCTTGGGTAACCTTACGTACGATTACATGACATTGCAGTGGGAGCAAGAACATGGAGACACATTAGCAGTAGCTCTTCTTCTCATCTTCTGATTTGATTTGTCAATAACAGTGATCTTAAGATAAAAATTAGTATCCAGCATATAGCATATATATAAGTTCAAAAAGATATTCTAGATCGTAAACTAGTACAACTTAGAAGTAGTTTCACTGTAAATGAATTGTTGGACTCTAACTCTCTGAATCTGAGAAAACAGTTCTTGCTAAAGGACTTACATTCTCTATACATCCGCAGAAAATGATGAGAGGAAACATCGAAAGCTCAGGATCTAATTATCGTTTATATTTTATTGCGTTAGCATTATGATTCTTTTGCGGCCTATATGCTGGGTACTAATTTTTATCTTAAGATTACATTTTCTGCCTGGCTCATCTATGGCTGATATTAATAACAGTGATGTTCAGCTACTTATAGCCTGAAATTGAAGTGGACAATGCTTAGAGAGCATTGCTAAAGCTGCCTTTGCAAATGCCCAATAGGATCAATTTCTGAACTGAATTATTCTGGATATAATATAGGCCTAATGGTAGGCCTATAAGCTGGTAGAGCATTCGAAGTATCAGTATTCTGTGATGCCTTTATGTAAATATCAGTAGCCTGTGATCCATAAATGAGAATGTCAGTAAGCTGTGATGTACTTGTCTAAATTTCGGTAACATGTGATACGTATGTGAAAATTTCAGTAGCCTGTGATGCATAAGTGCAGAAGTCAGTGACTTCCGATGCGTCAGTAAATATGTCAGTAGTCTGTGATGCCTTAGTAAGGATGTCTTTAGCTTATGGTGAGTTAATGAAGACGTCAGTTGTCTGCGATGCGTAAGTAAAGATGTCAGTAGCTTGCGATGCGTTTGTGTAAATAAGTAGACTATGATGCGTAAGTAAAGGTGTCAGTTGCTTGTAATGTGTTATTGAAGGTATCAGCAGTTCACGCTGCTTAAATGATATTGTCAGTCATTTATGATGCGTAAGTGCAGATGTCAGTAGCCTTGGATGCGCAAGTTAAGATGTCAATAGCGTGTAATGTGTTATTGATTATGTCAATAACTTGAGATTCGTTATCGAAGATGTGGGCAGTTTGAGAAGCGTAAGTATTCAGGCCAGCAGATTATGATTCGTTAGCAAAGATGCCGGTAGCTTGTGATGCGTTAGTGAAGTTTTCAGTAGCGTGTAGTTTGTTATTGAAGGTATCATTAGTCTGTGATGCTTAATAGGGAATGTACGTCATTTGTGATGCGTTTCTCTGAATTTCAGTAGCCTGTGATACGTAAGTGAAAATTTCTTGTGAAAAAATAGCTTGTGATGCGCTAATAATGATATCACCAGTTTGTGATGCTTAAATGAGGATATCAGTAGTTTGTGATGCGTTGGTATAAATTTCTGTGGACTGTGATGCGTCAGAAAATATGTCAGTAGTCTGTGATGCGTGAGTGAATATGTCAGTAGCTCATGATGCGTTTGTGAAGACGTCAGTAGGGTGTAGCGTGTTATTGAAGGTATCATTAATCTGTGATGCTTAAAAGAGAATGACAATCACTTGTGATGCGTTTCTCTTCATTTCGGAAGACGTGGGAGTCTTTGTGGGAATTTCAGTACAACGCCAGCGTCGATGATGATTGCACGTCCATTCGAAGTACAAGTTTGATGTAGGTCTAAAATTAAGCTCCATAAATCAAAACTGGGGTCTGGTGCCTACAAAGCAAATGTTCAAATAGATAAGTAGGATCGCATCACGGGCAGACGTTGTAGCAAAAGCTTGCAGGAAATCAGATTCTCATCCCAATGCTCAACAACTACCGAAGTTTGTCTATTGTACCTGAAATAGTTTCCCATTCTTTTCACGTTCAAGTATAATAACCGGCAATAAAATCAAATTGTAAAACAAAAAAAATCTACAAAGCACAAACTGCACGCTTTTTGGAATTTCCTAAATGCTTCAGAAGTTTATAATACTGCATAGCTTAATAATTCCAAACTATTACTCAAGATTTCCCATTTGTCTGAATTAGTACACATTCACTAACATATGATAGCAGATATGATAACAAAGTTTCACCTATAACTTGCCGACATTCAATTTCCAGCATTTTCAGTAACCCATGGACTATTCGCGCCAATTCCATCTCGCTGATTTTACTTTTGCTCAGTATCTAATAGTGAAGGGCTTTGCACAGCAAGACTGACAACACAAGGTGATTGACGACACTCAATGTGTAGTTTCATTCAATCAAAAGCCCTTCAATGTATCTAATTGTAAAATTTTACTTCGGAAAGCATTTGCGACATCCGTGAACAGTAACTGAGGCAAAGACTTTGTTCAACACTAAAACGGTTCAAACGCAAAGTCGCAGTTATAATCCGTATGAACCTAAAACTCTATTGTTAATTAGAAGTATCCGTCTCTCGGGGCGGGGCGATAATAATCAGCAATACCGTCATTGAACACGGTTTCACACATTCATTACAGGTCTCCGCCTGTCAGAGTGTCAGTCAATTAAAGGTTACGTCTAGCACTACGTTGATGAAACATTTCACGCTCTGTCGCACTATTGTCCCTTGTACAATCAATCAGTCTTGCTATGTACTTAATGTAATATGCACCTTAACTATGACATTGCAATATAATTTGTGGGTTTTAAAAGCTATGACAAGAGTCTCTTTTAATGAGACTGAGAAGATTTCAGAAAAGCACAATGCACAGTTTCATCTTTTGTCACTGGAATCTTAATGACACCTAGTCCTTTCAATTTGCAAATGCAATATTGACCTTTAGATTACAATGAGAGACTGCTCCTGCTATAATTATCTAGTATTAAGGAAAATTTACTATATATTTAATTGGAAAATATTGTGCATGATGACAAGTAATAGGGATAAGGTAAACTACCCTTAAAAGCAAAAATTATAAAAACTGTGTCCCATTCCTGGGTAATCACTTGGAAAAGAGTAATGCTGTCAACACCAACATCCTATTTTCAGCATCTAAATTATATTTGTTGTTCTTGTTAATTTGGCACATATTAACTCTCTTGTTCAACTGCAGCATAGAGAACGCATCTGCATGTTTTCCTCTGTAGAGCTTAAAATGGTCATAATAGTGTTCTGGAAAAGGTGGTAGTCATGTTTCGACTTCACTGATGATTTGTTGACAACAGTGTATCATCATATTTACTGGAACAATAAAATTTATTCCTCATAATGGAAGTTACACAGAGATAAGATCTGCAAAAGCTCAAATAGCCTACGTTCCTAATGAGCACTTGTAATAGTGAGGCTCTTTGGAAGTAGTAAATGATGGTGGAATGGGGTATTTAAAACGTTTGAGTCCAAAGTGACGAATCTGCTTTAAAAAGGAGCCTTCACACGCCCGGTAACACGTACCGCTACTACATTGGTAGTACAGACCTGGGAAAAGATTATACGAGTGCAATACTGAGTATAAAAATTGCATCAAGAATACTCCTACCGAGAACAAAATCTAAATGCTCACGTCCCGTCAAAAGCGGAAAACTGCTTTCGTGCGAGCGCCATAGACCTCTCAGTCTCGGGTATATGCGTTTATCATAGGAACTAACACATGATTCGCTAACATTATTCCACCAACCATTAGAATTAATCATGCCATAGAAGTTGATGATGCGGAGAACAAAATATAAGGATGTTGAAACTTAACTTATATGGTACTTTCAATCATTACACTCTATTCTTTATATTACATTAAACGTACCTAAATGTCCAATAAAGGTGTGACATGGGATTTCCGTGAATTACGTTTTGATGATTACAGGAGTGTTTAAAGTGTTTAATCGACTGAAGTAAGTTAGAGCAAGCAATTATGTCCGCATAGAGATTTTTTAACAAGGGGACTTAAGTTTAAGGTAAATAACAATTTTACCTTTGTAAAAAATTTACTCTTAAAAGGAAAAAAGTACATCATAGCTGTGGAGTACAGTGTGCCTCAGTATGAGCATAACAAGTACCAAAATAACTCAGTAGATTAGGAAAGTTGGAATATTATCCTTTATTTTGCGTTACTAATTATCACACAATTATTTATCCATGGCATTAATCATAGTATATTCTATTGTTTTTATAACATTTCTTGCTCAGATAGTGTTTTCAGGCACGACTTTGTAATACAATATATGAGCCATAAAGGAGCTACTTTACCTCACTGGACAATGGTTACAGGGAGTGCCAAAACGTCTTAGTCATTTGGCTAGCATCATGTGTTGTGTCTGTTCTCATTGATGACACATTAATGGCTGGCTCTTCCCATAGTATTGGAGAGGCGGTCCCACGAGCCGATTGAGCCTTCTTCATTGCTTGCTTCTCTGCCCGTTAAACTAAATTGAGGGGCGTCGCCCTTGGACGCCCCAGCTGCCCTTTATTTGTTAGCCTGTTTCGTGGTTTTTACTGTTTATTTAGGGTAGTTTCAATGTCGAGCCTACTGTTCATCAGGGGCCTTTGATTGAGAGACTGCCAAAACGTTAGACCATGCGCATCCAGATCGACGCGGGGAGCGTCGCCGACGTCACCGCGGGAACCGTCGTGATCCCGATCACGCGCCGGGGCGAGGCGCCGAGTGTTTATTCTCTCCAGATTGACGAGTAGTGCAATTATAAGCTGCACAAGCGTATGGCATGGTCAAAATGAAAACAATTCAAACGAAATACATCTATTTGCAAGAGAAATATGCACTCAAATCGGAGCGATGGAATCCCAAAAGCTATGAAGATCTGACCGGAGTTTATTTCGTGCCAAAATTGATGACTTTAGTCGCCTACCATTTTGAATCTCCTTGTTGTCACTGCATCACGTGACACTTCTGGTTATCTAGTGAAGCTATTATTAAATCTATGATATATACATACATAAATACAGTTATTGAGTAGCTTATTCATAGAAAGAGTATCTTGCAATTTATGAATATAATTTTCTTGGAAAATAACTAGATGGTCTATATTTTCCTTAAAAGATCATTCGTGTTACCTTAACATACTGATGATGGTGATATTTATTCTTTTTGGTGATAGTGCTGGTATGAGTGATAGTGACAACAACTTTGGCTTTTTCTCATTTTAAGGTGATGAAACAAAGCTTACTTCAGCACAGGAAATAAGTGAACATTTTGAGGTATGTAGTAATCATCACACATAATAACATGTAAAATACATTTTAATACATTTACATATTTGTTTTCTGCATAGTTAATACGTTCAGTATATGTAGTTTGGTGTAATTTGTATATGCATTCTTCAAATGCAAGGTATAATGGACTTGGCTCATGTTTTTTGTGAAATCATTTGGTGCTTGCAGTAATTTTTAAAATGTGACATTAAAGATATTGGTGTCTCAATATTTATGTTAATTGCAGTATGCAGTTATGTATTATAGTCCTCAGTTGTAGATACACCTGCCTATATATGTACATTTAACCACTTCCTTGCAAAACCCATCTATTTATGCCTATAAAGCAGTAATTTTTAAATGTTTTGTTATTGATTAAAGCTTCCAATATAATTATTTCCATTGTAGACTGTGATATCATCTCCTCACTACTCCGCATTTCTTGAGTATGCAATACCGAAATGTTGTAGAGTAGGGCAAACGCTCAATGTCAGATTCCTCTTTCCTTTTCTATAGCCTTATCTTGCAACGTTTGGACATGGCGTGCAGTATCTGGAAACTCCCGGGCTGGTGCGCGCCTACCTGAACGATCCCAAGGCGGACGCGGGCACGCAGCCGAAGAAATCGGATCACTTCGTCGGCGAGTTCCACATCTTTCAAGGTCAATGTGTCGGCGGTCCCGGCCACTGCGATCCAGCCCCCACGCGGCTTCCGGGAGATTTGCGCGCGCGTGACCGCAAGACCCCCCGCAACATTCGAATTGACGCAACCGAATGCGTTCAGCGCTTGCTGGAGAAGGGCGAGACGGATTTTGACGTCCATCTGGTGGTCTTGAACATGGACGGCAAGCCCGCGAAGAACGTGCTGAAGCTGTCCAGCGTATCGCTGGAGTTCGCGGATTAGGGTTGGCCGAACGGGAGGGAGTCCCATGCCATCGACCTTCAAAATTCACCCGGCAATCGGGATCGCGAGGCTGGGCAACTACCGGCCGGCGGGTCAGCCCGATGCCGACTTCTTCCTCACGCCGGAATCGCCCGGCGGCCTGCCGATCGAATGCGATGGCGCGACCGGTCTGCCGCGTACCGACAAGGACGGCGGCGAAGTCACCACTTCTACCTTCAAAAAGGACGGACAGATCGTGCGCCAGGCGGCCCGTTTCCGCCTCTACGCCTACGAAGAGGATGGCACCACCAAGGAGGTATCGATCGGCGACAAGGTCACGGTGTTGAAAGAAAACACCGGCCAGACGGTGGTCGGCAGCGTGACCGGCGTGACTTGGACCGCCTACCTCGCCAACAAGAAATCGATCTGGTACCAGTTCCAGGAGCGAGCAGGGGAGCATGGCTATGCGCCGGACCACCCGCTTCGCAACGCGGCGGTCAGCGACCCCGACGAGCGCCGGCAGCTGATCATCGACCCCGGCCAGCAGTCGGTCGGCACGCCGCCGGCCAAGGGCGCCACGGCGGAGCGGAGAAAAAAAGATGCATGTAGCCCATGGTCATTTGTTATGACCCACCTATCAGCATAAAGATCGGTAATAACAAGAGCAAGACACAAAATGTGAGAATTGAATAATAATTAATCCATTGTTAATACCAACTTTCTACCAACATTCTTTTGCCTCGATTTTGACCGTTCGTTTGCATCTTCATTTCTAATAATAATTTACCTAATTTACCAATTACTCAATGCCTTTATTGGTAATCTTCATAAGACAATAACATTTCTGGTTTTTTTCTCCTGTTATGGTAATAATAATAATAACAATAATAATAATAATAATCATCATCATAGTTGTATGATATAATGATGTAATTCAAAGGCTACCGCAAACGTAGTGAATGAAATTAGTAGAGAAACAA
Organism: Alatinidae sp. Z8VKAUB7J3; assembly: GCA_010016025.2. Taxonomy (NCBI): domain Eukaryota; kingdom Metazoa; phylum Cnidaria; class Cubozoa; order Carybdeida; family Alatinidae; species Alatinidae sp. Z8VKAUB7J3. The sequence goes on from JAAAKM020073195.1 coordinate 152,560,175, forward strand.
TATTAACCATTTTTTTATATATAAGCAACTCAATTTTCGGGGCAGGGCTAGGGTTGCTAAGGCCATGATACACTTTCAGGGCTAAAGTTGCTTAACAGGTTGCTAGGATTATTTTTTCTCTGCGATAACGAATCATGATGACATCGAAAAATTTCCCACACGTTCACACATTGCCAGAACTAAAGTAATAAGGTACCCTAACGCAAAATATTGCAAGTGCGAGTTTCCTATATAAAGCAATCCAATGTTTTTTTCTGTCTACTTACAGTGAGTTATACATGTAAATAGTTCGTTATGTATTTGTTTCAAATCCAAAAAAATACCTGCTGTCTTTACTTTTAAGAAAATTTGTAAATTTGTTCTGCGAAAAAAGTTGCTAACTGACTGTCTGGGCTGAGGATTGCTAAGCAAGTTGCTTGATTTTTGGGCCAATTGGAGGGCTCAAGTCTTAGCAACTGGGTTGCTTATGTTGTGTACTCGTAGTTCACCGGAAATTTACTGATAGTTAAAACGTTTTTGACGGTGAACATTTATTAAAGAATACTAGTTAACTCTTTCTTGACTTGTTCTAGTTGATAATTAGGATTTGCTGTTATTCTTTAATGTTAATTGAACAGAGTAGGTTCACAACTATTTTGCCTCTTACAGCTACTGTAAAACGTTGTCGTAAACCTCAATATTACGATATTAGGTATCTCAAACATTTTAAAACGCATTAAGAGTTTAAAATATAGACATAAATCAAAGTTTACGATTTCCATAGTTAAAATGTAAAATTCAAGTAGTTACCAGTTCCGGTTCTTGGGGCGGTTGAAATTCCAGTTGATAATGAGGGAGGAGATGTAACCCAACCTGCTCAAAGAGTAATCAAAGAATAATGGCATTTAGAAATTTATTGTAGCTACGTCAACTGTGAAGATCTTCTAGGTACTTTGATGAAACGATATCAACCAAGTTGAACAACAGCTGCAAAAGAAAGCTTTAACTATTTGATTAATATTTAGGTAAACAAACATCGTATACCCAAAAGACATTTTCAAATTCAATATATTACCGAAGTGCGGAATAGTGTGTTTAAGGGTATGTGTAGGTATACATGCAGTTAAATTTGAATTTGAACTTTTCTGTAGATTTTGAAATGATAGAGCTACTGGGGTCCGAAAGATAACAAGTACATAACACTTACAAGATGGTTGAGAAAATAATTTTAAAATTGTTTAGGGTCAAAACGTTTTAAAAAGTGTAATTTTAAGGATGTCAAAAGAATTTACGGCTTAAAAAAAGGTCTTTATGGAAAATGGTTTTTAGGGAAGCTTCACTGCTGTTTGTTTTAAAGATTTTCTGAACGATACTTAAAAAATGGTTTATGGGATAAGTGCCAGCGTCGTTTTGAGAAGCCTCCCGTCGCGACTGAGTGACGTTGGGCCGTTGACAAAAAATACTCACGCACCACCATAAGAGCCTCGCCCTTTGGGAAAGGCGATAGCACCATTAAGGTGCAATCCTGCAGAAAAATGTATGACCAGTTTGCAAAGGCTCACCCCGCATTGCATCAGCGGATAGGGCACACTCCAAAATCCATTGAAGAGCCTCCTTGCGAATCAGAAGGTAATGTGTATTTTATTAAGTGATTATATACAAAAACGAGGTAAAGACGGACGTGTTACATGAAATCGAGGTTACAACTGTTATGACTAATAATGCAATATTCATCAGTGTACATTGTTTTTTGCTTTTTAACTAGCCAATTTTGGGTGTAATTAGAATGGAATCAAACAAAGTTAAGCAAGCACCTTTTAAATATCTTTGGCCTTAAAAAATGATAGACTTCGACTAAGAGATTACAGGCAAAAACTGAAAGTGGGACTGCTTATAAATATATTGATTGGTAAGCAATTTCGTCCGGATGTTGTCGCTCTTTGATGTATGTGTTACATATCATCTCAGGGCCTTGTAGCATTAAAAGCGTCACTTTATATATTCTGCTTTACAATACTTTGTTGTCTCCCCCATGGATAAGGTATACAAGTTACAAAAGAGATTGTCATATAATGCATATTGTTTTTAGCGTTGATTCGTTTTAACTTAGTTACATTCTATCAAATGTTAAACTTGTGTATTCCCTTGATATCCACTCCTTTTAATAATAAACATAGATTCCAAACGCCCAACCCAATGCAAGGGTAGGCTTTTAAGTTTCCGTAATTTTCCTGCCTGCCCACATTAGGTCCCTTCTGGCTCCATTTTACAGTTTGCTTAGGCAATACCACACAACGAATCAAACTAAAGGAGCTGGCGACGGGCCAGGAACGTATATAGTGGATACTTTAGTTTTCATTTGCCGAGTCAGCCGCAAAACGTGGGCAGTTACAAATATAGGTCCACGGAGTTGTTAGATGTTCCTTACCAATACCAAAACTAAAAGTATGAGCAAAACTGAGGAACAACTGAGTTCCTTATAGACGCAGCAGATGTATACAGCTTTTCAAGTTTTAAACAGAAGATACCATACTTCAAAAAGCAGCATGTTTGCCCATATCCATGGTTTTAGTATATTTATGGATGGATGGAAGAATAATAACTTTTCCTTTGCGCTAGTTTCTCATTACCATCCTCAAAGAACCAACAGCCTATTCATTCATTGCAAGTTATATGAAGCCAAAACAATAGGGGGGGCTCGGATACTGCATTAGCGCCGACAGAGATTGAAACTTTGGGAAATTGAAATTATTGCCAAGACAATAAAACGCCATTTGGGCTCCCATACAGATCTGTACACCCCCCCTCCCCTTGATTTTCCATATTGTCATCTTATCTGGTAAGAAAACATTACAAATAACTTATTTAATATTTAAGTAATATATTAACTAATTTAAAATATATATAAAGCGAAAATTTATATTAAAACAAATACGTTGGAGTCTAATATCAATACAAAGCAGGGACCGCGGAGCGGATTAGCAGGGACGGAGGAAGGTAAGGTGGATTGGGGGGTCAAGTAGGCTGGATTCAAATTTATATTTTCGCATTCCACCAAGGTGCCTTTGGTCATTGTGTGGAAAGGGGTGTTTCGTGTCGATATGCATATCTTGCTGTGAATTTTACACTATGTCTGTCGTAATCAATTTCAATTTTGATAACGCTGAAAATTGGTCACAGAAAAAAATTTGAGATTTGGTAAATCTTTGGAGGGCCATGGCCGTCTCTGCCCCCTCTGCCCCCTGTTCCTGCGTCCCTGCTTTGAGAGTAGGGGCCAAAGTAAAAGAAATGGGGCTTAGGGGCGAAGCCCTAAAAAATTGTGCATTTCCTTCAATCTGCGACTTGTTACAAGCTTAATTTTATCAATGTAAAACAAGGATTATAGAGGTCGAATACTTATAGGCTGCGTGAATGATGTGTAGCCTATACTGACTTCGTAGCGCAATGGTAGCGGCAAGGCTGTTGAATCCACGGCAACGAAACTAGCGTATACAACTAAAATCATTGCCAACAGCTTTGTTGAAGTCGAAGTGAAAAGTGTGTATTAATAAATTTACAACATCTAGTATTTATATAAGTTGAATGAAATAGAATTACATAGTTGCTAAGAATAGATAGAGAGGGGGAAATCCCTATCGTGCAATCGTTACATCATATTGCTAAAAAATGATGGCTGTGGTAAGTGATTTTTTTTCATTGGAAATTTTGATACATGTTTTTAAAAGCTTTGCTATGCAAACAGAAAGAATTTGTTTTCTCACTAGACCTATTCAAAGTAATCTTGTATTAGCTGATGCTGATTGGTTAAAAACAGAAGCCATTCAGGCAGTCCCACCCCAATTCCCAAGCTTTCATTGAATTGATGGAAGTTGCAACATGTGGTATTGAATTCAGCTTCAGTAATGAAAAGTCCCTTGGGTCCAATATTGGCCAATGTCTTTGTTAGCTTTTATGAACTTCAACTTTTTGAATCCTCCCAAAAGCCCATTGTTTATTTACATTATGTTGATGACACATTTTTGATATTTGAAAGAGAATCTGAATGTGACAAATTCCTCAAAAACCTAAACAACTTACACCAAGCTCTAAATTTACTTTGGAGAAGGAAAAAAACAACTTGCTAACGCTCCTTGGTTTTAACCGAAAAGAGGGTACTAAATTCCATACCAGCGTGTATAGGAAACCTACACTTTCCCACCAATGCATCGCCTGGAATTCCTTCTGCCCAAAGCACATAAAATTAGCCTCATCAAAACATTAGTTCACTGCACTTTCATGATTTGCTCCAATACCAAATTAGAATTGTAACTCAGTTTTGTAAGAAACTTTTCTTTCGCGTGGCTACCCTGAAGACATCATTGACAGCACTATCAAATTGAAACATTCACTGTTCTCTAAAGAAAAACACTTCTGACCTAAAGAATGTCCTGTATACTTAAAACTACCGTGGCATGGAAATGTTTCACTTCGTTTTGAAAATCAGATCAAAGAGGCCATAGGGAAGTGTTTTGGTGCTGTTGCTCCACATGTAGTTTACACAAACCAAAAATGCATTATCAACCAACCATACAGATCGTGTGCCTTCCACAAACCCTAGCTCTGTATTTATCAATTTTCATGCCAGTGTGAGGTTGGCTATGTTGGCTGCATGACTGTAAGGCTGGTTGACCCCCACCCCCGCCTATTAATTTTTACGTAATCTCCCACCCATGACAATTTTTTGAGGACGTAATTTGGCGGGCCAGTAGAAAATATCTTTATTAAATATGGAAATCACACATTAAAATGATGAAGGTGGCCTTTTACGAGGCTCGAAGAAGTGTGAAGACGAACATTACACATTTTAGCAATAATGCTGTCATTGAGCAGGAGGACGAGGGGGACATTTTTAAAATCTTGGAAGGCATGTAGTAGACTGCCATGACTTCAAATAACTGTCTATTGTTTGTGTTGTATTACCTTACGTTTAGGTAGTCGCAGTTGCTTCTAAACATTGCTTCTTGACTTCCTTTCTGGTCATTTTCCAACCTCTCTGTCTATTCCAACCCCCCGTTTATTAAGTTTTTTTGATTTTTCCAACCTCCCGTTTATTCCACCCTCCCGTTTATTCTACCCTCCCCGTCTATTAGGCATCCAAGAGTACCTGCGTTATGCTTAATTGTATCATTTTAGTGCTTATCTTGAATTAAAGAGAATATTTGTGCCTAATGTTATTGCCCAATTAGCTCATTCATTATTTGCAGATAATTAAGAAAGATTTTATGTTTTAAATTATTGTATTGTAACAAACGTGCTTCACAAAGAATATATGAATATACGGAATTAACATGTAAGTGCCAGTTGTTCACCTCTTGACACTCTTCTTTTTTACATCGCTTGTTCATTTATCAACATACACGATTTTTATGAGCAGTTTATGTCTATTTTTAGATCACAACCTGCTTACTTTCACCTGTGAAAGGCCAACGTTCGAAGTTGCTCATTATTTATAAACTCGTGTTGGTTTTGAACATGGAATAAGGAGGGTCTATGTGGTGGTTTTTCTTTTTATTAAAGATAGTTTTAATGTTGGACACACAGCTCATCAGGTTTCGTTTATTAAGACTGCCGTCAGGATTAGGGACAGTAAAACGTAGATCACTTCTCGGCCTTTTGGCAACGAATGCATATAGTATCTGCCTGATGAGAAGTGGGCCAGACATTGAAACTACCCTCAATAAACAAAAAAACACCAAACAGGCTAAATGATAAAGAGGGCCGCTGAGGCGCCAAGTTCAACGCCCCTTAATCTAGGCTACCGGGCTGAGAAGCAAGCCATGAGGCAAGCTCAACCGCCCAGTAGGATCGCCTCGCGGGTAATGGAAAGTATCTGTCATCAATGAGAACACTGAAACCTCACCCCTAGTTAGCAGAGGGTGGGGACTCCCAGGAGGGAGACCAAATACTACATCCACTCCTTCCCAAAAGGCCGACAAGCGATTAGAATACCACCAACTGGTGTCTCCTTCACTCACTCCTGTTGCCAAACACTGCCGAAATGTTCTCTATAGATGGGTGATATTTTATGATGTAAACAGAGGTCTGACCTGGTCGCCATGTACTTTTTTCCCCAAAGGTCAGTTCCTGCAGTACCATGCTGTGCACAAAGTCAATCTTACTAAACCATGATTTAGGATTCTTAATTTTCCTTGATAGTTTTCGACATTCTGGCGTAAAAATGGTTGTTTTGATGTGTTATCGCCATGGCATTGCTAATACCTGTGATCTTGTGTATTTCCCACTGACTTGGTATTCTAATGCTTTTTAAAATTTGAGTCTCTACTCTTTCATTATACGTACTTCCTACTATCACATCTAAATCAATTTGATGGATGTTTGTACCAACCTCACTCATTCTTTTCACAGCTCCCACTGCAAACTTAATTCTTGTTTCAGTGTTTTTTCTGTGCATTTCATCCACGAGCTGCGCTATTCGAAATATTTAAAAGACTAATTAAGGATTGCCCCCTAAGCGTTGACAATAAGTGATAAGAAAACCTATTCTTGATGGGCATTACACGCACCGGGGTTTGTACCGCTAATCTAGTTACTGCTTTTGTTTGTCATGTCTTTGCTATTTACCCTGACATTTAATTTGAATACTTTTCTCGCTTTCGGGAAATGGTGTCAGTATCGTATCTGCTTAAGAAATAGAAAATATATCATCACCGGGGATCGAAAAGAACTGCATTATAGCTAAATTATCAATTTGATTGAAGTTTTATCTAAAGTTCATGGACAAATATTACATTCTGCCTCACTCGAAACACAGAAAAGAAGTCCTCTACGTTGACAAACTTCATTTAACCTGTGAGCATTCTTTTCAGTCATTTGAAACTCTTATAGTGGCATGCAACTATAACAGGCTTCAGTTACATGCAACTATAACAGGCTTCAGTTACATGCAACTATAACAGGCTTCAGTTACATGCAACTATAGCCGGCGCAAATAGATATTTTTTAAACCTCCTGAAAATCGAGAATTCTGCATCTAGTTGTATGTAACTTTATGCGGGGTAATACTGTAGTAGATGCATTTGTAACTTTCATTGTTTCGTGAATAGAGCGGTTGTAGATTATGTCGGTAAGTGCGTGGACGTTATGCAATTGTAGAACGTCTTTTGGAATGGGACGTTCAGAGTTTTAAACTATATAATAATCTACGTTTACGTGCAACATATCAACAAAAAGAAATGAAAAACGGACAGGTTCAGTTTAGTTCAGTTCGCAAAACCAACTGTTCTGAACAAGCTGTCGGCAGTATGGGATGCAGCAATCGACAGACTGGGAATGCGATGTCCAGGTAGTAAAGGTCAGACTCGATAAGATCAAGATAACACGTGAGATTTCATATTAACTGAACTCTGGTTTCAATGTTATGCTACTTTACTTGAATTTAAACGTATTGCTAATTTTATTTTAATAATTCAACTGGTTTACATCTAAAAGCACAGCAATGTTTGTTTCTTTTTCCCTGTCGTTCCACTTTGCGTCTGTCCGGTTGTGACAGTCATTAGTCATGGTGAAATTGCTCTTTGAAGGATTTGAAGTATTGTGTGACGATAAAGAAGCTACCGTTAAATTGGCTCCTTTGTCATCTTCTAACTTTAGTTTGTACTGTAAGGCAGCACAGTTTATTTTGAATATTGTTGTGAAAGGCGGACCTAGTGGGAGATTGAACATTGCTCGTGGCTTCTCTATGCAGTAGCCTAAATTGAGCGATGGTGCGCTTAGACGCCTCAGTTTCCCTTTGTTGATTAGTTAGCCGATATGTTGGTAATAACAGTAATAAGATAACTGTTTATTTAGGATAGTTTTAAAATTGGGTCCTCTGCTCAACATAGTTGTGTGATTAAGATATTGCCGAGTTTTCTGGACCCATGTGCGGGAAGGTTAGGTGAGGTTTAGGACTGCAGTGCAACATTTATTAGGGAGCAGAACTTATTGACATATTTTGCCTAACAAAGCTACCTGTATTGGAGGTCGGTGTTAAAATGAGTAAGCCACTTGTTTTCAGTTTGAGACTTTGTAGCTGTGTAGCTTTGCAAGTAAGACTTTTCTCTGCCTCGGACTCGTACATAACACTATATGGATACTTTATTATAGTTCATTGGCATTTAAAAACAAAACAGGGTTTCTTTTAGGACATCAATGCGAGGTTTGTAGCTCCTTCAGGGTAAAAGCGCAATGTACCCATAGAAAGGAAACTTCCAGTTGATAATTCGTAAACATTCGCAAAGCAAACGTATAGTTTCGTTTATCAAATACTAATAATGTATCTTTTCTGTCAAACAGTCTTGATGCTTCGCTTTATCCGACAGAGGTGCAAGTAAGTGGAATAGAGCTTTTTTATTTTGGGAACATTGTAAATATACAATAATATAATTGTTATATATACTATATACTATATACTATATATATTATCTATTTCAAAAAGATGACGTCGAAACGTAATTGAAAATGTGTGTTTGTGAATTATACGTATTATTTATACACATAGCGCAATGTTGGCTAATTTAGCTCTACGATATTATATATATACTATATATTATAGTATTTTTTTTTTTTTTGAAAAAGATAATATCGAAACGTCAAAGAAATTGTGTATTTTATTAATTGTATATAATATTTATACGCATAGGAAAATGCTTGCTTTTTTAGTTGATCGTAGTCTGTCGCTGTGCCGAAAATTTTACTTTAGTTTGGTCGAAAAATTCGATAAACCATATTTGGTGTTCGTTTTATTGATGTGACGTTATGAGTTGTTCTACATCGTCTTAGATTATGCTACAATCTTAAGGAGGATTATGATTGGATGCTCTTGGTTCCTAATTATGCTACGTTCCGCATAATTATGCTACATCTGGCAACACTGGTCATTGCTAAAGACCTGCAAGTTAACAAATATAACGAGCCCGAGAAAATTTGCCTTATTTTAGAAAATAGGGGGAAACAACCCCTAAAAGAAGCAAATGTGAAAGCATAAAGTGGGCTCATGGTCTTTCAAACATGGGAGCACAGAAATAGCTCAAAAATTTCAACTGAAGGAATTTTGTTAGAATAGTTGACACAATAATTGAAAAAATATAGAAGTCATTGCTAAAGGCCTGCGAGCCATATAAATATAGAATTCATTTAAGAAACAAAACCCACGCAGGTTTGCTACCTTGGATGATTTTTTTTCGTTTGGATTAGTGATTTTACTATATTTAAGTTCAAAGACAGTGAGGCAAATTCTGACAAAAAATACTATTCACAAGATTGATTGTCAATGGATAGTGAAGTTACTGCATATCAAAACAGCCGATAAGGGCGGCTGACTTAAACCGTGCTACCTATATTAATAAGGAAGGAAATTCAAAGACAATGTATTAGAGAGTAGTTGTAGGATCTACAACACTCGGCTCGATTTTATTTTTGTTGCAGGTTCAGAAAATATATTTTTCTATTTTCACATCCTAAGTATAAACATATTTCCAGTCTTCAACTACTATAATAAGCTGATATGGGATAAACTCTGGATGAGATTAAATAGAAAAACAAGTTTTTATGGCACTTGGTATTGACCAAGTGACATATAGGCTAGCAATCGCAAATTCTGTCGGTCTGTCGGTCTGTCTGTCGGTCCCGGTTTTGCTACTTTAGGCACTTCCAGGTAAGCTAGGACGATGTGAGTTGGAGGGGAAACCAGAAATCTTGGAAAACTTTAAATTGAGATATCTTTATCTTACGATTGGGTGATCGAACCATAATGAAACTTGATATATAGAAAGATCTTATGTCTTAGTTGTTTCGTTTTCAATTGGAATTGGATCTGGGAACATAGGGGGCTGGAGGGGGGAAACAGAAGTCTTGAAAACTGGAAATCTAGGAAAACGCTTAGAGTGGAGAGATCGGCATGAAACTTGATGGAAAGAATAAGCATAAGTTCAGATGTGTGATAGACATCCTTGAAACGAATCCACTCTCTTTGGGGGGATGGGGGGATTTCCAGTGCTTTGTTGAGTTCGGTGCTTCTGGGTGTGCTGGGACGATGAAAATTGGTAGGCATGTCAGGAACCTGCACAAATTGACTTGATAACTTTCGTTTCCCCGATTCGACTATCTAGGAGGCTGGAGGAAGAGAAATTTTGAAAAAACAGGTATTTTTAACTTACTAATTAGTGATCGGATCCTAATAAAATTCAATATTTAGAAGGATCTTGTGTCTCAGAGCTCTTATTTTAAATCCCAACCGTATCCGGAAATATTGGGGAAGATCGAGGGGCAAACGGGAAATTCTGGAAAACGCTTAGAGTGGAGAGATCAGGATGAAACTTGATGGGAAGAATAATTCAAGTCCTAGATATAATAACCACATACGTGAAGGACATACCTGGATTGAATCCGCTCTTTTTGGGGGATTTGGGGGAGGGGTTGTTAATTTAGAAAAGTTATTGGAAAGCTATTTTTAACTTACGAACAGGTGACCGAATCTTAATAAAAATTGATTAATAAGAGAAATTCATGTCTTAGAGCACTTATTTTAAATCCCGACCAGATATGGTGACATTGGGGGGAGTTAGAGGGGGGAACCGGAAATCTTGGAAAACGCTTAGAGTGGACAAAAGAAGACTCTCTTTTAGCAGGACCTCGAATTCTGAAGAAGCTAAGGGGAGAGAAGTCATAGGCTGAGAATGTGGGAATCATGACTGTTCCCTTGATGTTTAAAAATTGGAGGAGCTCTTAACAACAGTTGGAAACCTTTCAAAATCTTCTCCCATTCATAACATACCGTACGACATAATACCGTATCATAGTCATATCATATATCGCACATTTCATGTCTCATCCCACATGATGCACTATAATATGGTGACATGGCAAATCTGGAAGTAATTACACGTTTCCTAATTTATGGTTTACTTAAACTTTTCAACTTTTCAAATTGATAATGCATGGAAATATCTAAAATGTGTTTGCGTCTAATTGCAAGAATGCAAGACAATATAGGGACAGGTTTTCTGTTCCATCGGGGAAGACTCCCTTACTCATATGCAAACCTGTCATCAAAACAGTAAAAAACCTTGCAGAGAAAGTTGAAAAAGTGCCTCGGAGTCTTGTGTCAAAACTTTCCGTGTAGCTAAGTAAGAAGTGGCAGTTTGACTATTTTAGCGGTTTAATTTTTTAAAGGGTTTTTCGTTGGTGAGACTTTGAAGACATTTGGCGAGTTGAGAGATGTGATATACTAAACTTCAGACAGCATATACTCATGCAGAGGACTAATTGAAATACAAAGGATCAAAATAAAAGTTAGACAGCACTCTTGCAAGGTTCTCATCAACAAAATTTTAGCAATGGAAGGCAAACAACATCGCAAACAACATGAAGTCTAGTGACTTTCTTTGTCCTTTTTATAAGACATTTCCTTATTTACAATATATTAACAGTATATCTACTAACTGTTCTTCAAAATGCCTCACGATTGGAAGGTCTGTTCATTTTGCTCAAACATATATCGATGATATACACTGATATGTAGCAGTGTATGATATACACTGATTGTCCTAAGAAACTCATCAGGTTATGTAAACAATAGCAAATACGTCATTAGTGATACGTCAAAGTTAGTCAGTTTCGAGCTAGAGATTAGGAAGATGGCTTCATAGAAAATCAAGGAAAAGTAATCTTCGCCTGCTTTATGTTTCGGAAACTGATAAGAAATACAAAGTCTGTACATGTAGAGATAAGATTTAAGGTAAGACTGTCTTAGTTCAGAGAAAGTGTAAAAACACAGGAAGAGCGCCGTTTCCTTTACACTAGCTTCCTGTACATACAGAAAAAGTGGAAAAAAGCATCATTGTTTGTAAACAGAGGTGATCAAGTAAGATTGTTATATTCAAAGTTATTTACTACCGCAAACCGAAATAAGGGTAGTTTATCATTTTCTCAGCTAGAGATTTCCTCTGTTCTTTTTATTACCTCTTTTCTTTTGAGATGATATTTCGCTGCTGGTACTCTCCTTTTTACATCCAAGGTTTGATAAAGTTAACTTGTTTCAATACAATTGAGAGTACTTGGTTACATCATAACTCATGTTCCATGTGAATTCTATCAAAATCTATTTACGAAAAGATGTCACTCATAAGCTCAAGTACGTTGTGATAAAGAAGAGCTTATAGCTACGTGTGTGTGTGTGTGTGTGTGTGTGTGAT
>JAAAKM020073195.1:152572396-152589284 GCA_010016025.2 Alatinidae sp. Z8VKAUB7J3
GGGTTGTGTTTGTGAGGGGGGGGGGGGGGGGGGGATGGGAGGGGGAATGTTGTGAAGGGGGGGGGATAAGCAGTAATGTATAGCGTCCATATTCAAAAGACAAATGCAAGGGAAAGAAAGTTATCATGTAATTGTCACTCTTCATTCAATGGCGGACCCTGCAGTTGCTCAGGGTGTGTGTAGGGGTTGTGGTGTCTAGAAAGTGGCCGATTTCAACACTGAACGAGAAAGATAAGATATTTTCCTGGGCTATACTCTCTAAGTCCACATCCGCATTTTTATTGTTATATACGAACATTGCAAACCAAACCAAACACTACCTAATCAACCTATCTTTATTTAGAATGACAAATTTATGGAGAATCGTTGATAGGTGGCATAGCCTGTGTACCCCTACTGGATCTACTATTGTCTTCGTTTTTTTGTTTGAAGAGCTTTTACATGTCAAATACAAGGTTTAATGAATAGGTTAAAAAGTAGAGCATAGTTTTGTTTTTCCGTCTTACTATTTTAGATTCTACAACACGGACCCAGCTGTTAAATTCCGGTTTAGTCACCTTTGCCAATCTTTGCTCAGATGGTATAGGTTTTGAACAAGCTTTCAGACATTTTCCATTTCCCATTTGCAGCTTGTTATACTGATTTACAATCTACATCTTGCAATTGTGAATATCAGCAAATCTCTGGATTCAATTAATTAACAGGCTTTTTATGTTCCTACCATGCAATGCTATCGTTACCAGACTCCCCATAGACCTTTTCTTTTTAGACTGCAGCATCCCGTCAATAGAAAACAGAGTTTACTGCTATTAAAAGAGTATGTAATTAAGTTAAGGCAGCTTGATAGCTAGTTTAAAAGCCGCCTCAGGATAAAAGAACAGATTATTTGTTATAAGTGTTTTGCTAGACGCTCTTAGTGCAAAAGAGCCGGGACTGGAATATTGTGGTCAGTAGTTAAGACTTCACTCCATAACAAAAACATAGTTTGGCTTCACAAAAAGAATTTCTTTTCTTCTTATTTATCGCCTTTTTCTTTTTCATTTTCTTTGCTTTTCTTCCTTTTCCTTTTCTTCTTTTGCTTAGTCTTTTCATGTTCTTATTTTTCATCGTCTTTTTTCTTCTTGTTATTGTTGTTCTCTCCCTTCTCTTCTGTTTTGCTCGTCGTTTCTTCCTCTTCTTTAATTGGCAATCGTGGCCCTTTATTTACTCTACTTAGTCAATATGTTTGGTGAAGGAATTTTGTCGTTGCCTCTTCGTTGACTACAGTATAATCCGCTGATACACGTTGTAAATAAATTTAAGTACTTTATAGTATACCTTCTCCTTTCCTTGTTTTCTAATATTTGCCTCGTTTTCTTATTATATTGCAATTAAAGAAAGTGAAAAACAGACCTTATTACAAGGCAAAGAACATACACATACAAGCTAGAATCGGCACATGTGGGTTCATTAAGTAATGTGAAGAAAATGAAAAATCTCCTTAGTGACCAGCAGTATGATGAATAAAAATTTTTACGAGGTGAACATTTTTATCTCCTCAATATGAACAAAGTCATACTATTACTACTACAATACATTTCATAATGAATACTAGCAACTTGTTTGCCGCCATGATCGAGCTGAGAATTCGCCTACCTTGAAAACGAGAGGGTACAAAGGGCCATTTGTGACGTCGGGAAGGGTATCTGGTCTTAGGGCACTTTGTACTCCAATTAAGTAGGCACCAAGGCGCCTTCAATAGAGACTAAGTTGTCCCGAAAAGTTTTTTCAATAGTGCTAATACGATTTGTGACATACATCTTGAAGTTAAAACTATTTCTTGTTGTACAACTATCAAATAGGATATTTGGTTCTTAGTTCGAAATACCAATGAAGATGCTGTAATACCGTTGATAACAGCTAGGGTTCTGAATAGAGGTTCTAATCATGTGCAAATATATACTTGTAAAAATTATATTTAGTTGACAGTATATCTTATAATTTCAAGTATTTAATAGTTTCTGAGCGAAGAATCTCTTTTTGGATTGCAACATGCACTGCTAGTATAAGAAATGAGATCAAATTGTGGATGGAATAATGTATTAGGATTCTGAGAACGTACTATATTATGATTTGTAGTTTGTTATTGCCCTAACTTTGTATTTTGCAAATATATTTGAATTCATTTACACGTATGATGTTTGCCTGAGAGGAAAGCTTTTCAATTTAACATTATCTTGTAATTCATTTTAAAAAACAGAAGGCTTTATCAAATATGTTGCACTACGTAAATAGAGAAGATGCTTTTGAAAACATTAGAATCGTGTAGAAATCTTGCTGTTGGCATTTTATCTCATAATTTTTTTCGTTAATTTTAAGTTTAATTTTTTATCTGTTTAAATCATTGCCCATAAAGCTTTCAAACTTAGAGTTTAATAAGGTTAAAATTTTGTGCTGTGAATTGAACATGTTTTTATAGAAATGCACGAAGCTTCGTTTCTTCGTAATCTCGATTATGCTTTTATTCTCTACTACTACTACTACTACTACTACTACTACTACTACTATTACTACTACTACTACTACTACTACTACTACTACTTCTTCTACTACTACTACTACTACTATTTTTGCTACTACTACTACTACTACTACTACTACTACTACTACTACTACTACTACTACTACACTAGAACGATCACCGCCACCACTACTACTACCACTCACTAGAGCCACCAACATTACCACTACTACTATTACTACCACTCATGCTACTATTACCATTACTGTTACTACTACACTACCACCACCACTCCTACTACTACTAACACCACTACCACTCCTCCTACTACTAACACCACCACCACTCATACTACTACTAACACCACCACACTCCTACTACTACTAACACCACCACACTCCTACTACTACTAACACCATCACCACCCCTACTACTTTTATTTTTTTAATGTTTTTATTTATTTATTTATTTATTTATTTATTTATTTAACTCTTTATGTTATGTTAGGGTGGCACTAAATAGCTTTCAGCTGATAAACCTGTGGCCCTCACTTACACTATAACGGCACTATAATGTCAATAACATAAATACAAATATTAATCGATACGATAAAACAATAGGGTCTGAAGCTACAAAATAAAACCACTCATCGATTGCTGTTTTATAAAACTTTGCTTCAACATCAACTTCTTAAAAAATGCTAAGGAAAGTGGGAGCCTGTTCCATGCCTGACATGTAGTACCAGTAAGCGTTTTGGCACCTTCAGTCTTTCTTTGTAACGCTGACACGCCAAATTTAGGTTAGAGTATCTATTAATTCTGCTGTGTATATCGCTATTCACAGTGATGATATCGTTAAAATATATAGACAAATAGCCTTTAAGTTGCTCATATGGGTTCACACACGTCATAATTTTTGCGTCTTCATAAAAGTGTAACCACTTTAAATGGTTAAAAGTACGACAGACGATACTGAAGAGTCAGTGTTTAAGATTATCCTTCCTGCTCTCTTTTGCGGGAAGGGGGCTAGGAAAAAACGGGGAAAAGGAAAAATAAAAAAACGTTAATAAACGGGGGGTGGGGGTGGAAAATGACCAAATGTACATTAAATGCATGATGATGATGATGATGATGATGATGATGATGAAGTCAAGAAATCAATGCTTAGAATCAACTGCAACTCCCTAAACATAGGGCAATACAACACAAACAATAGTCAGTTATTCGAAGTCATCGCAGTCTCCTACATGCCTTCCAAGAATTTAAAAATGTTCCTCTCGTCCTCCTGCTCGATGACAGTATTATTGCTAACATGTGGAATGTGGGTGGAATAAGAATGTCCTAGGTGGCAAATTTTGGAAAAATTTATTAGCAGGGGGGGACGTCTATTAGGCACCCAAGAGTAGTTCTTTAATTGAGATATGATCATAAAATAAAACTATGAAAAGGGAAGTGTGGATAACCATAACATATCTAGTGACTATACAATTAACTCTTTGTTGCCACAGAAAGATGTCCTCTAAATTGGACTTTTCTAACCCTAACCAAGAACAAAACCAGTCAATTCAACCTCATCATAAACAATATTATATATCAGGTGCTTCCTCAATAGGTTGTTTATCTCCATATATCACTTTTAATAATTTTGTGCCAATTTAAAGAGAGGGCTTAAAATGATAAGTTTTAAAAGATACAACAAAAAAAAAAGAAGAAAAATTATCACCATCAGGATCTAGGTTGTGACACACCTTCTATTTCTCTAGTATCTTTCAAAGCACAGTGTGTCCAGAGGTGGAAAAAATTAATATTTGAAGTTTTTCAGATTGCTCTTAATTTGTATTTTCCTGAAAGTGTAGAGAAAATGTGAACCAACAAAAAAAATTAGATCAATTTTTTTGAATTTTACAGCCTTTAGAAGTTGGAAGTTTATTGAGACAACTGTACCTTTAAATTTCAGATGAGTTGATGGTGGGAAATTTCATCAAAAGTCAGTCAGTTTCAACAATAATGAATTTTTACACATACTCTTGGATGAATACAGAAGCCGCTGATGTCTACACTTCCATCTAGAAAGTTAAATCAGAACCCTAGTAAATAACAGAGCGCGGTAAGTACCAAGCGATTTTGCTTTGCTTCATTAATTGATCTCCTCGCTACTTGAGCCTCTATATCTTTTTGTTTCCCTAAGATTATCTGCCATTATCTTATTACTTAAGTTTCATTATTGTATAGTCTCCGTTAGGATTCATAAACCTACTCTTGGAATCTTTCAACTCTGACAGGTTCATGTGCTCTTTTAACATCAGTAACTTGTATGTAATGGTTCCCTTAGATGGGGCAAGTATGCGCCGATCCGTTATATCGGGATGCCGTCGTTTTCTGAAGAAGCATTTATTGAATGGCGGTGTTGACATCAGCGTCAACAATGCAATGCATGGACAACAGAATGGAGTTATTGTGCGGGATACTTTAGATACAGTGTTCGTTGACTTATATTAATTGTTAAAATTTTTCGAGCATCTTAAAAGCGAGATGCTTATTTTCGTTGGATAGATAACACGTTTACAAATTCCAGAGGAGATGCCGAGTGTGAGGAATTCCATTGAAATATAGCTTACACCAGGCTTCAGTTTATATTTGTGTATAGTAGCAAAGAATTCGCTACAATTCCCTGACAGGTCAGAATGGCGGCACGAAATTCAAGATCAGTATATAGGCCTACAAGTAACAACCGGACGTGAATTTCTCGCACTGTTGATCTTTAGTACACGATAAACCTGGTTAATTAAAACTATCTAAACAATAAATTGAAGAAAAATTAAGAAAGAGTTACAAGGAGCCACGAACTTTTTTGTATTATAATACAGTGGAAGGCACAAACGTCACCTTCATAAAAAGGTATATGTCTTGAATTAACGAACTGTTACTTGTACGACTATATCTTGGTTATGCTCTGCAGCGCTCTTTTACACACACCCTCTCTTTATGTTTTCATGTAAATCCCTTTTACGTCTAACGTATACCTCGTTTTCAAAATAGACATTTTATGGTTGACTCTGTGCATGAAAGTACCTTAATTTTTGGATATATAATGTTCTATTTATAAGCCCAATACCACTCATAAGGACATGTTACCATTTTTACGTATTCTATCGAGGTATTATGGGCAACATCGTTATTGAAATAGGTAAGATAAGAAAATTGCAAAATTTTATTTTAAACCATTCCAGTCAGAATTCTTTTGTTTTAAACGCCATTGTCACCATTTTATCACTTTAAAATGGTATCACGACGAGTAAAACTTGTTTTAAAACGTGAAAATGTTCATCAGAATAAGGTCGTCACAAACTTATTGGCGGTTGAAAATATTTCAAGTATTTGAAAACGTTGCTACAATACTGCAGGCCACTATGTCAATATGAAAAACAGCGATTCATGCTCCCATGAAGTATCTCTTTAACCTTCTTTACAGAAATCAAACAAGCACTAGAAGAAGCAAACAATCAGTCTGGTATTTCAAATTTAGTTGTCTGGTTTTTAGAACAAACGTCTCCCATAATTTCCCCTTTTCCTCTCCACCAAAGACCTCTCTTAGTTGACAATAACGCTAAATATGTTCAAAATTTTTAGTACACATTGAGGGGAGCCTATCTTACATGTACCTATCAAAACATCTCTTTTTTTTTCTTTGCGTACTTCAATGTAAAAAACTTGCCAAGTGAAAAGCAAATATATTGCTGCCATGGAAAAGGGAATTTATAATATAAAAAAAATCGTTATGAGACAAGCTTTACTGTTTTTGTTTGAGGGTAATATCTTTTCTTCATTTGCATAAAATGATCTCCGAGGGTATTTTCGTTGGGAGTAACTAGCAGGGCAGGCTAAATATTAAAGGAGACCCTTCAGTTACAAAGGAAACTCTAAGAAGCTAAAATAGTAATAGACCGTACAGCCAGAAGTGTAGCTGTCTGGTACAATGCAACAAACTTTTGAAATCGCTAAGCCTCCTCTATCCTCCCTGGATTAAAATACCAAGATGTATGATAATGATGATGATAATGATGATGATAATGATGGCTATGGTGATGATGATGATGATTACAATGTTGATGATGATGATGAAGATGATGATGATGATGATGATAATAGTGCTAATGATGATGATGATGATGATGAACATGATAAAGATGATGATGATGATGATGACTATAATGATTATGATGATGATGATGATTATGATGATGATGATGATCATGATGGTGATATGATAATAATGTTGTTATTACTGCTGATGATTATGATTATGTTCATAATGATAATGACAAATTTAATGGTGATAATAGCAGTGATAATGATGGTGACGATGTCTGTGACGTTGATGATGATGGCAATGCCAATGACTATGATAATGATCATAATCATGAAAGTTGTTCACCAAGGATGAATGTTCTTTGTATAATTGTGCTATTTCACCCCTTGGATTTGCCTTTGTATCTGCTTAATGGTGTTTAACCGGTCGTCAGGATATTTATGACGTCCATCAAAGTGTACCTCAGTCTGTTTTGATAAACCATGGTTCACATAAGAGTAAAATCCGTTGCTAGATCTGAGAGGAGGAGCAAGTAAGGAGATCGTTTTACTTTACTTTTGCTGATTCACATGCCAGATCGAGTTATTGAAAGCGCAAATGACCAAAACGGAGAATTTCACATCGAAATTTTCTTGACCGGGGTTTATATTCATCTTGTGGCACTTCGGTCTACAGACTTCAAAAAATGCTTATGACGCCCAGGATACAACCCCCGTGCTTGCCAAGGAACCTGATCTCTCCTTGGTATCAAATAGCTGTCAAAATTTGCACCTGTCATCGTCATCATAGAATTTCCATGTCAGAACAAAAGAGTCGCCAGCAATTCAAGTGATAGTCGGAAACCTCGTTGGAAGAAAAAAAAATTGTTACTTTTCTACGACTTTTGATTTGGCATCAATCATATTTTAATTTTCACAGCCAAGTAGCAGCATTTGCATGCAAGTAAACCTGCCTTTAAAGTTAACCCTAAAGTTTGTGTCAAATCCCCAGCATTCCAATTTATTTCAAGCCCCTAAGAAACGACATTTTTTAGAAAGTGAATTACCACCCCTAAAAATTACAACCCTCTACAGATACTAAAAAATCAAATGAAAACGAATGACGGGGAGAACTTTGATGGATTTCTATATCCCTCCCTTCCTCAAACTAAAGATACATAACGGATTTCTGCCCCTTCCCTTAAATTATGGCACCCCTATTTAAGCATTGCCGAGATTATATCACTATCTTTCTCAGGTGAAAGATAATGAACCAAAGAACTCGCCGTTATTGCAAGAAGGATCAGAAATAGTAATAGATATGTCAGTGCTGTGGGACGACGCAAATAAAATGTCAGTACTTAAAAAGAAAATGGAAATTGTAACTTCGTGTGATTATTTAGAAGAGTCCAAAGATAATTTGCAGGAATAGAGTGCGACGTCTACATTCAAGCTTAGTCTTTGGGATTATCTTTTGATAAAGTGTTGAAATTAACGTTTTAATAATTAATGCAGTATCAATATTAACGCAAAACCTGATAACGTTGATGAAGACAAAATCGCACCGATTAATGTATCACCTTATTTTCGTTTAAGAAGATGTGCTTGTGAATTTTGTTTAAAATTCGACTTGACTCAGAAAGGTATCGGGATGACATTTCTTGAATTAATATATATTAGCAACTAAAAAACGAGCACAAGGGTCACAGAGATCTCATTGATAAAATTGATTTATAAACCCAGGGCCTTCCAGGCCTTTTCGGGATTTTCTCTATTTTCCAGGGCATTTGATCCATTAATTCCAGGACTTTTCCAGGATTTTGCAAAGAAAATTACTGCCAATTCTGGGACTTTCGTAATAATATTGGATCAGACCTAACAACGTTAGCAAATTCCAAGCTATCACAGGGCAATAGAAATAACTGTTTCAAATTACAGAATTTCTTATTATTCAAACCAGGAGGGAGGTAAATAACCAAGGAAACATAAACGTAAAAGTTAACGGAAAGGTGAAAAAAATGAAATAGAATAAAAGAAAAAAGAGGACAAAAGAAGAGCAGACGAAAGAAAAAAGAAGAAAAAGAAGAAAGTCGAGTACCAAATAAAAAAAATTGCCCTTGACAGAAAGTAAGCAAATTTCATACACAACGTGAAAAGAACAAAGTAGCAGTTCTGTAGAAACAATTTATCAACAAGATAGAGACGACAGAGGACGACCAGTACGCGTTTAGTTGAAAAAACACAAACACATCTGCCAAAAAGGCTGTGTACATCGCGGTTTTAAAAGTACTTTTCAAGTCATGTCAGAAATTGATAGATTTTAAGGAAACTGTAGAACTGCTTTAAAACGAGAACAATTTGGTAAAACGCAAAGAACAGAATACAGGCGAGAAAAGAACATCGTTAGCTGTTAGGTTACATACGAGATAGCTTTATTCCTGTTTCTTTGATTGGCATTTTCCATCTAACGTATTCCTACCTCACCCTTTGCTAGTCTGTGTCCTCCAACCTCTTTGTTTTTCTCTTTATCTCATTTGATTTTTCAGGATTTATGGTCAAAAATGGACCAAGAGTTGAAGTTACGGCTTGAGAATCGCTATTCGCGATGTATTTTTTGCAAAGTGCGATCAGAAATTTTGTTCACCTGAGAAAAGTGCTACTGAAAATTCCGTCAAGATAAAAATTAGAACCAGCAAATAACGTTGAAAATATTCTTGCACGTTAAATCTCAATTGTTCGTAAAAAGAGAAATCGCTGCTTAAACAACATCAATACAATAAGGGAGATAATGATAAAATAAGTTCAAACTTGCGGGCTGGAAAAATAACTCAACCTCGAAATTGTCGCAATCGTAGATTTTTTCTTGTAGTGTTTTAGTGGTACAAAACAAGAATATTGCACGAAATAGCGAAAACATATTGTACTGAAAAGCTTTTTTCGTCTGACACCCCTCAGAGTACTAACGTCAGAATGACCGAAATGGAATGTGTGAAAGAACTCTATATGTACTTATGGAACCACATCAGTATTGGAATAGATATGGTGACTAGCCAGTCTAGTGAGGTGTGGCAAAAAGATGGGCAGTGGCAGACACTTATGGTTGAGGAAGGCAAACTTTGGCCTGCTAAACAAATTAGAGTAATAATGGGCCAAAGTATTACAGAAGGTTAATTGACTGAAATGTCAGATTGCCGTGAATGTTAACAAACAATTAATATGCTTCATGACGTTGGTTCCTCTTCTGACAATCTTTTATGGACACCCTTTTTTTTTCAAAACTAATTACTGAAATTACTAACAAATGCTCTCAAATGTTGATCAGGTATACAATAATGCTACTAGTCTGATATTGACATGTCTAAAAAATCTGCAACCAGTTACTAGCAGCAGCAGGCAAGAGTGGGCATAGCTGGATGTAATATGTAACAGCAGTTGTGAATTCCCACATACTTGATGCAAACAAATGACAAACTACTTAATGGATAGCCTTTCAACAAGTAAACTAGTAGGATTTCCTTTAAACGTTTTCATTAAGATTCAGTACTGGAATTGCTTCGTATTTGAACGTCTTTTGTTAGGTCTCCTCTTGTCAACCTCTTTTCACTAATCAAAACCCTACCCTATATGAATGTTTGCCTACATCCGACCAAAATTTTCCACTTTTTTCTTTTATCAAAGACCTACCCTATATCAATATTTGCCTGTATCAGACCAAAATTTCCATAATGCTTACCCCAGGTGGTGACATTTATTTGTGATTAAAAAATGCATTGAAAGTAAAAAAAGTTAGGATTAAAGTATCCTCTTGCATGGATGGATGGATGTATGTATGTATGTATGTATGTATGTATGTATGCATGTATGTATATGTATGTATGTATATGTATGTATGTATATGTATGTATGTATGTATGTATGTATGTATGTATGTATGTATGTATATGTATGTATGTATATGTATGTATGTATATGTATGTATATATATGTATGTATGTATGTATGTACACAAGTAAGATATTTTTCAGCATAGCTCTGGCCATTTTAGTATGCGACGAACTAGAAACGCTCGTTAGGCCATAACGACCTTGGTTACGTGTTAGCAACGACATACTTAAAACAGCGTTCTATTAATGTCGATACTATAAGAGGTATCACGCAGGATGCGGTAAAGTTTTTTCAAAACATCAAATTCACTAACAGGTATTTTTGGTGAGAGAATCGTTTTATGAAACCTGTCAAAATATTTTTTGCATCTTGTAGAAAATATGGTGCTGAATATGCTCTTGCTACCACAAAACCAAGAAAGCTCTACCTTTGCAGTTAGTTGCGCATAATAATGGGACGTGTAAAGTGCATTAACTTTAACGCAATTGGATGTTAATATAGGATGAAAAGCTCAATCGAGAAACGTAGCATTACGCGGAATTAAAACCCATCCTTCATTGTTGCAACGTGATGTGCTGGGCATTGCATCATGGTCCATTACTTTCGAGACAGAGACATTTGTGATGTCATTTGTTTTGATTGACGTCACTGCACGCTCCTTCTGCTTGAGTGTGAGGAGATAAGGCGCGATTATTGTGTTGTCTCTTGTAGATACCCTGGCTAAGTTGCTGATATCGTGGATTAGCTTGTGCGAGTGTGTGTGTGTGTTTGTGTGTGTGAGTGAGTGTTTGTTAGTGTGTGTGTGGTAGTGTGTGTGTTTGTGTGTGTGTGTGTGTGTGTGTTTGTTGTGTGTGTCTGTGAGTGAGTGAGTGAGTGTTAGTGTGTGTGTGTTAGTGTGATTGTGTGTTTGAGTTTGTGTGTGATTGTGTGATTGTGTGTGAGTGTATGTGTGAGTGAGTGTGTGTGTGAGTGTCTGTTTGAGAGAGTGTGTGTGTGTGTGTGAGTGCGTGTGTGTGCGGGTGTGTGTCTGTGTGTTGTGTGTGTGCGTGTGTGTGTCAGTGGGTGTGAGTGTGTGCGCATGTGAGTGAGTGTGTGTGTGATTGTCTGTCTCTGTGTGTGTATGTGTGTTGAATTTCCAAAAGTCGTTAAGGAAACACTGTTAATATTGCTCAGTTCATAAAATTATGAACTGGGTTCATTTAACAAGGTTTAGATAGGCATGATTTACAGTTTCAAGGGGCATATCTCACCGATTACTAAAGGTATGGTTCTCAGCTTTGGACAGGTTGTCTTTCTCAACAAGACGAAAACAACGAGTCCAAAAACTTATCAAATTTCTGATATTCATTAAATCGTGACGTCACACTTTAGTACTCTAATTTGGTAGCGGAAGCAGCAAAACCTCGATTAGATATCAGTTCGGGGCCATAAGAGTTTCCATCTCTAAGCGAAGTCACCATTAAGAATAGCATCTTGTAGCCTACATGCTCAGTAGGGAACTCCGGATACTGTAATCACATTATGTCCCTGTCCCTGGAACTAGCAATATGGAGTGTAAACAAGTTAAAAAAGAAATGTTAAAAATCGGAGGTGTACCGAAGAACGCAATCGACCTGCCATCAGGGGGCGGCCCGACTAGGTCAAAAGTTTTAAGCAAGTTAATCTCCTAAACCTTTTAATGCCTTTTCTACCGGTACGTTCGTAAATAATGACACTCCATCAAAGCTGGCCATCTTCTGGTTCCTCATTGGTACGTTCCTAATTTTACCTAGTATATCTTGCGAATGTTTCAAGTGAGCATCACCTACAAGTTTTGATAGATCTCGAGTTAAGAATCCAGCTAGCTTATGTGATGGACTACCAATACCTGACGTAATAGGTCTCATTGGTATGCCGTCTTTGTGGAGTTTTTGGTAGTCCGTACATGGTTGCTGACTGGGAATTGTCACTGAGAAATTTTAAAAGCTTTTTTCCTTCAATAGTCTTCCTGAGAATAGCTCTAACTTTTTGGTGAAACAGTTTTTGTTCTTTTTCGATAGACTTTAACGAGATTTCCCATAAACATCATGATCGTTAGGGAGTACTTCCAATTTTTGGACGTGATCGTGGTTATTCTGGATAACGACGCCTCCCTCGCAATGCAACTGGCGGCAGAAAAGGCCTTTGAACAGTCCACCCGAGATTTGTATTACTCCAAACTGGCTGTGTTATCGGGTAAACGGGCTGAGCACGAATAATATTGTTTTGGATATATAAACACGCACTATATAAAGAGGTTAGACCATAACTAAGACTTATAATGGTTATAAATAATTGAAACTCAGGATTAATTTCATTTATTGTCAGAAATCTTTATAATTGCCGCCAACTTAGCGTTGAGCTTGGTTGAAAAGTGAGCAGCTGCATCTTAAAAGCTAGATAAATAGCGATTTGTAGCACGAACTTTTGAAATTACAATCAGGCTCAACAGCAATGAGAACAGAGGCAAATCTTTGTTCTATATCTAAGTACAAATTATTGAAGTATTCCAATCGAATAGTTTTTCATCATTTATTGTCGAAATGATGACCACATCTTCAGAATACGTACTAATCTGTATGTACAGGACCAAACAAGAGGATTATGTTGTGTTAGAAGCATATCGTAAACACGTTGATGAACGCGCTGCTGAAGGCGTACCACCAAAACCGTTAAGCGCTGAGCAAGTTGCGGATTTGGTAGAGTTATTGAAAACTCCACCTGCAGGTGAAGAAGATTTCTTGATGGAGTTAATCTCGGATCGTGTTCCCCCGGGTGTTGATGAAGCGGCGTACGTTAAAGCTGGCTTCCTTTCTGCTGTCGTAAATGGCGAAGCAACTTCTCCAATTATCTCAAAAGAAGCTGCCGTTCAGTTGCTAGGTAACATGCACGGTGGATACAACATTGCAACTTTGGTTGAGCTATTAGATGACGCTGACCTTGCAGAATTGGCAGCCGAAGAGTTAAAGCACACGTTACTTATGTTTGATGCTTTCCACGATGTTGAAGACAAGATGAAAGCCGGTAACAGCTTTGCCAAGGACGTTATGGAGTCTTGGGCAGAGGGTGAGTGGTTTACTTCACGCTCAGATGTAGCTGAAAAAATTACCATGACTGTGTTCAAAGTTTTAAAAATATTTGTATATTTTTTTTGTATTTCTGAACTAAGACACTTCACTTTCTACAAGAATGCCGAAAGATCATTCTTTTTTAAGACGAAAAAGCATTTTTCGGTTGATAAATGATTTTGGCTTTCTAGTTTTAAGAATTGTTTCTATAAGAGCTAAGACTTTTCGCTTTCTACAAGAGTACCGATGGTTCATTCTTTTTTGAGGCGACACAGCATGTTTCAGTTGATGAAAGGATTTTGGCTTTGCTAGTTTTAAGAATTTTTTCACTTTCTACAAGAATACCAAAAGTTCATTCTTTAGTAAGGCGAGAAAGCATGTTTAAGTTGATAAAACGATTTTGATTTGCAAGTACTACTTTAAAAAAAAATTTAAGATACTTACCACATTCATTCCTAAAAGTTCATCACTCTGCTTTACAGTCAACATGTTTAACATCCTTCTGGTTTGTTTCTAAAACATATAACAGGAAAATAGTTTATTCTTTTTGAGACTGTAAAGTCACTGAGCTGCTTCAGCTAGATCTTTGTTATGTCTTTCTCAAGTTCTGCAAGCTCATTAGTGCTAAAAATCTCTGCCTTTTCCACCAAGGCAGCTTAGGGGAAAGGCATATGCTCCTTTCTCTTACTTTCTAGTAAGTGAGCTTTTTAACATGAGTGCTGCATTGCTTTTGAATGCTGTCCATTCTGAAATTTAGATTGCCTGTGTTCAAGTTAATTGATGGGTGGGTGATTGAGTTCTGACATCATGCAGAATTCATTAATTTATATTTATTTGAACCCAAGCACTTAGAACAAAAGTAAATAAAAACCCATGCAAACAAATAGCAAAGCATAATATAAGCAAAAGCTAGTTGAGTAGTTCAGTATGGTGCAGTAATCCTGTTTTAGAATTGTGTTGATATGATCAACCTGTTTTTACATGTTTGGCAAGTTTTAGGTTCTGAAAATATGGATCAAAGAATCTATATTAAATTCTGCATGAAGTTTAAAATTAAGTATTTAGGATAACGAAGAGTGTAGGTCTCATGGCAATGCTTTGGGAAACCCCTGCTTTCACTGAATATTCGCGGGAAGTAAACCTTCGAGGACGATCTGTAAGAAATCTCCCAACGACTCTTAACAGATATCTACAAACACTGTACACATGGAAAACCCGCAGTGAATGACCTGAAATAAAGCTCTCAAGCACTCCTAACAGACATCAATGAACATTAGATGCTTGGAGATTTTTTAGCAGGCCATGATACCGCACCGTACTCTGTTGAAAGTTTTGGCAATGTCAAATGACAATAGCCTAATGTCGTACCCCATTGCCAGACGTTCAATTCACTTCAAATCCTTCTGTATGCTCTCTTCTTCTGACGTCCGTGGATTACTTTTGTTTGGCCCAAGATGGCTGGTCGAAGAGACGATCTTTGGCCATCGATCATCAGCAAAACATGTCCTAGCCATCTCGTCCTCTTATTGCAGCCCTAAAAACTGGAATGGAACCATATATTTCGTACAGCTTACTATTTGAAATACGGTCAATCGGGTTACCCAAAAAATTCCGCAAGCAAGTCCTCTGGAGAACATCTGGCAAATCCTCCTCCGTTTTTTGAAGTGCCCCAGTTTCAGAACCATACTTTACCACAGTCATCACTGTAGCTTCCAATTCTCTAATCTTGGTGCGCAGACGTATTCTTCTAAACTTGTTTCAGTTGTGAAAAAAACACCCAACGCCCGGAACCCTGGCCTTGGTTATTCTAATTTATCTTCATTGCATCCACCATCTTTGGATAATATTGAGCAGACAATTTTTGTTATCCAATTGATCAATCTCCTCGTTATCTCCACCTTCATTTTTCCCAGTCCAAGCATCTTAGTCTTCTTGACAGTAATTTTCAAGCCTATTCACACATGGTTGATCATTCTATATCCTCCTTTTCATATTAATTTTTCTTTTAATCTTTATTTTAGTTAATTGTAACTTTTACTAAGTAATTTAAATTAAATTGATTTATTATATTAGTGAGAAATAGGGTGGATGCCACCCCAACCCATTTCTAACTCCCACTTTTCGAATGATACAGTATTAAACTTTCCAAGATATTGACATGCTTGCAAACAGCCAATAGAAATACGTTAACTGCTAAAAATAAACCACTCCTTTTTAAAAGCTCCCCGCGATCCAACCTTGTCGGTCATTTTAAGGAATTTTAAACCCTACGAAGGCTTTGGGCACTCTCGAGAGTGTACTACTATGTAGCATCAATAAACTATCATAAAAATTATACGAATGTGTATCAGAAAGTGTATATTTGCTGTTCCCATTTAAAGACTAAGAGGAAAATCCCTTCACAAGCATTTGAAAGTAAAGCACTCAACCGCATCGAAATTTAGAAAATTTTACGATCATTTTTTGTAGTTGCATTCATATTCACAGTCTAGCATTGTATTTTTGCACCTCCACTAATTTTAAGGCATTTTCATACAACGTTGTTGTTGTTGCTTTGGGACGTCGATAGTCCTTCTTTATTGCAGAGGGACTTGTATAATATATATGACTGATTTTATGCTTATGACCTGGTGCCTTTCCTGGAGTCATTGAACCCCCTTAAGGGATATCTAAATCATATCTAAATCATATGAGGATATTACAGACACATGGGTTATTAGAGGGGCGCAAGGTATAGCAAATGAGTTCGTGACGTTATTCTAGTTAATTTTGTGAAAAACTAATTTATTTCTCAAAGATAATAGTATGCTCCATGTATTTTTGTGTCAAAGATGCTAGGACCATACAAAATAATCAATAATACTACTTCCTCTTTTTCCTCGCATTACTTAGACTGTCAATTTACACCGGGAAACCAAGTTAGATTTTCTCTCTTGACAGTTTATAGCACTTTGTACTGGTTAATTATTGATGCTAGGAAACAATGATCGATTCCTAGGGACGAAGTGGATACTTTAGGATTTTGTAGCATGAGGGGCTATTATGGTACACTTCTCGAGGAAAACTTGTTGCTAAAATACGGATCCTTTACAGGCGCAGCTTCAGATCATGCGGGTTATTTTGAAGTGGCTCAGAAAGGCACGTTGTTTCTTGACGAAATTGGTGAATTAGCTCTAGAACAACAAAAAAAACTTTTAAGAGTTTTGCAATCACGGACTTTTTCGCGGTTGGGAGAAACTCGGGTGAGAGAGTCCCAGGCGACGGTGGTTTTGGCCACCAACCGTGATTTGAGAGAAGAAGTCAGACGAGGAGCTTTTCGTGAAGATCTCTATTATCGCCTGAATGTCTTC
>JAAAKM020073195.1:152589294-152681372 GCA_010016025.2 Alatinidae sp. Z8VKAUB7J3
CTCAGCAGTCACCTGATTTCGTTGCCACCGCTTAGAGAACGTTATGGAGACATTACTTTATTGTCAAATTATTTCCTTGAAAAATACAACGCCCAATATGGCCGCAGCCTTGAGGGTTTTGAAGAAGAGACTTTGGAGGTCTTGAAAAAATATTCTTATCCAGGAAATGTTCGCGAGCTCGAAGGCATTATCAGTGGTTCAGTTTTGGTCGAACAAACCTCTTATCTCAAAGCCAAAAGTTTGCCTTTGCATGTGGCCTATGAGGTATCTACGCCTCAGGAAGAGGGATTAGAAGCCAGCAAGTTTCGCGAAATCATGAAAGTCATGGCCGAGTGCGAAGGCAATCAAACTCGGGCAGCCAAAAAACTGGGTGTGGCTCGCGGTACTCTCAACCGTTGGCTCAATGAGTTTCGCAAAAGTGGTCATTTCAGTGGATAATTTTCTTCAAAGTTTATTTGGGCCTTCGGCGGTTATTCAGATTATTGTGTCGAGTTTTATTGCCACGTTTATGGGGGTTCAAGCGATAGTTGATCCCCAGCGGCGGCGTTTCTTTGCGCTTTTTTCTCTGACCTGGGCTTATTTGGCAGGGATTGAGTATTTGGGGCTTCATCAAATCATTAAAAACCCAGCTCTTTACGAGTTTTTGAGACTCTTTTGGTCTTTTGGCTATGTGGTTTCGCTATTGGGCCTGTTTCAGGTCAAACCTGTGTGGCAAATGGCGGTGCCCTTGACGGCTTGTTAGGGTCCGAAGGTTCCGGAACGCCCAACAACTCACGCGACATTCTCATTCTGTTTCTAGCCGCACGCTCTCCTACCTCACTGCTTAAAGCGTTCTGTTCACTATCAAGGAAATCTTCTGGCGTAAGTTCAGAAGCAATTATTTCAACGATCAATTCCTCAACAACACTCTCAGTAAATGACAGGCCAAGATAGGCACATGTCAACACGTCGTGCGGACTAAACACCTCGGAATCCGTCCGCCAATCGTAAGCTGACCACAAACGTACAAGCAGTTGGAACTCGTCAAGATTCTCGTTCTTCTCGTGAACGTTATTCTTCGCCCACTCCCTGGCAGTTGCAATATTGAACTCGCCGTATGAAACCATGGCATCAACAAGATGTGATCTGGGCACCAACCGTGACGCAACCTGTAGGTATTGGGCCGGCGACTCTTCACGCACCTTTTGAATTGTCACGGCGCCATGCTCTTTGAAGTCGGTCAGGAATGCAGACGTGAACTCCGGTCCAAATGAATTCCTTGAGCCTCGTGGCCGGCCTCTTCCTTGCTTATTTCCTTTCTCAAACGGCATGTTATTTCGCGTTAGTTAAACTGGAATTCAGTCATCACCCGGTTGGGTACGCATGCTGCTATAGCTTGGCAAACCAGCTTCGTTGGACCTGGCGTTCTCCGCCATAACGTCATTCAGCACCTCCATGCTTTCCGCTTCGGCCTGGGCTTCGCGTTCTCGCTGTTGATCAATGGCAGCCTCGCCGCGTACTTCCGACTGACGCTCATCCTCCTTCGCCTGACGTAACTCTTCTTTCTCGGAGACATTACGTTGAAAACGAGTTTCTACTGCGTCACGGTCATCTGTCTCGTTGTCAGCAACCGGTGTGTCAACGCACGCGGCCATAAAACTATCGGCATCGAATTCCCCGGCTGATTTAGCTGCGCGGTACAACGCCTCTCCCGGGTCTCTACTGGACATAATCCGTTGAACAAACTCCGGATCTTTCGGAAGGCAAAGCGGTTGGACTGAAGAATACTTCGCAAACAAAACGTTGATACTGCAAGGTCCACTCGATCGTTCTACGCGCATAAATAAGGCCGGCTTTCACCGGCCTTGGATCGTCCGAACGCCCAATTAATAGCGCCGTATTGTTTTCGCTCCGATCTCTCTATCGCCCCAAGCTGCTGGTGCTGAATCGAGACATCTCACTCATTGCCAACTCGTAAGCGGACATGGCTTGTGACTTGACTACGTTCGCCATTTTCATCTGAGCGTTTGCAAGATTAACTGCTTTTCGCTTGAGTGAATCGAGCTTCGCGGCGATCTCGGCCGAAACATCGAGGTTCGTGGTGACCGACTGGACGTCGTCGTTCTCCTCGAGCTTGGCCTGGAGCTTCATCATCTTGCGCGCGGTCGTCTCGTCGGCCTCGACCGTGGTGCTCGGGATCATGGCGAACTCGGCGCGGCTCGGGGTGAGGCCCGCCCCATCGATGGCAGCCTTCACCGCCTGGAAGCTCGCCACGTCGCAGGTCACGAGGAAGCGCGCGTCGTCGGTGCCCTCGTCGAGCTGGGCGACGTCGTCGGCCCCCGCCTCCACGGCGACCTCGAAGAGCTGCTCCTCGCTCGTCTGGCTCGCGGGGATCTCGATCTCGCCCTTGCGCTCGAACATCCACGCCACCGAACCGCTGGCCCCCATGGAGCCGCCGTTCTTGTTGAAGATGGTGTTGACGTCGGTGTTCGTGCGGTTGCGGTTGTCCGTGAGCGTCTCGACGAGGATCGCCACGCCGTTCGGCCCGTAGCCCTCGTACGTGAGCTCCTCGTAGTCACGACCCGCGGCGGCGCCGCTGGCGCGACCGATGGCGCGCTTGATGGTGTCCTTCGGCATGTTCGCCGCACGTGCCTTGTCGATGGCCAGGGCGAGGCGCGGGTTGTCCTCGGGCTTGGGCCCCCCCATGCGGACGGCGGCCATGATCAGGCGCGAGATCTTCGAGAAGGCCTTGCCCCGCTGCGCATCGTTCCTTTGCCTGACATCTTATATGTTGTGCAGTTGTTCCTTTGCCTGACATCTTATATGTTGTGCAGTTGTTCCTTGCCTGACATCTTATATGTTGTGCCTCTGCCTGACATCTTATATGTTGTGCAGTTGTTCCTCTGCCACTATCCACCACAGACACTCGCTGCTTATATCTTAAGGGCGTTTTACTGCCTGTTGTTCAGTCCCATACATCGACTTTGCCTACAGCTGACGACCAACCCTGTTTTCCGCGTCTATCAGTTGGACTCCCCACTTGGCAGAGCCTCGGACCTTCTAGGTATAAAGTTAGCAGCTTAGATCTTTGCCAGAGGCGGTAAGACTAAGGGGGCAAAGGAAGGATGAACGTTACTACAGGGAAGATGTCCCTTAAAGCGTCCTGTAAACAGTGATTGATTTTTGAAAAGCAAAGGAAACTTGTAAGATAGATCCTAGCTTAATTACTCTTCGGTGCCTAATAAACAGGGGGGTTGGAATAATCCCCAAAACGTAATAAACGGTGGGGCTGGAAAATGACCTAAAATGAAGTCAGAAATAAATGTTTGGATTCAACTGCAACTCCCTAAATATTGGGTAATACAACATAAACGATAGCCAGTTATTCGAGGTCTTGGCAATCTCCTACATGTCTTCCAAGATTTTTAAAATGTTCCCCTCGTCCCCCTGCTCAATGACAGTATTATTGCTAACATGTGTAATGTGTGTCTTCACACTTCTTCGAGCTTCGTAAAAGGCAACCGTCATCTTTTTAATGTGTGGTTTTCATATTTTAATAAAGACATTTTCTACTTGCCCGCAAAAGTACCTCCTCAAAATTTTGTCATGGGTGGGAGATTACGTAAAAATAAATAGGCGGGGGGGCTGGTTGGAATAAGAATGTCCTGGGTAGAAAATTTTTGAAAAATAAATTAGCGAGGGGGACGTCTATTAGGCACCAAAGAGTACGAATGTCATTCCAATTGAGTTACTTAGTTTATGGCTATTCTTCTTCATTTTCAATTTTGGCGCGTTTTGACTCTGCTGTCGCTTATTTTCTAACCCCATTTTTTCTCCTTCATTTTGGATTTAATTACTTCAGACAATTTGCCAATGCCATTAGTTTTTGCTGCCCTTATTGGTTTAGTTTAACATGACGGTCCAGGGTGTAGATTTGTTACTTGTTCAGGTGGTGGGACAAAAACTTCGTTTTCTTCCAACGAATTATCATTAGTAACACTTGTAAACTTTCGTTTTTTGGGGTATTGTCTCATTTGATCGTCCAGGCTGCTGATTTTCACCCGTAGTGATTATAATTTGTCTGGGGGTTTACCTTGGTCTTATCAGGTTTAATAGTTCAGGTGGTTCCAAAGAATCATCATTTTAATTGTCAAAGATATATTATTATTCAAGCAAGTCCGATTTCTAACAACAATTTCTACTATCAACTAACAACGGTTTTTGAATTGTTGCATTCCCTTGTCAAAATATGTACAAACATTTTTGTAATTACCAGTTTTTTGCTCTTTAAGCAATTTAATGTAAGCTTTGCATGAATGAAAATCTTCAGTTTTTCCAAATAGGTGTGACAACTTCATTGCAATACGGCAATGATCCAATGATGTCCAAAATTAAGACTCTTTACGAATTTTCTCTAACTTTCGACTTGTCTAAATTGATTCTTTAGGCCAGAATATCTCGGGATACAAACTTTATAGAAAAAATATGGAGCTGTTATCGAGAAAAAATGAATAAATAAATATACAATTATTGCTCACTTATAAAGATAGTATATAGGCTATAGTGTCGGGAGCTCGGTGGCTTCGCTGCCGGCCCTGGCACGCGGAAGGCTTGTATATGTTAACTCTCGTTATCGCTTATCTTCTAACTGCATACAATGTGATTCTTGATGTCATAGCGTTAGGTTAGGTTCGATACAACCACCCTTGGAGAAATACAAGTTCTTCCTGAAACTTGTTACCTTATTAGATTGCTTTTTGGCCAGAAATGTCAATATGCGAGTCATATTTCCACTTTTAACTTTTAAATAAAATTTGTATCTAAAAATCACAGACAACGGTCCCAAATATATAAAGAAGAGACACAATAAACATATTCTGTTTATAATCGTTTGGCTGCGATGGTTGAGACTCATCCTCACTATTGGTTCCGATATTAGTCAAAAATATTTGTGTTTCTCAGGTATTTAGAATAGCAAATTTTTCAAAGTCTCAAAACAACTTTTGAGGTAACTTTTGCTGCTTTTAATTCATAAAACAATACTAGAAACTAGTATTCCATTCCGATGAGACTTACATCCGGTAAACATTTTTGACTTAATTACCTTACCCATAGAACTTCAACCGTCAAAGATCCCTGCCTTACCTTATAATACTAATAAAACATATTATACCAATACGTTCGCAATAAGAACACTTAAATTCAACGACAAAGATCTTGAAATATTTAAAACCTTAATGTCAAAGCATACCACCATGTTTCATGGCAGCATAACAGTTATACATGTGAAAATAGCCGAGGACCTACTACCCGTCACCACGCTACAGGAACTTAACTTTTATACAGTTTAACAATTTATACAGTCAGGATGGTGAGTTTCCATTTCGTGAAGTTGTGCCTGGGCTCAGAGCCGTGTACACGTCCACATTGCTGTGCAACTAGCCCTCACAGCGGGCATTTGCCTGACATGCAATAAGCTTACGAGATCGGTAAAACAATGTAGAATTCCTTTAAACAAGTGAATGATAACGGTAGGACCTACGGAAACAATTTTAGACATAATAAGTGCTCTTAATATTACTAAAAGGAATAATACAAATACAGCTTACCGAACAGTGCAGATGCTTCGATGACCGTATCAGCGACAGCTCTGAGTTCGGGCTCAACGTTCTTGAAATGGAAACTCAACATTTTGATTATATAAATTGAAGATAAGTTCCTGTAGCTTGGTGACGATTACGGTTGAGCTTTGTATTTGTTTTACTAGTGCCCTACGCTGAAATAAGCAAACTGCGGATCCATCGCGCGCCGGTCCCCGCCGCGACCCGGCCGCTCCACTATAATTGCTGGGAGGCGGTCTATTTCGACCATGACCTCGCCGCGCTCCGGGACATCGCCAGCCGCGCCGCCGCGCTGGGCGCGGAACGCTTCGTGCTCGACGACGGGTGGTTCCGGGGGCGCGACAGCGACCATACCTCCCTGGGCGACTGGACCGTCGACGCGGCGAAGTATCCCGACGGGCTGGCGCCGCTGATCGAGCATGTGACGGCGCTCGGGATGGGGTTCGGCATCTGGTTCGAGCCCGAGATGGTCAATCCCGACAGCGATCTTTACCGCGCGCATCCCGACTGGGTTCTGGGTCCGCATGACGTGACCGGGCGGCGTCAGCTCGTGCTGGATCTCGCCCGGGCCGAGATACGCGACTATCTGTTCGACGCGGTTGACGCGATCCTGTCTGCGCATCCGGTCGAGTATGTGAAATGGGACCACAACCGTCAGTCGATCGGCGCCGGCCCCGCCCAGGGGCGCGGATTCTACGCGCTGCTCGACCGGCTGCGGTCCGCGCATCCGGGGGTGGCGTTCGAAAGCTGCGCCTCGGGCGGGGGGCGCATCGATTGCGGGGTGCTGTCGCGCGCCGGACGGGTCTGGTTGTCCGACAGCAACGACGCGCTCGAACGCCTGCGGATCCAGCATGAAGCCGCGCTCGCGATCCCGCCCGAGATCGCGGGCTCCCATGTGGGGCCGCGGATCTGCCACACATCCGGCCGGGCGCTGCCGATGGCCTTCCGGGCCTGGGTCGCGGCCCAGCGGCATATGGGGTTCGAGATGGACCCGCGTGAGCTCACCGCGACGGAGGCGGAGATCCTGACCCGCGTCGCGGCCTGGTGGAAGGCGAACCGGGACTGGACCCTGTCCGGCCGCTTGTTCCGGCTTGCGGCGCCCCGGGGCGTGATCGCCGAGACGACGGTGGCCGCCGATGGCGGGCGTTTCGTGGTCTTCGCCGGACAGGCGACGGCTGAAGGAAAATAATTTCTCTATTTTTATGGTTTGAACGTCTATCGTTTGCAACATGGGCTTATGTCAGGTTCAGCACGATAGTAATTAGTGATATGGCTTCACTGTTTTACTTAATACTTATCTTTTTTTTTTCCAACGGATTACTTTGTACGGGAAGAGTGGTCCTATAAACTTCAGAAGATGCTCATTCAACTGAAAATTGAAAGTTCTAATGGCCTCCTTAAGAGTTTAAAGGGATTGGATGGCAGTCTATCCCCCTTCCATGCTCTTTTTATTTGTCGACCCCCTCTCAAAACCAAAGACCTCTGATCAAGGTTTTGAGATTCCCATTTTATCCAATATTAGCTATTCCTTCAATATGGACGTGACCCCCCCCCCACCATCCCATTGGGCAAGGACCTTTAATTATAAATATTGCCCATTGTTTACTTATGGGTTGCATTACGGGGAAAGGGGAGTTTGTTTGATCCTTTATGTCCAAAATGGCGAAGAATGAAAGCTTCAAGGAATGTTGACCAAAATCAAAAGACACTATTTGCATGTAGGTTGTTGAATGGACGCATCAGTGATATGTTAGGAACGGTTAGTTGTATTAAATTAGAACCTTCAGGATATGTTCAGAAGGATGTTGAATTTTATCAAAATACAGTATGTGCATTCAGTTTACCAAAAGGCCGTATCTGAGACATCTCAGGAACAGCTCAAGTTATATAGTTGAAACTTGCAGGGAGTGTTAAGGGTAATGTTTGAAAGACACTGTTATAAAAAAAAACAATGCTATCGAAAGACACTATCTGAATCCAGGTTGTCAAAAGTTAGCATCTAAAATATTTCAGAAACGATTAGGGCATTAAATCGTTATATTTTTTTATAAGAGGTATTGTTCCATATATTAGTTTTATAGTTGTTATAGTTATTATATTTTGATTTAGTCAAATGAATTAAAATATAATAATGAGCAAAACTTTTAGTCAAGATAGTGCAAAATCAGCAGCAAAATGTGAATACGCTGATGTTTCTTAACGTGGCCCGCGGCGTGACCCTCGGCCTGCGCTATCCGCGGCTGGAGGCGCAGGTGGGGGCTTGAGCGCCCCGGAATTCTGCGAGAATTCCGGCTCGGAAAACAGGTGTTTTCCGGGTGGTTTCCCGCGCCGGTAAACGATGGCCCGCGTCCAGTCAGGAGATCCGGAATTGCCGGCAGCCTTGAATGAAAAAGGCAGGCCTGGCGGCCTGCCTTTTCCCTTATTCTTGTGCCTGGCTCAGCCGCCCATCGACCACCAGCCTCGGCGCTTCGGCTTGGGCGGGGCTGCCGGTTCCGGTTCAGCCGCGGCGCCAGCCATGGCAGGCTCCGGCTGCTTTTCCTCTTCCGCAGCGACGGGTTCCGGCTGGGCTTCTTCAGCAGCGGCAGGCTGATCCTCCGCGGCTTCCGCAGCGGGTTCTTCAGCAGGCTGCACTTCAGCCGCTTCGGCCGCTTCCGCAGGCTCCTCAGACGGTGCGGCATCTTCCACAGCGGCCGCTTCTTCGGCCGGAGCGGCCTGTTCAGCTTCCGCAACCGGTTCTGCGTCCTTGGCGGCGGAGGCCTCGGCGCTGTCAGCAGCCGCTTGTTCCGCGGTCTCTTCAGCCGGAGCCTCCGCAGCAGCCTCTGCCACAGGTGCTTCGGCAGTTTCAGCCGCGACCGGTGCTTCCTCTGCGGCGGCTTCTGAACCTTCAGCAGCTGCCGCGGTCTCTTCGCTGGCCTCCACGGCTTCCGCCTCAGCCTGCCTTGCCTTCGGCTTGCGCGAACGTGTCCGAGTGCGGGAGCGTTTCTTCTCCTTCACCTCTTCCGCGGCAGGTTCTTCCGCTTCAGCGGCAGTTTCCTGCGCCTCTGCGGCCTCTTCCTTCGGCTGATCCTGATCTTCGGAAGTTTCGTCGCCGTTCTCGCCCGCCTGGGGCTGATCGCCGTTTCCGGACTTGCGGCGGCGACGGCGGCGGCGCTTGCGCTTGGGCTTGTCATCCTGCGGCGCGGCTTCTTCAGCGCACCTGGCCGTTCTGCACCGCCTTGCAGGCGAAGATATCGCGCAGCCAGACTTCGGGGGAAAGGGCGGAGCCAGGTTTGACCATGCCGCCAGTGTCCCGGGGCGTGGTTAACAAAGTGTTGACTGCCTATCTTTGCGCCCGCGCGGCAAAGACGTCGGAGGCCAGCTTGCGGGTCTCGCTTTCCAGGTCCTGCAGGCCGGAGACGGCTGCGCTGCCGTCGCCTGCCTCGATGGCATCGGCAATGCGGGAATGCAGGCCGGTGATCGCCTCCCGGTCGCGGGCGGTGAAGGTGATCATGTTCATCAAGGGCTGCATTGCCTCCACAGCGCCGGCCAGCTGGTAGGAAAGCACCGGGTTGCCCGCGCCATCCACCAGTGCCCGGTGAAACGCCACGTCAGAGGCGCAGAAGGCCTCGTCGGTCAGCCCCGGCTGCGCTTGGCGGAAGATCTCTGCCCGCATCGTCGCCAGGTGGTCGGCACTACGGCGCTCGGCTGACAGCGGCGCACAGGCACGCTCCAGCGCGTAGCGCGCCTCGCAGGCGGTATCGAAACTCACCGCATTCATGCTGAGGAGCAAGGTCGACGTGGTGATCTGCTGCGCAGGCGGCGATGCCCATGACCTCGACATCATCTCGGGTGCGACGGTGACCATCATGGTGATCGACGACAGCCTGGTGCGCGCTGGCATCAAGGTGGCGCGCGCGCTGGGCTTAGGCGGTCTGTCGCCGGTGCAGCCGGACGGGCCTAAGCGCGAGGTCGATATGGCCCGCGAGGAGTCTGCGGACTGGACCACGCTGGCGGGCGACGGCTCTGTGCGGCGGATGACGCTGGACGTGGGCCAGATCAACGCGGCCTTTGAGGCCACCGGCGACCAGCGCGCGATCCGCCGGCGTCAGCGCGGCGCGCCGGACGACACCTTCATCGACATGTATGCAACGCTGGTCAGCATTCCGGCAATTGGCAAAGCGATGCTTGGCGAACGCGGTTATAACAATTTGCGCAACTGGCTACCATCTGGCCGACAACGCGGTTCGCCGCCAGGACAGCGAGGAAGAACGCACGCCGGTCAACGGTCCCGAGGCCGACAGCGCCGGAGGGCTGCTGCCAGAGCAGGATAGGGATACCTTCGTCGAGGAGGTCGCGCTTGCCATCGAGGCCTGTCGCCCGTTCGACCTCGAAGCCTTTCGAGAGGGGCACCTGACGCCGGTCTTCTTCGGATCGGCATTGCGCAATTACGGCGTTCGCGACCTGATCAACGCGCTGGGGCAATACGCACCGCCGCCGCGCGCCCAACAGGCCGACGAACGGCTTGTCGAGGCGACGGATCCGAAGATGACGGCCTTCGTCTTCAAGATCCAGGCGAACATGGACCCCAATCACCGCGACCGCATCGCCTTTGTGCGCGTCTGTTCGGGGCGCTTGCAGCGCGGCATGAAGGCGCGGCTGTCGCGCACCGGCAAGACGCTTGGTCTGTCGGCGCCGCAATTCTTCTTCGCCCACCAACGACAACTGGCGGATGACGCCTATGCCGGCGACGTCGTCGGCATACCCAATCACGGCACCCTGCGCATCGGCGACACCCTGACGGAAGGCGAGGATCTCGTCTTCCAGGGCGTGCCCAACTTTGCCCCGGAAATCCTGCGGCGCGTGCGGCTTGAAGACGCCATGAAGGCCAAGAAGCTGAAGGAGGCGCTGCAGCAGATGGCCGAGGAGGGTGTCGTACAGTTGTTCTCTCCGGAAGATGGCTCGCCGGCCATCGTCGGCGTGATCGGCGCACTGCAGCTTGATATGTTGAAGGAACGGCTGCGCGCGGAATACGGTCTTCCGGTGAGCTTTGAAACGGCGCGATTCACCCTGTGCCGGTGGATATCCGCCGACAGCGATGTCGACCTCGACAAATTCGTCACCGCCAAGCACAGTGACATCGCGCGCGATCTTGACGGCGATGCGGTGTTCATGGCGTCCGACGGGTTCTCGCTCAACTACGAGGCAGAGCGCTGGCCGGCCATTCGCTTCGAGCGATCGCGCCTAGCGCTTCAGGTCGTAGCGGTCGAGCTTCATCACCTTCGTCCAGGCGGCGATGAAGTCGGCGACGAACTTGTCCTTCGCATCGGCCGCGGCGTAGACCTCGGCGATGGCGCGGAGCTGCGAGTTCGAGCCGAACACCAGGTCGACCTCGGTCGCCGTCCACGCGAGCTCGCCGCTCTCGCGGCCGCGGCCCTCATAGACGCCCTTCGCGTCCTTCGCCCGGGTCCACTCCGTGCCCATGTCGAGCAGATGGACGAAGAAGTCGTTCGTCAGCGCGCCGGCGCGCTTCGTGAACACGCCGTGGGTGGCACCGCCCGTGTTGGCGCCGAGGACGCGCAGGCCACCGACGAGCACGGTCATCTCGGGCGCCGTCAGCGTCAGCTTCTGCGCGCGATCGACGAGCAGCTCGGCCGCGGGACGATCCTGGGCGGCGCCCAGGTGGTTGCGGAAGCCATCCGAGGTCGGCTCGAGCACGGCGAAGGCCGCCGCGTCGGTCATCTCGCTCGTGGCGTCCGTCCGACCGGGCACGAAGGGCACCGTCATGTCATGACCGGCCTTCTTCGCGGCCTCCTCGATCGCGGCGGCACCGCCGAGCACGATCAGGTCGGCCATGGAGATCTTCTTGCCGCTCGCGGCGGTGTTGAAGTCGGCCTGGATCTTGCCGAGCGCCTCGAGGACCTTCGCGAGCTGCGCGGGCTGGTTGACCGCCCAGTCCTTCTGCGGCGCAAGGCGGATGCGCGCGCCGTTGGCGCCGCCGCGGCGGTCCGTGCCGCGGTAGGTCGATGCCGAGGCCCATGCGGTCGAGACGAGCTCGGGCGTGGTCAGACCCGACGCGAGGATCGCGCGCTTGAGCGCGGCGACGTCGGCCGCCTCGACCAGCGGGTGGTCGACGGCCGGCACCGGATCCTGCCAGAGCTGCGGCGCGGGGCCCTCCGGGCCGGGCAGGCCGGCGTGCGGACCCATGTCACGGTGCGTGAGCTTCTACCAGGACTTCGCGAACAGAAGCCCCTTGTACAAGACAGGGGGCTATTTCATTTGCCATTAAATTCTATTCGAATGGCTAGGCAAATAGTTAAACAAAGCAAAATTTGAAAGATTGATTACACAGCTTTTTTATTCTGGAAGATCCTCTATTGGCCTATAAAGCTTTCAGTGCTTAAGCAGGAGCTGTTTAGGCCTTAGCACCCTCTGTTTCTTCGATTTTAAATAGATTATGGAAAAGGATCAAGGATGGTTGTTCTTGAATAATACTTAGGTATTTACTCCTTGCTAACACTTGAAATCAGGCAGTTGCGTAAGTGTACTTTGAGAATGGATTGGGGTTGGACACTGAAAGTTGCATTGAACGAGTCAGTGCAACATTTACCTATATACTATTTTTTGTTTATTTTACGCAAGTGTAGAAAGTTAACACAAAGCAGTTAGTTTCCAATGGGCTGATGATAGCAAACGATCGAAAAGTAGAAGGCACAACGTCTTTTCGATTGGAAAAGCGGTGTTAGCAGAAGTTGTATGGATTGAAAACTTTTGAATTCTCAACCAGTCAGTACAAAATTTTCATTTTCTTGGCAAAAAAACATCAAATTTAAACCAAGATTTTGATAGCATAGTTTTTTTGGCAGTTTGTTTGTTTGAGGGAAGAACTTGTTTAATCGGATTGAAGGTCATATTATAGTGATACTACTATCTTGCTCAACTTTCTACATCTCTCTGCTTGTGTTTGTCTCATTTTTAGAGTAAGCTTTTGCTTTTGTTTTTACTGAGGGGTTTTACTAATCGTCTCAGATGTCCTCAGGACAAAAGCCAGTACCCTGGAATAGTTAAAGAGTACCGTGCAAAAGAGAGAAAGAAAATTGTATGAGATAGACCTTATTAAGGATAAAACATAAAAAAGAAATAAAAAGTCAACAACCAGAAAGCTTATAAAAGAAAAATAAAGCCCATTATTTGAACAGATTCCGTTGGAAGCAATTACAGAAGAAGCATTGAATGAAAGACAACGGGGTTTCTAATTTAAGCTGGTCCCGTACCTGATACGCCTGCCAAATTTCATCGTCCTAGCTTACCTGGAAGTGCCTAAAGGTAGCAAAACCGGGACCGACAGACAGACCGACAGAATTTTCGATCGCTATGTGTCACTTGGTAGATACCAAGTGCCATAAAAAAAGAAAACAAGTTGCCACCTCAATATCTCCCTCTTTACGCTAAATTTTGACTTTTTGTCCCAATTCTCTAAGAACGACTCTTGAAATATAAGGGTCGTGTTATTAAAGCAATAAGAAGCTTTTTTAAAAGTACTAGAAAAAACTTTAGCGTGAAGAGCGAGGTAATGAAGAAGGGGTAACCCTCCTCA
Source organism: Alatinidae sp. Z8VKAUB7J3 (assembly GCA_010016025.2). Classification (NCBI taxonomy): domain Eukaryota; kingdom Metazoa; phylum Cnidaria; class Cubozoa; order Carybdeida; family Alatinidae; species Alatinidae sp. Z8VKAUB7J3. The sequence goes on from JAAAKM020073195.1 coordinate 152,602,468, forward strand.
TATACGTAACAATGTATGTTTGTCTTAAGTTTGGATGCTGCTCATTATTTTCAGTAGAAAATACTTGCTTCTCTTTATTTAATCTTAACAAGAAACTAATCTAAAAATAAACAGAAAGTCTTTCTGTTCTCCAGTAAAAATTGTTAAAAGTGAGATATGGCCTTTGGAACCGGCTGAAAATTCGTTTTCTATCGTGCAAAATTTTCAGGTGTTTTGTCTTTGTTTTTACTTGGGAGAGTCTTTTTTCTCTTCTGGATTGGGAAGATGTGGCTATTCTCCTTTTTGTTTCTGGCGCATGTCGAAAAAAAGAATTTTGCGGTATTACGTTTGTTCTTCGGTAAATATCTCCAAGTGAAGTTCCATATCATAAAGCGCTCTCACAACTAAACTGCTGAGCTTGCCTTGAAGGTTCACCTTTGTCAAGTACGTCATCGCAAGGTAAAAATGCGATGACATAGTGGACAAAGGTGCAGGTCAACATTAAATATAAAGACGTTAAAGAAATCAATGTATCCTTTCGTAATTCAGTAAAACGAAAAGATGCATCAAAGATTAAATAAAAAAACTAGTTTTTTTTTAAGTGAAAGTAAGGAGCGACATTAAAACTTAAAACGAACAGAAATTACTCCGTGTATGAAAGGGGCTGTTCCGCCCTCAACGATGAGCTGTTTTTAAAATTTCATTGAAAACAAATGGCCACCTCAAAATTTCTATCAAATGTATTTCGGTAAAAAAACGAGGTATGGGAGGGGGTATACACCCTTTGATCACTTTGAATCTTAAAAAGGGCACTAGAGCTTCTGATGAACAATCCTATGGCCCCCTCCAAAGTTTATAGATCATCCTTTCTATATATACCTTATATATCCCCAGGGAATAACTTATAACCCTTGCCCGGAAGGTTGTAGGGGGGTTTTCATCCTCAAAGACATGATTTCTTCACCTTTCAACTACGTTGAACAAAATGGCTATCTCAAAATTTTGATTAGAGGCGTATGAAGAAATGGTGGGAGTGGGAGGGGGGCTAGTTGCCATCTAATCACTTCGCCTATCAAAAATAGCACTAGCCCTTTCCCTTTCCATTCGAATGAGCTCTTTATGAAGTTTTTACGACAACAAATGGCCATCTCAAAATGTCTATCAGATGCATTTCGGGAAAATACGAGGTGTGTGTGTATGGGGAGGGGTTATCCACCCTCTGATCACTCTGAATCTTCAAAAAAACACTAGAACATCTGATTTCCAATCAAATGAGGCCATTTCGGAATTTTTACGATCATCCTTTCTATATATGCCTTATATGTCCCCAGGGCATAACTTATAACCCTTGCCCTGAGGACTGTGGGGGGATTGTCATCCTCAAAGACAATAATTTCTGGACGTTTCAATTCCGTTAAACAAAATGGCTATCTAAAAATGTTGATTGGACGTGTTTGAGGGAATGGTGGCAGTGGGAAGGGGGCTAGTTGCCCTCCCATCCCTTGTGCCTATTATACATAGCACTAGCCCTTTGAATTTCCAATCGAATGAGCTCTTTTTGAAGTTTATACGACAGCAAATGGCCATCTCAAAATTTCTAGCAGATGCATTTCGGGAAAATACGAGGTGTGTGTTTGGGGAGAGTTTCTACCCTCTGATCACTCTGAACATTTTAACGGACACTAGAACGTTTGATGAAACGTTAGTTTAGTTTAAAGAAGAAAAAATATATCAGTATGTCTCTTTCTTTAAAGATCCTTAGCCTGTCTGTCATTTTTATAATCAGAACCCTACAGTAATACCGTTAAAAATGGAAGCGAGGCTCAGTAATTTCTTTAATGCTGCAAATGTTGTATGAGTCTCAATTTAGACGTTTACAATTTATGATGATATGTTCTGTAACGATAACACAAGTTCCAGGAAGATTTCATGTGAAAAAATGCATAACCGTACATGCCCTAAATTACTTCTTTTTACAAATGGTAGTCTCCGAGTGAACAGTCGAAAGTTTGTTTTCAAGCGACCCGAGATTAAAGATTGGAACCATGTCACAAATTCTACCCTACATAAGAGGCCACCATACGATAAATGACTTTTTTGCTTAACTCATAACCTAACCAGCCCTCTTATTTTATGTCCGACTTTCTACAAGCCACAATAAAACCTAAGTTCTTATCTTAACAAACTTTGCACAAGTAAGAATATGATGACATTGTAATATGAAAGAAATTCAACAAACTAGATGTGACTTGAAGAACCAGTACTAAGAGAGGTAGTTTTTAACGTAAACATAGAAGCGTTTTGGGGGGATATTTTAGGGTTTTTTTCGCTGTCTTTTTACTTTTCTTAATTCATTGTTAATTTGAAGTTATCTTGCTTGAGCTAATGCTAGGTTTTAATCTATTTGTAAATATTGATGTACTTGTAATTTCCTAATTATTCATTTTTGTAAATAAGGCCAATTTGTAAACAGGGCCACTGAATTGCTTATTCAGTGAAAATAAGATTAAGTAGATAAACGGAACAGAAACAATATTTCATATCATGGGAGAAGAAATAGAGTAATAAAGATTAGGATTAATCACTCTATAAACAAAATGGCGTATTCGTCTGTTCTTTTTATAAGTTGTATCACGTTACATATTTAGTTATTTCCTTATCGTTGCTTAAATTCGTTCAGAGAGACAAAGAGTCAATTTTTGGCTCTTATTTGCTCGCGTTTTTGTTTCCAGGCGATGCCGTATCTAATTTTTCTGGTATTCGAGATATATCCACTGACCAGCTTATTGAATTGGAAACATTTTATGGCCTAAATGAAGGCGCACTGACTTCCTTTTTACGTTACTTAGAATTGTTGTGGCAAGGTGACTGGGGGATCAGCTTTGCTTCTGGTCAACCCTTAATAGATGAAATTTCGACGGTATTACCGGCAAGCATCGAGTTAAGTACATTTGCCCTGTTCTTATCCCTGTGTGTAGGCGTCCCGCTTGGTTTTATGGCCGGGTTAAAGCACAACAAATTAACCGATCACACAATCTTATCGGCCAGTTTGATTGGCTATTCAATTCCGGTCTTTTGGCTAGCACTTATTTTTATTATTGTCTTCTCCCTACAACTGAATTGGTTCCCGATATCTGGACGAATTGGTCTACTATATGAAATCCCGCATTACACGGGCTTTATTATCTTAGACGTATTGATGTCAGATATGACTGATAAGCAAGGTGCATTATTAGACGTCGCCGCACATATGTTGATCCCCACACTTTCAATATCCGTTGTAACCAGTACCATTATTTTAAGAATTACCCGACGCTCCGTAATCGAAGTCATGGAGTCCGATTATATCAAAGCCGCCTACGCAAGAGGATTAACGCACCGACAAGTCATATTCAAGCACGGGCTTCGAAATGCCATTCTTCCCATCATGCCGCAGCTGGCGTTACAATTTACAACTTTATTGACTAATGCCATGATTGTGGAAACGATCTTCTCTTGGCCAGGTATTGGAAATTGGTTGATCCAAGCGATATATCAGGGCGATTACCCTGCGATAAGAGCGGGGATGTTGGCAGTATCCAGTCTTGTGGTGATATTCACAGTAGCAATAGATATCGTATACAAATTCTTCGATCCAAAGAGGTTACATAGACAACGTGTTAAAATCTGATTTGTATTTGGAAGAAGAATTCCCTTCGCCACTGAAGTAGAATATTTTAGTGAAAAATAACTAATTTCCTTCCTTCAACAAAAAAGAAGCTAAATTAAACAGTGTGTCTATTAAGAAAACAATTTAACTAAAGAGAATTACATAACCATGCTGATATTTTTCTATATCTTATTCTCTTTAGCCTATATCATGTCATTTTTTGTCAAACTGCTTGCTTCTGTTATTTGCACAAAAAAAAAATACACCATTCTCTATAAACTCCAGTTAAATACTTGAAATTTAAGGATAACATTTATAAATCAATTTTATTTGTAATTTTGTTGTTGTAAATCAGTGCCCTTGGAATATGTTACAGCAGAGTAATTAATTTATAAATAAATAGTATGTTTTTAATTACTTTTAAACCCATTTCTAGTAATGATCACTTTTTTGTGCAGTGACAAAAAGAAAATTAGACCTTTCAGATTCCTTTTAAGGGCTCAAAATGGAATTATTCCAAGAAACAATTACTGAGTTTGGAAAGAGCATAAGAAAGTATCAAGTTATCCATTCACTTCCTTCTAAGCTAAACTGCATAAAAAGTTAAAACTTGCCAATTTGCTTTTTATGCTTGTTTATAATATCATAGTTAATTTACTTGTAAATGTTCTTTCCCCCTTGAAGATCCCTTACATAGCCAAAGGAATTTGTAAAAACTAATAAAAGCACTAAAACAGCAGAATTTTTATATCATAATAGGGCAAGAGAAATCATGTACTGTGTTTGCCTTTTCCTTATGTCAGTTATGGAATCTTATAAATATATAACTTTTTTTTATCTTGGAATATGCTATAGGCTATAATAATAGCTCTTATCTTGACTTGATAAAACCCAGTTTTGCCTCAGTGATTATATTAGAACAATGGTTAAGAAAAGAATGCTTTCAGTTTTTGAGTTTTATCCATGAGAAGGAAATATTCTTAAAAAAAAGAAATCTAACTTCGTAAAATAGAAAAGAATTATACTCAACAAATTCTCTAGGTATAAAACACTTTTATTCTATACAGTTTTTTTACCGCTTAGTTTTTTTCCTCTTTACTCAGTCTAGTATTGAGATTAATTTTTACAGGGTGATATGATATTCCTAATAATTCTTTTTTTCTCTAAGTTAGCATTTAAGTGGTGTGCATGTGCTATCTCTCTCTTACAAATCATCAACCCTTTGTGGATCTAATGCCGCTGTTTTTTCATGTTTAATTATTTATTAAGAAATATAATCTTATCATCTAGGCATATTTGGCTTAGGCATACACAATAAATAAGATTTTGGAAGCATTATATTACCCCCCTCATATGCCTCCCCTTGATTTATAGTCCTATAAAGAAGTTGTCAATTTTAAGTAATAAAAAGAGGGAATGCCCAATTTCTCCCACCTAGCGCAAATCTCTGTCCACCACCTGCACTACCACATATGACATGCCTTAAGCCCCTCCTAGCCAAATTTGTGCCACACTAAACCTCCTTCTTCCAAGCGTGGTATGCTCCCGCCACCTGCGGTAGTACATGTATATTTCACAGGATTTTAGAAAGTTTGCAGCTCTTCTGATAAAACCTTATGATTAGACGAAATTATGACACACGGTAGAGCTACTTTTCAGCAAAAACCTCCAAAGGGAACTTCATAGAAGCAGTGTTCTAGAAAAGTGGAAATTGCTATTAAAGCAAACATATTATGTGTTGTAATATTAAACTGAATTCTAGACCTTTTTGAGTATGGTTACAGTTGTGTGCTTAACGACTGTGTTTTTGCAATTAGTGGAAATGAAAGGACAACTATAGAAGAAGATTAAACCATAATTAATTAAAGAATTCATTTTTTTTATATAAATATAACAAATAAGTTGTAACGAACTTCCATCACTTTTTCTTATTTAATTTCCATCTTTTCCTGCTTCCTCGCTATTTAAGAAATGGTCATTAACCTATAAAGAAGAACTTTCTCTATAGATAAAGAGAAAGTTTTCTTAGCTAAATTAGAGAATATTCGCGATAGAGTTTCAAAAGTTTATCTCCTCGTTCTCTACCTTGCATGCACTTTCTGGTGCAACAGAGTTTGTGCGTGTTAATCTGAACAAGCGCTTATGTTTTGGGTCTATTTCTTGACTTTTCAAAGGCCTCTGATATGGTTGACCACAATGTTCTTCTGTCTAAACCACTTTTATTTGGAATGCATGGAGTCCCACTAGAATGGTTTAGGTCCTACCTCCCAGAGAGATCCTAAGTATGTTTCGGTTAATCGTACTTCTTCCTCTACTTTGCCCGTATTGAAAGGTGTCCCACAAGGCTCTGTGCTTGGACCAATTTTGTTTCTAATTTACATTAATGATCTTGTTGATGGTCTTTATCCCCAATTTCACCCCGTTATTTTTGCTGATGACAGTAACTTCTTCATCGCTGCAGTGTACCTGCCATCTGCCACTTCTATAGCTCAAGGTCTTTTTGATAAAGTAAAAGATCAAATGTCAAATCAAAAAAATGGTCAATGGTATGGCTCTTAACAGCCGAAAGAGTGCCATTGTCGACTTCAGAACCCCTTAGTACAGGAGCCAATCAGCCTGACTTATGGGAACGATATTATACCATAATCAACTATGGTGAAATTTCTTGGTGTGTATCTTGACTGTTTTGTTTCTTTTAAAATGCATATAACTCACACCCGTTCCTTAATCCTCCGCCAGTCTTCAATGTTGCACCGGGTTAACTCATTTCTTCTTCCTGATATTATGGTTTCTCTTTATTATGCTTCCATTTATCCTTACCTTTCTTATTCCTGCTCTGTCAGGGTAATACTAATAAATATCTTCTCTGCTCATTTCAAAGAGCCCAAAATAGGGCAGTGAGGGCTACATTTCTTCTCCCTCGGCTTTACCCTTCCTCTGATCTTTATAATGATACTGGAATAGCTCCGCTGGATCATATTATAAGTAAAAGTACTCTTTATCTTGCGCATTCTGCTTTTCTAGGTACTCTCCCACCGCCCCTACAGCAGTTTTTCTCACGGACAGGCTCAGGTAGGTACAAGTTCCTGATGCAGTTGAGGTGAAGACCGCTGTCGGAATCGGTGCACGAGACGCTGGCGGGTTTGGACTGAAAGTCGACCTTAAAGTCTCCTTGCCAGGGGTCGATCGGCAAGACGCTGAGCGCCTGACGGAAGCTGCTCATGGGATATGTCCTTACTCGAACTCGATTCGCGGCAACGTAGACATCTCGACCGAGATTATCTCAGATTGAACTGTCATTTGAATGAACCGGGCAAAGGGGTGGTTTGCGATAATCAAAGTGCCCCTCGATCCTGCCATAACCATCGTCCTGGCAGACGGCAGATACCTCACGGGAATCAGGCACCGCCGAGACAATGTCTGGACGGTTCCGGACGATGTGCAAACGACGTTTGACCTAATCCCGGGCGAGGACAAAAAGCTTCACTGGATACAGGAAGGCGATACGCGCCGTTTCATCAGCCACAACTTCTTTGGCGACCATCCGGAATCGATGATCGCGTTCTTCGACAAGCACATGAATTAGGCAATCGTTTCTGCAGCCGGCGAGGCTTGCTCGCCTGCCGCAAGACCCTGCTCGCAGGATTCGCTTTACCTGCTAGGTTGTACCAATCTGTTGCCTGAGGCGGTCAAACCCATGATCGTCGCCTGCCGATGCCACGAGCCTCATTGGATACCCGATCTGAGAATTCAGATGCGGGTCAGTCAGGTCTTAGGGGCCAAGTTTTGGACATCACGCAAGCATTACTCAGCAGCGCCGAGAGGGCCTCTGAGTTGAGATTTTGACCGAGATGGTTGTTCGGAAGTTTGGTTGCGGGGGCAGGATTTGAACCTGCGACCTTCAGGTTATGAGCCTGACGAGCTACCGGGCTGCTCCACCCCGCGCTAGGTATTTTTGTTTTTGTGATGTGGTTTGAGGTGACGTTTGTTTTTGTTGTTTTTGTTTTCCGTTCGTTCATCTGGCCTGGCGGCGACCTACTCTCCCACGCCTTAAGACGCAGTACCATCGGCGCTGAGGGTTTTCACGGATTGGTTGAAACGCGCGCGCCGGACGGCTATGGGCGGATCGAGGACGTGCTCAGCGCGGAGGAGCTAGAGGGCGCGGCGGCGGGTTACAAGAAACTCGCGGGATTCGATCGCGAGGTTCTGAACAATCGCACCCCAATCGTTTCCGTCTAACCCTTCGATAGCGGCAAATCCCCCGCCACCGCGAGCATCGCCTCCACGGTCGAACGCCCGAGCGCCTTTGCGCGGTCCGGCGACCAACCGACCGCTGGGTTGGGCGCATTGGCGGTGTCCTTGAAAGGCATCTCCAGGGTCATCGATACCACGCCGTGATAAGCCGCGAGGTAGCCGGTGCTAGTGGTTTTCATACCCTTGCCAGGCGCGGCCTTGGGATAGCCATGCGCCGTTTGGAAATCCGGGTTGAGCCAGGCGAGCGTGTCGCGAAACTTGTTCATTGTGGCAAGCTGCGCCTCGCTGGCCTCCGCGATGCCCTCGAACCCGGCGATGAAATTGTACGGCAGCCCCTCGTCGCCATGAACATCGAGACAGAGGTCGATATTGCTGTCTTGCATCAAACGGCGAACATGAAAAACCTCCGGGCTCTTCTCCACGCTCGGCGCTTCCCATTCCCGATTTAGGTTTGTGCCGACCGAGTTGACGCGCAGATTGCCCAGCGCGCTGCCATCGGGGTTCATGTTCGGGACCGCGTGAACAACCGCGCGCCGCCGGAGTGCCGCCGCCGCCCCATCCTCGGGATCGATCATACGGTCGAGGAAACCTTCCATGAACCACTCGGCCATGGTCTCTCCCGGATGCTGGCGCGCGACTACCCAAAGGGAGGGCCTGGCGTCGCCGGCGCCACCAAATCGCAGGACATCTATCGGGCGTCCTTGCGCCGTGATCCCAGGCACGATGAGATCCACACCCTCGGCGTCTTGGCAGCGGGCGACAAGATCCGCGTGCCGCTCCATGGAGTACGGAGCGAAATAGGCATAGTGGACGGCATCGGTTCGTGGCGTATCCCGCATCGTGGGACAAAACTACTCGTGAAATCTCTGGCTGAACTTGTAGAGTCACACTACTGACCCCCGTTCAAACCAAATAGCCGGCGGAATCAGGACTCAAGCTTCTGTACTGACGGACAAGGGGTCTCTAATTTAGCGTGTTAACCACTTGGCTTGGACGGCTCCCTCCGAGGTATGAAACTGTATTTCTTTTAACCATGTGTTTGGTGTTCAGAACTAAATAGTTTATATGTTTGAATATTTGATTTTATCATCAAAAATGTCATTCTATTTTAGGTCGACCCTTGTGTTGTCAATTTCGATGTTCCAACAATTTTGCCCGAACAGTATGATATAGCAGTAAGAATCGTTTTTTACCTGGATATCATGGAGATAAGAGAAAAAAGAAATTACAAATCAGCAGTGTTGATTTTTCTCCCAGGAATTAACGAAATTCAAACGCTGGATAAGTATTTGAACGAGGCTTGGGAAGAACGATTGAAGTACGTATTTATGATTGAATTCAATGTTATTAGGGTGTTAGACATAAGCTAAGGGTGATCTAGCTCTAGCAAGTTTCCCGCTAATAGTATATTTTTGGTCGTTAATTTTTCTTTCTGCAATTCGTGAAATTCAAACTCTTGATACGTATATGACCAAGACATGGGACGAAGGCTCTAATTGTGTGTTTCCGATCAGATTAATCGCAGGTAGACTAGGTTGCAAGACAAACTACTATATGGCGATCAACTCTAGTAAAAGCTAGTAATGGTAAATATTCAGTTGATCGAGTTCTCTCCCTGTAATTCGTGAACCTCAAAAATTGGATAAGCTTTTGAATGAGGCTAGGGAAGAAGGTTTGAAGTACGTATTTTTAATTAAATTCATTTCATGTAGATTAGACTGCTAGAAAGAAGTTACCATATGGTAACCCACCTTTGACAAATTCTACAGTAAGGATAAGTGTTGGTTGGGTGATTTTTATTCCTGAAATTAATGAAATTAAAACGTTGTTTAAGTCGGCGAGGTTTTGGGCTTCGTTTAGCTTCTTTGTCCTATGTTCTTCTTCTCCTGTAATTTTTTACCATCGTTTTCTCTTTTGCTTGATTTACTTTTTCAGAAGAAATCCAATTATTTAATTTTTTCAGCAATGCCAGGAAGCTTTCGAAAACTGGCTTATGGTATTGAACTCAAAGCCTTGCCCTCCAACGAAGCCAAAAACTCTTGAAGGGCCGATGGGAAGTCACCATTATGCGGAACAATTGGCATTCGAAAAGAAAGAGCATTTGTACAAAAAGGACTTGAAGAAATGGGAAAGTCGACTTTCAGCAATTACTGATGTGAGTTTAGAAAGAGCTTTTTAAAATAAATGACCAAAGACTTTCATTACAAAAATTGGAGAGTCGACTTTCAGCAATTACTGATTTGCGTTTAGAAAGAACCTTTTAAAATATTGTAATGACCAAAGACTTGTATTACAAAAATGGGAAAGTTGACTTTCAGCAATTACTAATGTGCGTTTAGAAAGAGCTTTTTAAAATATTGTAATGACCAAAGGCTTACATCAAAAATGAGAGAGTCGACTTTCAGGAATTACTGATGTGCGTTTAGAAAGAGCTTTTTAAAATATTGTAGTGACCAAAGAGTAATATTCCAAAAGTAGAGATATAGACACTAATTTATTGAGAAGTTGTTGACAAAGTTCAAAAGAAACGAAGTTGTGTTTTGAGTTAAAAGAAAGTGAATACCAAAATATAAAGTAAGAAATAATAACATAGGTCAGACACAAAAATAAACAATGAAGGAGATACAATAACGGTATCCCAATTGGGACTTTCAATCGGCAAACAAGATGTAAGTGCATAAAATAAGTAGTTATTGGGCCTTTCGGCTATGCTGAACAAACTGCCTATCTCAAATTTTGATTGGACATGTTTGGGGAATTAATGGACTTAGGTGTGGAGCTAGCCCTTCGAATCCCTTTTGACTCTTAAACAGGGAAGTAGATCTTTAGATTTCTGTTCGAGTGAACTCTGGATGAGCCGTGTTATTTTGTTTGTTTGTCAATGATTTACCTGAAGTAATTCATCAGTTCACTGCAGTGGCGGATCCAGGGGGCAGGGGCCGCCCCCCTGACGTAGTGGTGGATTTGTGGTTGGGACCGCTTGCTCTGGTTTGGGACGACAGTTTTTTTTTTTTAATGGTTTTTAATGGTTGAGTTTTTAATAAGTCACAACGGGACTTGAAAACAAAATATTTACTTCTTTTTAATGTCAAAATTTTACTTTTCGAGTCTTGCTATGGCACTGAGGTGAAGAAATTGATATCATTACAATTTTTGGCTGCTTGTTTTGGTTTTGTGGGTTTACTTTTTTGCAAATCAGGATGGTTTTCACAACATTATTTTTTTAGGGGATTTGTATAAAATAAATGTATGAGAAGTGCAAAAATTATTAATTTAAGTTTTGAATTTTGATGAGTAAATGGTGGCTATTTTACTGGCTATTTTAATCAAATTAAAGCTTTGTAATATATGACATATCACCTCCTCTGTTCATCCTAAAACACGAAAGTAAAGGCAAAACTCCTTAGAACTTTAATAAAGGTTCGTATAAGTTTATACTTAAAACTAAGTAGATGAGTCCTAAAAAGGTCGTATAAGTCCTACTCCTTTAAAGGTCGGAGTAAACATTAAAGAAGAATAGAGTTTTCGAAAAATTGTTTATAAAGGAAGACAAAGCTGGTTTTTTTCTAGCTGGTATAGATGGGTCTCGGAATTCTCAATTGGAATCAGTGGAATGGCATCAATTTTTATTCGAACACTTACTAATAAATGTCGATAAAAAGTGGAAATTCAAACAACTTGAGTTAACCACAGAAACGGAATGCAACGAAAATATTACTTAAAAATTTCTCACCTTCTCAATACCAACAAGTCACAAATTATAGTTATGTTTTTGCATAGGGGATGCACATATCAAACAGTTCGTGGTAACGAACTGTAGTAAGGAGCGACCCGGCTCAATAGTAACCAAAACTCTAAAAAATTGAAAATCACTATCTCACAACTTCAATCGGATCTGTTTGATGTAAAGAGGGATAGTCTAATTGGAGGGGCTAGCTGCCCTCCATATCTTTTGACTCTTAAAAGGGAACTAGAACTTCCAGTTTTCCACAAAGTGAGTCTTCTCTAATGCTTACACAAGGATCCCTTTCATAAAACCCATAAATGGCCCCAGGCATGACTTACAACCCTTACTCCCAGGCTCTGGGGGTTTGTTTAAACCCCAAAAGCCTTGTTATATGATATTCTTACTATTTTCAACAAAAACAGCAATCTCAAATTTATATTGTCTGCAATTTGGGATAATGCGACGTATGTGTGTGTGGGGGAGGGGGGTAGCTCCCTTTCGATCACTTTGACTCTTATAAAGGGTACTAGATCTTCTGTTTACCAGCCCAATGAGCCCCCTCGGAAGTTTATATGACAACGCTTTCTATAAAAAGCGTAAACAACCTCCACAGCCCCCTTAGGGGCTGTGGGGGGTTGTCATCCTCAACGATATACATTGTGGACCTTCCAACAACGCTGAACAAAATGGCTTCCTCCAAATTTCGTTCACAAGTGTTTGGGAATTCGGGAAAATGATGGGCGTGGGGGGAGGACATTTGCCCTCCAATCAATTTCGACTATTAAAAAGGGCACAAGTCCTCTCAATTTTGGAGTTTGTACGACAGATCCTTCTGTAAAAACTTTGTATGCCCCCAGGACATAATGTCCAACTCTTGCCCTGAGGGCTGTGGGGGGCTATCATCTTCAAAAACATAATATTTAAACCTTTCAACTAAGTGGAACAGAATGGCTATCCCAAAACTTTGGTTTGATATGTTTGGGGAAATGTTGGGAACAGTAGGGGGTTTAGTTGCCCTCCAATCACTTTCAACTATAAAAAAGAGCAATCTTGGCAATCTTTGGCAATTTTCATCCATAATTCTCAGAACGCACCCTAGCCATCTCAACCTTTCTCTTATCATAGCCCTAGAAAGCGGGGTTGAACCGTACCTACTTTGTAGGGTGCAATTTTGTCCTCATCCTGGATGGGGGAGGGGGCACAAAGTTGGAGCCAATTTCCATGTCAAGTGAAAATGACCAAGTGAAAAATGGAAAAACAAGCCATATAGTACCATAAAGGCAAAAATATACTAAAGAAAACTGACCTGTTTCTGTGGAGTCTTGAATTATGTAGGTCAATCTGGGTTTTGACGAGACATTCAAAGACCCTAAATTTCAGCAGGGGGAAAAGCCCATCCCTAAGCAAATTACACCCCTGCTTGTTTAGCGTGGGATCATGCACAGATTTTAATCCATATCGATGGATCTAATTTCTTAGCAGAACTATAGGCATGTTGCTCCTTTTTTGGGAAAGATTTTGATTCATATGACCAGAGAATACATGTTATTTTCACGATGGATCTTAATCCGGATGCTTAGATAAAATACACAGTAGTTTCCTCTCAACACTTCCACTCTATCGGGTCAATTCTTAAGTGGAGAGGCAAAAATTTTGCATCATATTTAAGTAAATACGTAAATGATTTTCGACCTGATGATTTCAGGCGCAAAATAGGCCTGCAGCTCCTCGAAGGTACGTCCTCCTATATCTTAAGGATTTTTTATCTCTCTTATCTCAGGTGAGTATGGCCTTGGACCACCAGAACCAACTCCAATTGCCCACATTTCAGCAGATAGGTAGGCAGGCTTTTTTTTATTTTCTACTAATCCGCCAGAAATTCATAAGGCAAGTACACTGGATGATTTTCAGTGTATAATTTACAAGAGCGAATAATTTTGGGCCATGCGCATAGATTGAATGGATTTTCAAACACAACTAAAATTTATAAACACACTTTTTTCTACGCATTAAAATGTTTACACTCACTTAAAATTTGGCTGAAGTGTTCCCACAACCTAGAATATGTTAATCAAGATATTTTAGATCGTTTTTGCTCCACTGGAATGAGGGTTTAGATACTTTTGATAATTGGTTTATTTTCTTGTTTGTTTGCCTTTAAGTCTTCGCGTAGAACCACCATTTTTTCACACAGGAAATGGGTTCAAAGACCAATATTTTCCTGTTTTTATATTAAAGTATTCCATGCACTTATTTTGCCGTGTCAAACAGTATAGGTGAATGCAACCAAACATTTGGGGTTAATATGATGCATATTTCATCTGAAAAATTGAGGCCGAAAGCTAAGACATTTCATACGTTTTTCGCGCCCATACTTTGTTGATTCTTCCCCCTTTCTATACGGTGGATCGGGGAACCTTTTCAACCCCTTTCCCGACTCTGCCTCGTCCAAACCCTTTCCTGAGGTAATGCAGTTGGGAGGGTAAAAAGGCACGGGAAGGGAGGGCTGACTGCCCTTTGACCACTTCTGACTCTTAAAGAGGGCCCAAGAACTTCGAATTTCCAAGGTATTGGACCCCTTCAGAGTTTCCACGACCACCCCTTCCATACGAAGTCACCTGGGGAAAAAAACTGAGGAAGGCATATAAAAATAATGTTTTGACCTGACCGACGCAAAAGTGACATGGCTCTGGAAAGAACTTATATCCCTCTTCCTTTGCTTGTCACCCCTGGCCTGGTCTGTGTGCATCAATGTTTTTATACATAAGTGCATACAGGTCTGACCCTTAGGGTTGGGGGATCTCGTCGATGCTGGGGTGTTTATATCTGAAGATATAATCCTTTATTTGTTAATTAAAGCATTTTCGGATTTTGGTTTCTTGATTGCGTAACATGGCCTGTATAATTCAACAACCCGTTTAATTATCTTAATTTTGGGAGTTAATTATTTTGAATATCCTCAATTTTTATTTATTTTACTTTTGGTTTACTCTGTGGTTACTATTTCTCGTTTCGGATGCCTGCTGTAGAATGCATTTATTAGTTCGATTTCGTGTGAGACCTGTGTTTAACTAAAAACTTTTGCAAATGCAGTCCTATTTTTGTTTCCTAGCGGTTCAATAGGGAACTGCTGCGCTTGCGTATCGGTGCCGCCATGATGGCACTAAGAGGGAAATTCTGTCGACACACCCTCTACCTTTTCTAAAACCGCACTGTTCTTCTCTTAAAACTTTGTCTACAGCATATCTCAGTCTAAAAAGTATCATATTACTAAGTAATTTGCAACATGCAGCGATCTACTGCAAATAAACTTACCTCCGTACAGCTATGTGGTACTCCAAGTGGAAGTATGTTGTTTATACGCTGAACTTCCATTGTAAATGCTTCCAAATATCGTAATTTAGCTAAGTCACCCATCTGAACATCGTTATTTCTACCGACAACACTGTCAAGCTCTTCTTGAATCCTTTCCTTAAATTACATAAACAGTTTAGTGAAATGTATATGTTAATAATTTTGCCTAGAGAAACTCCACTTGAAAAGTTTGTACTTTTTTGAGAATGGAAGAAAGGTAAGGTTGTGCTAGAAAACTTTAATTAAATTTTGAGAAAGCTTTTACACTATAACTTAATTTAAGAAGTGGCATAATTTTTGAACTTGCTACAACTGAGGACTTAACTAATTCTTTCCCAAATTTTCTCCAATCAAATGTAAAAAACAAAATATCAATTGAAAGGAATAAAAAGTTAAAATCAACAAAAGTTGCCCTAAATGTGAGAGAGCCTGCAAAAGCCACGACTCTTTTTACTCTTCTGACTGAAGTTTTAACCTGAACTTCAACAAAAACAATCGGTATTTCCTTTTGTTTTATTGTGGCAATACTTCAAAAATGAATGTGATCATTTGCTATAACATATCGGGTTAAATACTTGGATATACCAAACCTGAAATAGATTTTACATGAAATGGCCTTTGATTGAGGCGCAAGTTGTAATTTTGTGAAAAGAAGGGTTGGAAGGGATAACTAGGATAGTTGGGTAATGACCTATTAATTGATTAAGGATTAAGGGATTTATAATATTTTTGCCTTATTAGGCAAACGTTGCCTCACAACATCATGGCAGCGAGAAGAAATTCACCTTTTGCAATTTTTCCGGCTTTAAACATGCATTTAATAATTATTGTTTAGCTGATACTCGAACACTCTTTAGCGAACACTGATGTTAACTGTTTAAATCTTTGGGGTTCTGTCGAATCCGAGCCCGTTAAGAATAATTGTTTAGCTGATACTCGAACACTCTTTAGCGAACACTGATGTTCGCTATGTAAATCTATGGGGTTCTGTCGAATCCGAACTCGTTAACAATAATTGTTTAGCTGATGCTCGAACACTCTTTAGCGAACACTGATGTTCGCTATTTAAATCTTATGGGTTCTGTCGAATCCGAACCCGTTAACAATAATTGTTTAGCTGATACTCGAGTATCACTCTTTAGCGAACACTGATGTTCGCTACTTAAATCTTTGGGGTTCTGCGAATCCGAACCCGTTAACAATAATTGTTTACCTGATGTTCGAACACTCTTTAGAGAACACTGATGTTCGCTATTTAAATCTTTGGGGTTCTTTCGAATCCGAACCCGTTAACAATAATTGTTTAACTGATGCTCGGACACTCTTTAGCGAACACTGATGTTCGCTTTTTAAATCTTTGGGGTTCTCCCGTTAACAATAATTGCTTAGCTGATACTTGAACACTATTTAGCGAACACTGAAGTTCGCTATTTAAATCTTAGGGGTTCGGTCGAATCTGAACCCGTTAATAATAATTGTTTACCTGATGTTCAAACACTCTTTAGCGAACACTGATGTTCGCTATTTAAATCTTCGGGGTTCTGTCGAATCCGAACCCGTTAACAATAATTGTTAAGCTAAAACTAATTATAGCAAAACTCAAGTTCAGCCGGTCTGATCTGCGTTAGGACTATCTAGCTAAAGCATTCTTTCAAAAATTCTGATGGGCCAGCATCTTTGAAAATAAGAAGAACCATTATAGATGATTCCTCACATTAGATGATTTTTATGGCACTTGGTATTAACCAAGTGACATATAGCAATCGCCAAATCTGTCGGTCTGTCTGTCTGTCGGTCTGTCGGTCTGTCTGTCGGTCCCGTTTTTAGTGATCTTTCCCAGAAAAGGCCTTTTACCCTAATTAATATTCCTGAGCCAGCTACAAATGACAATTTTCTGTAACTAGCCAGTTTTTTAAACATATTTTGAACTTTTGGTTACTATGGGCTGTTTTTATCCCTTTAATACTAATTATCCTATTTTGATATAGGATAATTGGTATATTTCTTATCAATTGGTATATATCCTTTCAGTGTTTTAGTTTTATTCACATATTCACAGAAATCTGATTGTCTTCTGAGTCTAAAAATGTACTTTTATTGCTGATATTTATTATATAAATCGCAAATATTAAATATAATCTTTTCTATTCAATTGCTTGTCAAAATACAGACCACATTTTCAAAAGTTACTCCTATTGGGCTGGCTCTAATAAATGGTGATTGGGTCTACACTTGCATTGTGTCATGTTTTAGTGAAATAGGGGCAGTCTAAAAACCCATCTCTATTTTTCTGGAATGCCAAAGAAAAGTGTTCATTCCAAAGAAAAGAGGTCTTTTACCCTAGGCTATGGCATCACCAAGGGAGGGGGGGTTTATTTGCATGTGAATTTATTATTACATTTAAAAAGAGCATAAAGAAAAGAATTCAATAATTTGTTCACCTTGTTCCTATGTCAGAGATGGAATCTTGTAGCCTATAATGACTCAAATAAGTTAAATATATAGGCAATTGGCTATTATTAGGGCTATATATGGGTCCATCATTGAAGGGGGAAGTAAAAACAAGAGAAATATGTTAATTAACAATATATACAAACCATGAAACAAGGATGGAGGTGAAATGATTACTGTAGTTAGAAAGAGCATAAAAAAGGCATTGAGTAGCCTAGTTAGTTTACCTTGTCTTTATGTCAGTAATGGAATCTCATAGGCCTATATGCTTACCCTAATGTTTATTTGGTAAAATTCTAGTTAACTGACTTCTTGCTATCTCAGAAAGGGTTTAGGTTAGGAAAATGAAACTTTCAGGGATGAATCTACAGACTAAAGTATGAAGGACGGCATCATTTTTGACGCAAAGGCCTTGCTGGGCGACGTGCGTGAGATTGTGGCCAAGGCAAAGGAAGAGGCCGAAGCAGACACGCCAACTGACACCGAAGCGGACACGGGCGCAGAGCAAAACACCGCACCCTGATGAACGCAATGGCCGCCGAGGGCAGCCGCAAGATCGATTGGGTGCAAAGGCACATGCCGATCCTGCGCGGCCTGGAACAGCGCTTTAGCGAACACCAGCCTCTGGCTGGTCGACGCGTGGTGGTGTGTGTGCACCTGGAAGCGAAAACCGCTTATCTGGCCCTGGTCCTTCGCGCCGCGGGTGCCGAGGTTGCCGTCACGGGCAGCAATCCAGACTCAACCAAAGACGATGTTGGCGCCGCTCTGCATGAGATGGGACTGAATGTCTATGCGCGCCATGGCGCCAGCGAAGCGCAGATGCACGATTACATGCGCCAGGCGCTTGGCATCGCCCCCCACGCCATCGTGGACGATGGCGGTGACTTGCTCGAAATGGTCCACGAAGAACGCCGTGACCTGCTGGGCGAACTGGCTGGCGTCTGCGAGGAGACGACGACCGGGGTGGTGCGGGCACAGGAACGCGCTGACGCGGGCACCCTAGAAACGGCGGTGCTGCTCATCAACGACGCCCGTTGCAAATACCTGTTCGACAACGTTCACGGCACAGGCCAGTCGGTTTGGGATGCGGTGATGCGCAGTACCAACTTATCGGTGGCGGGCAAAAATGCCCTCATCGTCGGCTTTGGCTGGTGCGGACGCGGCTGTGCCCTGCGCGCCGCGGGCCTGGGCGCGCAGGTGCTGGTATCAGAAATTGATCCCATCAAAGCCGCGGAAGCGCTGATGCTGGGTTATCGCATTTTGCCCCTGGAAGAGGCCTTACAGGAAGCCGATTTTGTCATAACTGCCACGGGCGTTTCCGAAACGCTGGGGGCCGCGCACGTGCCTCACCTCAAGGACGGCGCGGTGCTGGCGAACGCCGGTCACTTCTCAAATCAGAGCTTGTTTTGAATCAGAACTTTGCGTATTTTTCCATTTTATCGGCAACGCGAAACACCTCGGCAATGGCATCGGTATCAAATTGCTTCACAGACAATATATGCTGTCCCAAAAACTGGCTCATGGCACTCTCAACTTTTTGTTCGGAAAATTTTCTCAATGTTAGCAAATATGTGGGTCAGAGAACAAAAAAAGGAAGCAAATGCTTCCTTTTTAATCGATTGAATTGAATCGGACTCTCGTTTTTGTCATTGCAACTTGAAGCGCCCGAGCATGCCCTGCATAGCGTGGCAGCGATCTTCGAGTTCTACAGAAATCTCGTTAACTTCATGCATAGTCGTGGCGAGGGCATCTGCCGAACTATTAATAGATTCGATACGTGCACTTAAATCATTGCTCACAGCACTTTGTTCTTCTGAGGCAACAGCAATTTGATGATTCATATCGCTAACATTGACCACGGTTTCTTGTATTCCATCTAACACTTCACTGATACTGTCGGCGCCCGTTACAGCTTGCCCGACCGCTTCTTTGCTGGTGGACATTGATTGGTGCGCATCTTCTGCTGAGGTTTGAAGTTCAGTTACTATGTTTTCAATTTCTTCCGTTGAGGCTTGAGTTCGTTGCGCCAAGGTTCTGACTTCATCTGCGACAACGGCAAAGCCTCTACCTTGCTCCCCAGCCCTGGCTGCTTCTATTGCTGCATTTAACGCCAACAAATTAGTTTGCTCAGCGATGGATTTGATCACCGTAACAACTGAGCCTATTTTCTCACTATTATCTCTCAGGCGATATACTTGGTCAGCCGTTCCCATTATCTGGCTTTCTAATCCCTTTATGATTGCTACGCTGCTATCTACTCGCTCTTTGCCTTGATGAACTTTTTCTTTCGCGATATCGGTTTGCTCAACGGTGTGTTGAGAATGGTCAGCCACTTTCGACGCTGTGATTGACATTTCTTGTAGAGCCGTGGCTATCATTTGCACATCAGATACTTGTGGATCGTCAATCCGGAACCGGATCTGCCCAACAACCGTTTCAATGACGGGAAGTGTGATCCCCAGGGGCGACTCTGGGCGGGCACGATGTCATGCGACGAATCCGAAACCAAAGGGACCCTCTATCGCGTCGATGGCGAACTCAAGCCAAGCCCGCAGGTCAAGCCGGTTCAAATCTCGAATGGCTTAGCCTGGTCGGCGGACGGATCTAAAATGTATTACATTGATTCCCCTACCCGGAGGATCGATGTCTTTGACTACGATCCGGCCACGGGCGAGATTGCCAATCAGCGTCCCGCCTTTCACCTGCCGGACGGGATGGGATATCCGGACGGGATGACGATCGATGCGGAGGATAAACTTTGGGTGGCCCTCTGGCAGGGTTGGGGCGTGGGACGCTTCGATCCGGAGTCCGGCGAACTCTTGACCAAGGTGGAAGTGCCGGTCGCTTGTGTGACGTCCTGTTGTTTTGGTGGTCCGGATCTCGATCAGCTTTACATCACGACCGCGAGTCGGGATCTCAAAGCGGAGGATTGGGCGGATCAACCGCAGGCGGGCGGGATCTTCCGAGCTGTGCCGGGTGTGACGGGGACGCCGAGTATTCGGTTTAAGGGCTAGATCGGCACTTCATGAGTGACGTAGCGCCCGCCCTGGTGGATATCGGGCTGAACTTGACTCACAAGTCGTTTCAGTCTGATCGTGACGCCGTCGTGGCTCGCGCGCAGGCCGCGGGTGTCCGAGAGATGATTCTGACCGGGACCACCGGCGAGGGGAGTCGGGAAGCCTTGGCATTGGCGCGTGCTTATCCCGGAGTGATGTATGCCACAGCGGGAGTGCATCCTCATCATGCTTCGGATTACGGGCCTGGTGTAGAAGCCGAGTTGCGGGTTTGTTTGGAATCCCCGGAAGTGGTGGCGGTAGGGGAATGTGGTTTGGATTTCTATCGCAACTTTTCACCTCGGGACGTGCAAGAAGAGGCCTTTCGCACCCAGCTCCAGTTGGCGGTGGAAGTGTTCGACAAGTTGACGGCCGTGACCGGTGTTGCCCGCATGCGCATAACCGAGGCGCCGTTCGACAACAAGCTTGTGCGCAAAGCGATCCAATCCTGTATCGACCGCAGCGCAATTTTGGAGTTGGCCTACGCTAACAACGGAACGCCGGGTGAGGATCATCACGTTTCGCCGATCCACCCGGAATACACGCAGTTGCCGCCGCCGCCCGTCGACTACGAAAAAGCCAAATCGCTGCTTGCGGAAGCCGGCTTTGGCGATGGATTGAGCTTCAAGATCCAGACGATCAGCGATCCCAAATGGGAAAGCGAAATCGCCCTGGTGATTGCCGAAATGGTCAAACCAGCCGGTATCAATATTGAGGTCGAAATCATGCCGGGCGGCACCTATTGGGACCGGTGGCTAAACTGGCCGTTCAGCGTCACCCAGTGGACTTCTCGACCATTGGGAGTTCAAGTTCTGTCGCTGGCCTACCGATCCGGCGTGGCCTGGAACGAAACCAACTACGACAATCCGGAATTCGATGCCGTGCTCGACCAAGCAGAAGCAACGGTCGATGTCGAAGAGCGGAGAGCGTTGGTTCTCGAACTTGAAAAGATGTTGCAAGACGATGCGATCATCATCGTGCCGTTCTGGCAGAAGATTTTCACGGCCGGGAACGAACGAGTTAACGGATACGCTTACCATATTGCGCGGGAGCAGCACCTCAATCAGGTGTATATGACCGCCTAGCTGGTTTAGTGATACCAGCCCTCATGGACACGCTGACCCTCCCATCCAGGAGAGGGTCAGCGTGTCCATGAGAAGCACATCTCAATTATGATAGTCTTTATTGCCCGGCGCATTTTCTTCATGGCCGTGACCATGTTCGTGGTCTCGCTTCTTGTGTTCTTGCTATTGGAGGTTAACGGCCAAGCCGTCGCTATCCGTGTGCTCGGCCCCTATTGGGATTTACTTCTTACCTGGACCTATTAGGTGTCCCATTGGTCAAAGTCACCAGCAAACCCAAATCTATTTAAAGTCTCTCTTCTTAAACCTTACTAAGAAGTTCCAGTTTCTTTTAAAGCCATCCTTACGACCTTCTCCCACCCGTTCAAGGGCGACCATCTTATCGTCTGGCCCTAGATTGCTGGTTTCCCGAAAAGGACAATTTTTGGCAATCTGTCAATCCTTTTTTGCAGAATGTGTACTTGTCGTCATCTGAACCTTTCACTCATTATAGCCGTAGAAAGAGGGATAGCACCACATTATTTTTTACAGCTTACTGTTTGAAATGCGGTCAGTCAGATGGGTACCCAAAAGAATCCTTAGACAGTTCCTCTGGAAAACATCTAACAAATTCTCCTCCGCTTTTCAGAGAACCCACATTTCGGAACCGCGTTTTGTTTGCGTGGGAGGGTAATTTTCCAGTGAGGAGCATTCCGGAGAGATGGGGGGACACTACCTGAGGGGGGGGATTGAATATTTTTAAAGTCAAAAACAAGACCGTCATTAATACGCAGGGAGATTTTCCACCGATGGGGAGTTTTCCGTAGGTGGGAATTTGCCTTGAATTTCCTGTTTTCATATGGCACCAATGCATGACGCATAAGCTAGTAATCTATAAAACTAAGGACTAAAGGAAATATAAATTGAAAACATTAGAATACGATTGGCAACAAATAACACTATTCCAAGCAATTTATGAGTGTCTTTTCTTCAATTCTTCAACAAAATACTGCTACTGTTCTTATCATTGCTACCATTACTTTCGTTATCGGCTCCCTGAATAAAAGAGTACAATTTTGAATTGATCTCAAAACGTTCTATATATTATCATCCTATAGAGGTATCAACATGTAACTCTACGCACATTTAAACTTCAACAACAGAAAGTCTTTGATTTGCATAAAAAAAAAAGAGCTAAGCAAAGAGTTGGCTTACGCAGTGTCGAATATTATTTGTTTCCTCAGGAAAACCCCTCATTGGCTCTACAACCAAGGCTTCGTCTTGATATTTCTGCATTAAAAAAGAGAGTTCATGACCTTTTGTAAGCTAAATTGTGCTAAGGGTTTGTTATCTGGTATGTCTAAGCTATTGAGTAAAATAACGTATGCCGAATCAGAAGTCCTTTCTAAGATAAAAACCATTGACTCTTCAGATTGAGTTTTAACCCGAGCCAAAGACTCGTTTTCAGCCACCTCAAAATTCGACTTGGAGTACAACCAGTTCTTTGAGGCAATTTCCTTGTGAAACCTTATAGCAGCGACAGCATTTAAAATGGTGACAAAACAAAACTCTTGGTCATGCCAGATTGGACTTGCTTCTAATAACTCAACAAACTGCGTATACAAAGAGGCATCTTCCACCGAAAACGCGCACTGCTCTTGGTTGAAGTCATTATTGAGGTGTTTTGTCGTAATAGCGCTTTTGAAATACCCGATGTCACCTAACGACAGACATAACTTGTCGTTCTGTGTGTCCATCTTCCAAAACCAATTAATATTGGCTTCTGGAATGAGTCTTGCCATCCGTGAGCTCCGGTACTACTACAATGCGTCCACGATTTCAGAAACTAAAGGTGGACCCTGATAAATAAAAGAAGAGTAAATCTGCACTAAGCTAGCGCCGGCGTCAATTCTTTCTTTAGCTGCTTTTCCTGAGTTGATTCCCCCCACACCAACGATGGGGAGTTCTCCAGCCAAATGTTGGCTCAATAACTTAGTGACTTCAAGACTCTTTTCGGTCAATGGATCACCACTCAATCCTCCGGCTTCTTTACCATGCAACAGACCTTCAACCCCATCACGAGACAACGTGGTATTGGTGGCAATGACGCCTTCCACTTGAGATTTCTTTAATGATTCGGCAATACCTTCGATTTCCTCAGGGGTCAAATCAGGCGCGATTTTAACCAGCAGCGGTACATGTTTACCGAATTTATCTGCCAATACTGTTTGTTCCGCCTTTAAACCAGCTAGCAGGCTTTCTAGCGCTTCGCCATATTGAAGGTTTCGCAATCCTGGCGTATTTGGCGAAGAGATGAGCTATTTTCGTGTAAGGTCGTTTTAGGTGTGGAGAGTCGGTCAATCCAGGGAATATTGAAGGATTGACTAGAAATTAACGATTTACATGAGCCTAAAAATAACCCGTCATCTATAGGAAAATCACTCATTTGCGGCCCAACGATATTACCGCCAGGAAAGCCTGTTGATGTTGGTTGAAGTCCAATCTCGATCATTTTGTAGGCCCATTCCTTATTATGATAATTTCCTCTACCGGGCGAACCAAAGCAGTACTGCCAACAATGCACCATTTCATGCACTAAGGTTTGTAGGATGTCAATTATACGGGATTGGCCTAAATGAGACGGGTTAATCGCAATTTCATGGCAATGCTTGCCTTCAATGGATGACCAACGCTCCGGGGCAAAATAGCCTAAGACTCCCTTTTGTCGCTGGACTGTAAAGATCACCTCGGGTAACTGATCAGCAAATAACGCTTTATTGAAATGGTTATACGCTGCCAGTAACGATCGATACAACTCGTCTGTGGGCCCCATTTATCACCATTTAATTTCTCTAAAATATGATGATTATTATATTTCGTACGAATAACTTTATGGAAGTAATAATAAAAATAACAACATTAGAATGGATGTATTAAGAGATGGGAAACGCACTAAATTAGTGCGAACTGATTAAATTTTAATCATTTTGTGTTTCGTACGAAACACAAAACGTTCACTTTTTAATCAATTTTATCCAAACCTGCTCATTCAGATCTCTCAAATAGCCTAGTGCTCTTGGATGAGCCATTATCAGTCAAAAAATGACGGGAGTCCACAAATGGCAAGCAGGATCAATATATTAACAAAGGCTAAACAAAAGGAATTTGATGGTACACCCATGATGGGACATTTAGCGAGAGAACATAATTTCACTTTGTGCGATGAAGGAAGAAAATATCTGAAGACACTTCGAACATCAGATAATAAAGTCAGCTTCATTATCCAATATGGTTATTTCAACCTTAAAGGTCGTTTTTTTGAACGGGGTCCCGAGCAGAACGCCACGTTCAACGCGAGCTACCCCAACGTGAAGCTGCGCATGGGCTACCAGGCGTCGGACAGCATGAGCCTCGGATCGACCCTCGCCGACAACTTCGACGGCACGCCGACGCTGATGTACGACGGCACCTACGACGTTCCGGCCATCCAGAACGTCGGCAACACTCCGGACGAGCCGACCTCGCCGCACGTCGGGGGCTACCCCGAGAACTTCGGCTGCCAGACGGGCGGCACGTGGAACCAGCCGCTCTACGACGCCACCGGGTTCCACCCGTGGCCCACGCCGACGACCGGCTTCGACTGGGACCCGGCCTTCTCGAGCGGAGCCGTGCTGGTGTTCGACGCGAGCGTGCAGGCAGGCGACTTCACGCAGTCGCTGCGGTCCTGGATGGCCGTCACGTTCCCCTGCTCGGGCGTGCTCATCGGCGGCTTCCCCGAGCGCCGCCTGCGCTCGACCTACGAGGGCGCGGCGGCCAACCCGCCCGACAACTTCCAGGCCGGCATCCTCAATCCGATCCCGATGGTCACGGACACGCGGTTCACGCTCACGAGCATCGTCTCGCGCGGCGTGTCGCTGTTCCGGGAAGGCGCCTTCGGCGCGAACAACGACTTCGGCGCGGCCAGCGTGCTGCCTGCCGGGCAGCAGGACAACGCCGGCATCACGATCGAGTACCAGGGCGCCGACCAGATCGCCGGCGATCGCCGGACGATCCTCGCCAACACGCGCTCGACGTCCTGGACGACGAACGTGAACGACTGCGACGGCTTCCGTTACATCCGCTTCCGGATCACACTGCGCGCCGACGCGAGCACGATGGCCCCCGCGCGCGTCGAGCGCCTGATCATCCCGGTCACGGAGAGCACCCCCTAGCGCGCCGCGGCACCACGGCTCCCCCGCCTCCGACCTACGGTTTCGCCGCCGATCCGGTCGATGGATCCCTACCGGTCCTGCGCCCCCGGTATGGGCACGGGTCCGGCCCGGGAGATCGGGGGGTAAGCAAATGAGATCGTTCCCCAGTTGCTGAAACTTTGGCTACTTTATAGATATCGGTTAACAGCGCTGACACTTATCCACCAATGCAGACAAATTTAGATGGCGTGCTCAGTAGCGCATTTCATTACAAGGCGTCCCTAGAAATGAATTTATATGAAGATATAAATGGTTTTAGTTTTTGGACCAATTTTATGCCTATTTGCACCTGAAACCTCAGTTCTCTAAGATTTCTCTTTGGGTTGTTTCAAAATTATGACGTCTTTAGAATAGCAGTATACATTTTCCCCATTGTTGATACATTGAACTGTTAAAACAATAAGCAAAACTATTTAGTTAAATTTGAGGACACAATCGTCCGTATAAATTCAAACATGGAAAATCTGTTGATCCTTAAAGACAATTGCACATTCAAAGGAAAAGCTACACCTTCTCAGGCTGTTTTGTGCCATATGATTTGGCTTGTTTTCACCTACGTCTCTTTTTTTATTATTTGGCGCCTGCTGCAACCAAAAACTTTGTAACTGCATATGGGCTAAAAATTGTGTTCTCGAGTTTTCCTTATTTTTCTAAGATATCTGGTTGGCTATGTTTCCATTTAACCAATTCCAACAATCAAATTTCATTTTCACTGTCTTCAGTACTTTAAGTTTCTTTACAATATGTTAGTAAATTCGCTTATGTTATTTTATTTGATAAAAATGAATCAGTACTTCGTAGAATGACAACCTATTTAAGCTTTTAATTTGAATTATTTTTTTACCTTTAAAGCTCATGTTACGTAGATTTTGATCTAGATAGTAACTTTATAGACAAATTTATTGCGTTTTGGTCACTATTTTGTTTCATCCTAGTCAGACCAGAAAGTTGTCACCTTATTTGTAGAAATAAGGACAGGTTCAGCCGCACTGATAAAATGGTATCTGTACTTTAAAATGGTCATGGAAAAAAATATGTATATAAAAAACTTAAATTTTATTTCTATTTAAAGAAAATTCTGAGCAATGCCGGCCTCATCCATCCAGGTCCAAATTTTATTACTATTGTCTTGTACATTGTTAGCAAACCAATCGGCATTTAGTGCAAAACGAATGCTATTAAAGCCAAGGTCTTTCACCTTTTTGAAGTCTTGTTCGCGATGATGCTTGAGTTTAGTAAAGTCATTGGTGAAAGGGCTTGTTTCATCCCAGTAAGCATTAGTGAATGCAATGCTTTCAAAGCGAACAGGATTACCGCCTTGGGTCAGGATATTCCCGTCAGCCTGAACGAACAGATCGCCAGCAAACTCTTTTGGACCCACGTCAGGTGCACCGTCGGAGACCGCATCAGTGACAAAAGAAGGCACTCCAGAAAGTACCGTACCTTCGTCAATAACTGGACTAATAGGAGATATCGGATAGAAGTTACTGTTCAATTGTGGATCAAACGCAAAGCTATTGTTTTGCTCTTCCTGTGCTTTGCTCCAGCCGTCAACTACACCACCTGTTAGGCCTGATTCCGCGTAAGCCACAATATTACTGTGATAATTGGTGCTACCTGGGGCGAGGTTGATTGCCACTTTACATATTGTTGGGTTTGGTGGGTAGATAGGATTGGGCAAGGGTACAGTGAATAAGTTGTTTTTAACGATGAGCTTACCGGGATTACTGGCATTGATGCGCATTCCACCTCGTGTTACCAAATCACCGGAATCAGTACCTCCGAACGGCACATAGTTGCCAAAATAATTATGGTACACCTCAATATCTTCAACGTCGGCATCAATATTATTGTGATGTCCTCCGTTGATAATATTTCGAGATAAATGATGGTCTTTACCGGAATCGATTTCGATTCCCGAGGTAATAGTGTTGTCGTGCAAAACGATGCCGTCACTCTCTTCAATTCGAATTGATGGATGGGCAGCATAAGGCTCGTCAAAAGCATAGGAATAATCCCCTGTTACTCTTGTGCTTTCTAGAGTGATGTTGTCAGAGTTTTTAACACGCAACATGTTGATAACGGTGGATTTTCCTACTCGAAATAAAGACCATTTCCAGTAAACCATAAATTACGGTCTGGTTTAAAAAGACTTTAGCCCTTCTCCTATTCGTTTTGGGTTTCATCCATTTATTTAAAGTAATTTATGTCCGGTTTACGCTTGAATTACTATTGGACTTCATTTCTTTTCGCCTAAGGCTTGATCTACCTCTTTACTTTTCTTCACAAGCTTTCTTTCGTAAAATAATTTTTTAAATTAATGTCCGTTTAGGGACAGTGTTCAAAGTGGTAAAAAAATACTAAAAGAAAGGAAAGGGCATTTTAAGTAAAGGCCACACAAAACAACTAGAGATCCACAATTTCACAGAACCCGAAAAACCCCGACTATGTTGAGAAAGAAAATACGAGGCATTATCCCCCCCCCCCTCAAGAGATACCCTAAAGTCCACAATTTCACGGAACCCAAAAATCCCCGACTATGTTGAGAAAGAAAATGCGATGCATTACCCCCCTCAAGAGATACCCTAAAGTACTAAAATCATATTATTTTTAACAATAAAAATAATTTCAATGCCCTAACCAAATAATATATTTTCCATAGCTTTGATTTCAACTTATCATACATATTTTTCCCATTATTTACTTTGAATAAATAACAGTTATTTCGTGAACTGCGTAAGTTTCACGATTTTTATTAGCATTTAAAAACTTTACTATGAAATTTTAAACGAGCTTTGATTTAAAAAACTAGTTTATACTAAAAAATTCTTACGGCTCTGTAACACGAAAGGAAGGCAGTATTTTGCTTTGATGAGCTCTGACAAAATACTCCAGCAGCTGGATGATATACTTGCCACTCAAGGACGGTAGGGTGCTCGAAGAAAAATAATCTGAAATCAGAGCATTACGGTTTCGTAAATGATTCACAAGATGAAAGATTTGCACTAGAAATCATACTCAAAACAACAAATCATTTCTTTTGTTCATTTCCACTTACTGATTTTTGCGAGGGAGTCTTAGTATTTCTATCGTCAATGTAAGTTTATCTGCAGCTTAGGCTTAGCTTTTTTTTACACTAAGCTGGAATTGAGTTTGTTGTTTAACAGAGTCATTCCACACTATTGCGGTGACATTCCAAATTCTGGACATCGTGTGTTCTGTACCGATTTAGCATTCAGCAAGTCTGCAGACTTCTATATCATGGACTTAAAATTCACTCTACAACAATAGTGGGAAAGGCTGGGAATTGGGTCATTGTTGCACCAGGTCAAAATACATCTCATTCTTCAAACAATTTAGTTTGTTATTTCACGAAGTCAGTCAACAATAATTTAGTGACATTTCACAGTTTGGACTTTGCGCTTTATACCAATTTAGCATTCAACAATGCTGAAGATATCTATATTATGGACAGCAATAGCTTGAAAGCCCGAGAATCAGCTTGTTGTTGAAACTGGTCAAGATTTATCTCATTCTTTCTATGACTCAGTCCGCAGCAATGTTATAAAATTCTTCTACTTGCACTTAGGTAGTTTAAGCACCAATCTGGTCTTCAGCAATGAAGGGAAGTTACTTAGATTAGACGTGGCTTGTTTTTGCGCAGCGGGACTTCTCTGGCTCTTTGCATTCAGTCAGGACTTGTCTTGTTCTTAAGCGGCGAACTTTTGTCTTCCTACCTATACATAAATAGTGTTCAGATTTACTTGAAAGTTTTTGGGAAGTACTTTGGGACAATAAGGCAGAGTGGATTGGTTTTCAGAGGACTTCAAAGGTCCAGAGCTACAATTTATGTTCCATGTGGAAGTGCCTAGATCCATGTGAAATTTGATAGGCAGATACCCATAGCCAAGGAAGCATTTGGCCAAAAATTCCGAACTACTGACCCTCACAGTCCTGGCGCTAGTAGGCTTCAAAGTTTAGTACCAACTTTTGAAATTTTGATGGCTCCTAGCACAGAGACTGTAAGAAATAGCCGTCTTAAATATCCTGTGGACTATCTTCTTGGAAAATGATGTGTGGTTACTGAATACAAATTGGATCTAGACACTAGCGCTTCTCGTTGACGAGTTCCGCGAAGCGATCCATCGCTGCGGTATTCGGGTGACCGTCATGATGGATGTTCCACGCGCGCCAATCCGCAGCTGCGGCCATGCTGCACATGAAAGACACGGCGGTGGCCGCGCCGAGCAGTTTTGCTGAGAGTTTCTGGTACATGTTTTCCTCCTTTGGATGGTGAGATGAATGTTCCTGGAAAGGCCGTGGTGGGGCGGGCTACGAAAAGTATAACCCCCCGTTGATGTCGATGTTGGCGCCGGTGATGAACGCCGCCTCGGCTGAGGCGAGGTATGAGACCAGGTTTGCCACGTCCTGTGGCGTGCCCTCGCGCTTCAACGGTGTGATGTTTGCAACGTGACTGCGCACCTCGGGCTTGGTGAAGGTGTTGTGGAAATCGGTGTCGATCATGCCGGGACAGACAGAATTGATGCGGACTTCCGGCCCCAATTCCTTGGCGAGCGCCCGGGTCGCCGTCATCATGGCGCCTTTCGCGGCAGCATAGGCGGTGGCGCCGGCGCCTCCGCCGTCCCGTCCTGCCTGGCTGGCCAGCCCGACGATGGATCCACCGTTTGGCATATGCGGAAGGACGGCCTTGATCGCCCGGATGAACGATGTGGCGTTCAAATCCATCACACGGTTCCAGTGATCGATGTCCATATCGGCCATCGTCCTGCGCGCCACGAGTCCGCCGGTCACATGCACAAGAACGTCGATCCGGTCGCCCAATGCAGGTACAGCTGCGGCGACAAGCGCCGAAACATCGGCCTCGGAAGTCATGTCGCCTTGCTTGCAGAGCGCTTTGCCGCCAGCGGCGGTGATTTCAGCTACGGCGCTTTCGGCCCCATCCGAAGAGCTGTGATAGTTGATGGCGACCAGGGCACCCGCTTCAGCCAACCTGAACTCGCAGGCCCGACCAATATCGCGACCGCCGCCCGTCACGATGGCAATTTTACCCGCCAACGTATTGGCCCCTGATGCGCGGAGCCCTGCTGCAATGTCCATCACTCTGAGCCTTTCCCCAGTATTCTATTACCATCTGTTCTGTGTGATGAGGTCACAGAAATGAAAATGATACAATGGAGACATTTTGCTTTTAGTATACGTTTACACCAACTCATAGACCTTGGAGTCTAAAACTATTGATTTAATAATGCCATTTATAAAGCTAGTGAAAGATGAATGCCATAGAAATTCACAGCATTGTAGCCATGTCCAGTCAAATGCGCAGAAATTGGGAATGTACTAAATTAAAAAGAAATGTAAAAAATGAAATCTAATGAAATCTCTGAAAAATGAAATTTATAAATGCAGGATTCTAAAACAAAAAGACAAAATTTGCACATTTATTTTTTCAAATAAGACCAAAGAATTGTAAGCAACAATCTTACAGCAAATACGTATAGAGAAAGGCCTCAAGATCCAGTGCTTCCCCTAAGATCCCATGATTTAAGTGACTTTTGTTATCTTTTTACAGAATTTTTGTAAAATGTGCATACCTTTTGCTTTTTTAGCTGCTAAAGCTTCTTTTAAAATTACTTTTGATAAATGCTTGTTGTTAGACATTGATTTCGAATAAAAAACGTTCTAGCTGAAGATTATGAACACTACCAATTTTCACTTTGAAGAACAGATGCCATTTCAATACCCTAGCTGCAACAAATTTCCTAAGACTGAATGGATCTATTTTTTATGCTTGCATCTGCAAACGGGGGATGAATGCAAAAATTGCACCTGTGATCAATCCATCCCTATTGCATAAAGCATTATTATTTCTTCTTTTTTTTTACCAAGGCACTTTGAATGGAAGGAGTCGTTGTAGAAACCTTGGAAAGGGCTATTTCGATTTGAGATTGAAAGTTCAAATTCCCTTTTTGAGAGTCAAAAGTGAATAAAGGGCAACCAACTGCAAGAGTCAAAAGTGAATAGAGGGCAACCAACTGCTCAAGCACCTTTTTCCCTCAAAGACATCCAATTAAAATTTTGAAATGGCCATCTTGTTTAGCATAGTTGAAAGCCGCCGTGTATTTGGTAACGGTGTCGGCGTCGACCTAAACCGAAACTATCCTTTTGGGTGGGATTCTGCCTGTGCGGGCAGTGACCAGGTCAATACGCAAACATACAAGGGGCCGATCCCTGCTTCAGAAGCAGAAACGCAAACCATGATTACCTGGTCTGAAGGTCTGCCTTTTGCCAAGGTGCTGGAATTTCATTCCTTTGGCAGTGAAGTCCTTTACAGCTATGCCTGTCACACGCACCCCTTCCAAAACTTCTTCTTAAATGAAGCCACCACCATGGCCACGAACGCGGGCTACGGCACCCGAACCCGTTCGCCAAGTGCTGAGGGCGAACATTACGAATGGCAAATCCACAGGGGATCCTTTTCTTTCTTGATGGAGACGCACACGCAATTCCAACCGACTTTTGCCAGTGCAGAAGCAGAATCCGCGCAAATATGGCCTTCCATTTTGGCATTTCTTCAAGTTCCCTATTCACTCCAAGGCAGAACGCTTGATGCGCGTTTCGGTTTCCCCGTAGCGGCAACAATCACACTTCCTGCAAGCGGTATGGTCAATGGCGAAACTTTTGTCAGTGGTCCGGCTTTTGGTCGCTACCATCTCCTTGTACCGACAGGACAAAAGCAGATTCAATACAGCGCCACGGGTTACCAAAGCCAAAGCTTTTTGGTTGATATCACTGAAGGCGTGGCCCCTGATTTCGATGTCCATCTCATTCCAGGCGATTGTTTGATGGACATTAATGCCAACGGAAAAGCAGATGTGATCGACATTCTCCAATTCATGGACCGTTTCGGCGAAACGGGTGGTCCCGCCGATTTGGATGGTGATTTCCTCGTCGATCAGGATGATCTAGATTTCGCCATCTCCATTTGGTCTACTTGCGGATTGTGAGTCTAACCTTCCTCGCCCACCTGTTGGGCAAGGATTTGATTCACGGTTTTGGGATTGGCCTTGCCGCCGGTGGCTTTCATAACCTTACCTACGAAAAATCCTTGTAGTTTCTTTACCAAGTTAATATCATTCTATATCCTGTAATGAGAGCATACATGCACCTTTTACTTTGTCTCAATAGACCTTCATTATCATCATTGTCTCTTCCTGTTGGACATTCTAGATCGCTTAAACGTTTGTGATACATTTACAACTGAATCTCTTTCACGTTTAATGAATAGATCTGATCTCCTCAACAATAACTTCCTTGAGCGTAGAACTGGTTTTCTTACTCCTAGGTAGGCTAAGTTCCGGCGGATCAGGTGTCTACGCAAAATCTGGCTTAAGATTCATCTCATAGACTGCAAAGGTATCTATCAGCCAATCTGAGAACAGGTTTGAGCCGCAAGAGTTTTTTCTGACTTGCTGGAGCCAGAATTTCATCATATGTGACCATTATTAGGTTTCAACTGCTGTCGTGTGGGGCTCACTGGACATTTCAGGCATCCCTGACTCTGCTTACTTATACAATATCTTGGACAATACTGGGTTGAATCTTTCGTCCTCTCGACCGGCCCACAGGTCCACTTCCAGGGTTTCTCTAACTCATTTGAATTTTTTCATGGCTGCATTGAGGTTCTGACGGTCCCAATCTTCCTCAGCGTCCCGTCTAGTTTTGAATTCTACTCCTAGAGAAGATTCATGACATTCAAACTAGTAACCAAGTTGGCTTTGGCTTGGTGTTGTACATCCATCTCCAACCGTCTCACGTTAATCAACGCCAATTTAATCAATTCCTCCAAACGAAGGTGCAACAAAAGAAATGGTTTTCAAAAAAGGTGCAACAAAATTCAGTCATTAAAAACAATCTGAAATAAAGTAAACAAGATTAAGTTTGTAATAATTTGGAAAAATTCACAGAAATACAAAAAAAAAAGGTTGAAAAAAACAAGAATATTTGCTTGACTTATGGTGGCTTTTTACTTTTCATAGCTTCGTTTTCCATTTGTTTTATTAGTATTGGCAACTCAGTTTGTTAAATTAAGATTTTAAAAGGAATTTTTTATTAAAAGATTAGTTCAGGCGTTTTGGCCCGGATAAAATAACAATGACTAATAATTGAGAGGAACGGCTATGGGGTTTATCGAGAGCTTTTTCGGTTTAATCGGGGATTTGACGTGGGGTTGGGCCCTTATCCCGTTTCTGGTGATTTTCGGCCTATTTTTCACCGTATCGTCGGGCTTCGTCCAATTCCGCTACTTCAAGCGGATGTTCCGGGTCTTGACGGCCAAACAGCCCGGCGTGGAAGGACACGTTAGCTCGCGCGAGGCCCTATTGGTCAGTGTCGGCGGTCGTGTCGGCGGCGGCAATATCGCGGGCGTCGCGGTGGCCATCACGCTGGGTGGCCCTGGGGCGGTTTTCTGGATGTGGGCGATTGCCCTGGTCGGCATGGCGACCAGCCTGTTCGAATGTACGCTGGCGCAGGTCTACAAGCGATCCGAAGATGATGGCACCTATCGCGGTGGACCGGCGCAGTACATCATCCACGGTCTGGGCAGCAGCTATAAATGGCTGGCGATTGTCTATGCGATTTCGCTGATCGCGGCGTTTGCCCTGGGCTTCGTTGCCTTCCAAGGCAACACCGTGGCCGGCGCGGTCCAGGATAGCCTGGGGATTGACCGGCTTTGGACGGGCGCGGCGCTCGCCGTTCTGACCGGCATCGTCGTTTATGGCGGTATCAAGCGGATTGCCCATGTGGCCGATGTTGTCGTGCCGGTCATGGCCATCGGCTATATCGGCATGGCGTTATTGATCATTCTGCTCAACATCACCGAGGTGCCCGGCGTGATCGTCACCATCGTCTCGAACGCCTTCGGATTCGAAGAGGCGGTCGGCGGCGGCATGGGTGCGGCGATTGCCCAGGGCTTGCGCCGTGGTTTGTTCTCCAACGAAGCCGGTTTGGGCAGTGCCCCGAACGTCGCGGCCGCTGCATACGTGCCACACCCCGTCAGCCAGGGCATCGTGCAGTCTCTCTCGGTGTTCATCGACACGATGATCATCTGCACCTGTACCGCGATGGTGATCCTTCTGAAAAGCAAAAGTAGGGTATCTATTAATTACCAAAAATTACTACAAACCTTTAAAAGTATATGGCATACAAATAATGCCCTGACAATAAGCTACTGCGATAAACTGGCGGCGCCGGTGGTTGCATTGCTTGTGCTGGTGGCATCTTCGCTGCATTAAGCACAGCACTTAGCGCTCCCAACACCGAAGCAGAAAGGCCTACGGCAGTCGCAATAACAAAATTGTGATATCCCGGCTGAAAAATAAGCATAGGAAAACGAAACATATCGGCGTACATGACGGTATTGTTATGCCCAAATACGAGACCAACGCTACAACCGATAAAAATGCCAAGTACGCCAATTACAAGCATCATACGAGTGTAATGCCAGCCAATTTGCAGTTGGCTGTAACCAAAGGCTTTCAGCAAGCCGATTTCTGTTCTTTCTGTGGCAATAAGTCGCCCCAAAACCATATTAGAGAGAAAAATAGCGACAGTGATAAAAATGACTGGAAGTATTGTCGCCATACTTTTTTGCTGTTGTATTTCGTTTTTTACGAACCAGTTAGATAACTGGTCGGCTCGAGATATGGCGCTTATGCCACCATAGGGCTCCAATAGTTAGTCTAAGCGCTTTAATACTGGCTCTATTCTCGCGCCATAATTTAAGGAAAGCACCACATTATTGAATGAATCTTCGAGGTCAAATGCGGCTGCAAGTACCTCTCTGGACATCCAAAAAATGCCAAATCGCTTATCATCGGGTAGCAAAGCACCTGGTCCCAACGCGTAGATAAACTCAGGACACAATGCAATGCCAACGACGGTGAGTTTGCGTTTATTGCCCCGCATGATGACTGAAAAGGTGGAGCCTATATCCAGTTGGTGCGCTTCAGCAAAGCTCTCATTGACGATAACTTCGTTTTTGCTTGCGCCTGAAATCCAACTCCCTTTTCGCAAGACTAATTGGTTTAAGCGGGGCTGTTCGTATTTGGGAATCGACATCATATGGCCGCTGGCGGGCTCATCGGGCGGCGCCGAGGACGACGATGCGGCTCACGCTGCGAAGGGGGTAGCGGCGCAGGGCAAGGCGCAGGGCGAGTGGGTTA
This sequence comes from Alatinidae sp. Z8VKAUB7J3, assembly GCA_010016025.2. Classification (NCBI taxonomy): domain Eukaryota; kingdom Metazoa; phylum Cnidaria; class Cubozoa; order Carybdeida; family Alatinidae; species Alatinidae sp. Z8VKAUB7J3. The sequence continues at coordinate 152,638,487 of JAAAKM020073195.1, forward strand.
GCGTTAGGCCCGGGCTGGTGATCCAGGACGGGCGCGGCCCGGGTGCGGGCGCGCAAGCGCTGCTGGGCTTCGGCCGACGCCGGCGCCAGGTGGAGGCGCAGGAAGGGAAGGGAGAAGCCGTAGCCGTTGCGGAGAAGATCCGGCGTCGCCGGCCTGCCCCGGGCGGTCAGGTCCTCGATCGCCTCGACCAGCCCCTCGCGGGCATCCGCCGGCCAAGGCTGTCCCTGCATGTCGACGATAGCTGTCGTTCGCTTCGCTCCAGAGGTCAGAAGACAGGAGTCAGAAGTCAGAGTGCCCACCATCACGCGTCCCCTAGATCTGGGCCTTGGACGCAACCTTGGCCGTGGTGGCAGCGACCGCGGACCTTTAGGAACCTGGTCTCGCTGTCATGAAACCAGACACCGTTGGCGGAGACGTGGCCTTCTCGAGGAACCTCTCTGCCGCGCCGGGGCCCAGCAGTGAGCTTGCGAACTTGGTCCGGGTGCTGGAAGTGAAGCCCGGCCTTCATCGGATGCAGAAGCGCTGAACCGCGGCGCAAGCGGTACCCTTTGACCTCCAAGATGTGCGCGGCTTTGACCATTGGAAGCTGTTCCGCCATTTCTACGAATGGCGCTTTGATGCAGTGCCGCTGGCGCAGTGGTCGGTCGAAGTCTGTGTCGATGACGCGTTCCGCCATGGAGTGAGTACGGCTGTGCACATGCCTCGGGCGGGCCCCAGTGAGGTGGACAAACGCGACGACCCGTCGCGCCGCCGGCGTGAGGCTCCTCCAGATGCTGTCGGGTGTCTCGACAATAGCTGCCATGGGGTCTCTCCCGTCTGTCGTGTGACTGGCGGGGGAGGCTAATAGGAGAAATCCTATTTCGTCAAGATAATATGTTTGATTGAATCGTTAGAATTTGATCAACGGCAAGATTTTTGTGCTCTTGTCCCTTAGGACATCGAAGCCATTGTTAAGAAGATTGGGACTGAAACCTGCAAACTACTTCCTTTTGCTCACGCAATTCTTGGCTGCCACATAATTTCCCGTCTACATGGACTTGGCAAATAGATTGCGCTTAAACGGCTGAGAGCCGACGAACAGTTTAGGTAAAATGCTTCAACGTTTTCTCGAATTAATGCTTCGAAAGAGGAGATTAAAGCAGGCGGAGATGCTACACTTTCTGTACTGTATGTAGGAAATTCTACTGACAATCTTGACAGTACCCTATGGAGTACATAGGTTTAGATTAAAGATCGCTTTCAATTGTGCCATGTTGTGCTTTCACCTTGTATTTTGTCTATCCGATAAATTGCTTGGTACAAAAGTGTGCTGCGGGTTTTTAATGTTTTTGTAATATAGATCTGTCGAATTTTTAAGTGCTGAAGTGTTCTGAAGTCTTGATTAATAGTAGAAGTTCACGAGATGCAACGTATTTAGTCATTTCATAAATAAGTAGGTGTTTGAAGAAAAACTGAATTGTGCAATTTTTTCTGTAAAATATATGATCAACCTGGGCAAATGCTGCACCGAGGGCACATCTGGACCAAAACAAGTGGTAAATTGGGCGAAATTGACTATCAAAGAGCTTAACATTAAAGATACTTCTGAAGTTGATACCCCCCCCCCGCCTTCCGTTATACCTGATGTTCGATTCTACACTAATGAAAAGAGGAAACTCAAATGAAAACTTGTTTTGGCGCTTATATCTTATAGCCATCACGAGTCATTCTTAAAGAATGGGGACAAAATTCGAACTTCAGCGCAAAGAACGAGGTATTGACGAGAGGACGACCCCCTCGTATACGTAATAATTTCTGTTCGTTTTAAGTTTTGATCTTACTCCTTACTTTCAGTTGAAAAAACTTGTTTGTTTTTTTATTTATTTAATATTAGTAAAACACCATTGCGACATAGTGAATGGGTCTAAGTCATTTCCATTAGAAGAATTCTCAGCTGTTGCAATGCGTATTTGGGGGTACATCATCTGACGCTGACCGTGTTTCCCCCCAGATTACTCCAAGTAACCATTTAGAGATGTGTAGAGATGTGGCTGAGCTTACAGGGTCCTAATTGATGAGCCACATGGAATTTCTAACGCCACTGTCTTTAAGTATGTGCGTCTTCTGACATGACACGTATATTTGTAAAACCCGTTTGAGATATCTTTACAATAAAAAATGGACGTTATAGGGGTAGATCTAAGCATCATTAGCATATGCAGTTTACATGCTCTTGGGTGAAACCCTCTCTTCATCTGACTCCAAATGTCTATATAGACTACGTGTAATTTTCCCTTGGGTTCCTCCAAGTTCTCTGAAGCGAGACTTTGTTGTTTTTTGTTTTTTTTTCATTCTTCAGCATACCAGCCCACTATTGTCGTTATGGCACTATTGTCGCTATGGCAATTTGGGGTATAGCAAATTACTCCATAGTGAGAGTAGCCTATATAAAAAAAACACCCCAGTTCAACATTTTGCTTGTGGTTTGAAAGATGACACTGAGATTCGTAGATACTTCTACGAACTGAATGTATATCATCAGATTAAATGCGAACCATGCAGCACAAACTTAAATCTTTGCTGTATCAGAGATGTTACTGTAATAATTCCTGATAAAGTGTTTATTATTAAACCCCTTCCCCTTCGACCATGGATCGCGCATATCTATCACTACTCGATTACATCATCTCAATATCATTCTACTTCCATCTACCCACCCCCTTACCCCAATCAACCAAAACGACAATCCACATCAGTTTGAATTTCAAGCAGAAGTATAGGATAACATAAACTGAACGGTATTCAACTAGTTTAGCAGCAGCTTGCTGGAGGACAGTTCTTAAAATGCCTCCTCTCTTATTTCATTTTTTAACCTTGAAGCTTTTCAATTGTGTATTTCTGCTAACTTTTTTTTTTATCAAACTATTCGTGGTAACGAACTGTAGTAAGGAGCGATCCGGCTCAATCAGTGGTAGGAAGACTTCGGCACCCGCTCTTGGGTCGGGTAGTCCACGTAGATGATGCCGAAGCGCTTGGCGTAGCCGAACTGCCATTCGAAGTTGTCCAGCAGGGACCATACGAAGTAGCCGCGGACGTCGGCGCCCTCCTCCAGCGCGCCCTGCAGGGCGTCCAGGTAGCGGGCCAGATAGGCGACCCGCGGCGCATCGTCGCAGCCGCCATCCTTTAGGCTGTCTTCGTAGCCGGCGCCGCTCTCGGTGACGTAGATGGGCAGATCCGGGTAGCGGCCGGCGGTGGCGGTCAGGGCCTCGCGGAAGGCCTAGGGGGCAACCTCCCAGCCCATGCCGGTTCGCTCGGCCGCTTCGGGCGGCGGGCCGGCGCCGACGCCGAAGGGCGCGAAGGGCGCATGGCGCACCCGCATGCGGGTGTAGTGGTTGAGACCGAAGAAATCGAGCGGTTCGCCGATCGCCTCGCAGAACTTGAGATAGGCGCCCGCTTGCATAACCCCGGCTGTCTCAATGCCGTACTGATAGCAGTCGTTACGAGTGGTATTGCGGATGAGGAGCCCAACGCCATCTTCATTGGTGACCTCACTAACCGTTGCCGTCTGAGAAGTTTCGGTTGCCACCGAGCGGCCTATGGCGGCTTCGCGGTTTTTGGCAGCCGTGAGTCTGGCGCTGATTTCTGCTCCTGGTGGAGAGGCGGTCAAACCGATGTAGCCAGAGACGCTGGCACCGGCAAAACGTTCGGCAGCCGATGCGTTGGTGGTGACGCCCGTGGCGCTGCGGCCAAGAAAGGCCTGCAAGTCCGACGCGTCTTGAATGTCACGAAAAATCGGCGGGTTGAATACGATGCTGCTCATGATGTCTTCCTGCACCGTAAGACAGTCCGTTGACCCTTCGAGGGTGCTGCGTAGTGAATCGCCGTCCCAATCAGGCAAGGCCACGGCGACGTGGTCGACAAAAAAGGTGAAGCCGGGCCTAAGAGCGGACTGTGTGGTTGCCGCTACCGGTGCGTTAAACATTTTTAATTGATAGTTAGGGTTACAAAGCGAACAAGGCATACGTTTTACGGATAACATTTTTCAGCCAACTGTGAGTCTTCATTGGAACTTTTAAAGTCGTAAAATAGGTTATTTGTTTCTTTGAACTAAAAAGGTTGCCGATCACTACCCTACACCAAAATAACCCATCGACATGCAATGCCAGGACAGCAGAAAAAGTAAAATGGACCTATTCCCTACTTTTCAAAAGGAGATTTTGTTTTCTGGGAGTTTGGTGGTATCTGAATTGTCAAGCACCAGATTTTTTCGCAAAATCTCTTCAAGGAACCTTCTGATGACATTTTTAGGAATACTGTATACACCCTCTCCCACCCTCGGGATACTGCTTTGACATGCTGCCAAAACAAAGCTGTCTCTTGTCGCATATTGTTGTTAATTTCATTCTGTATTATTGTCCCATACTCGATTAGTAAATCACAGATGCTATTTTGATTTTACTGGGAGGGGGGAGTAATAGGCAAGAATTTCTTGGAGGAGGATACTCAAGACAGTTATATCATCACTCCATTTCCTGGAATATCATCCCTCCCTTTCGTAAATGTCTGAAATATTGTTGTCCTTTATGGGGTGATGTTCCTGCAAAGGCGGATCTAGAGCGAAATAGTGGCGGACCAATGTGAAAATGGTGTCAATAATTGACCAAATTGAAAAGTTTATCTAAAAAAAGTGAAAAAATTAGGGCGCCACAACAATCTTTGGGGAAAGGCGGTTTCCCACGGTCCCCTGGATCCGCCCCTGTGTTCCTGACACTGCTCAAATGGCGTTTTTTTTTCAAGTGTATAACTATAGAAAAGGAAAATAACGAATTAAGGTCTTTTTAAAGAAGGATGACGTTAATTAGCTAGGTAACATTCTTTTTCCCGCATTTCTGGCAAATTGTCGTTCTTAATTTTCTGCTGTTGATTACTGAGTTCAAAGCCACAAGCATCAACTTCATATCTTGATGTTGTAAATAAAAGGCCCTGCCGCCCCTCAAATTTTTCACCAAACAGGAACTTATCTGGGTGCCTTTCATCGGTCTGGCAATGCACGTCCTGGGCTTTCCCTATGTGAAACGCGTTACGAAAGAGCAGATCCGGGCAAATCCCGAACTGCGCACGGCAGACAGGGACAACACCATCGCCGCGTGTGACGACTTCAAAAACCACCCCACCGCAATTCTCAATTTTGTGGAAGGCACGCGCCGAACCAGCGAGAAGCATGCACGGCAGGGTGGAGATTTTCAGTATCTGTTGCGGCCCAAGGTCGGTGGTTTGGGCTACGTGATCGAAGGTATGGGTACGGACCTTGAGTGTTTGCTGGATGTCACCATCATCTACCACGACGGTGTGCCAACGTTCTGGGAGTTTTTGCAAGGCAAAGGTGGGCGCATAGAAATGGAAATGACGCGGCACACCATCCCTGAGCGCCTGCTCGAGATCGATGAAACGACGCGCCGCTCCGAACTCGCCCAATGGATCAAGGAACTGTGGACGCAGAAGGATGAAAAAATCGCCAGCGTCATGAACGGAAACTAGGCGCCTCAAGATGTATAACGAACACTTCGGTCTATCGGTAGAGCCCTTTTCCATCGCCCCAGACCCGAAGTTCCTGTTTTTGAGCGATTCACACAACGAGGCGCTGGCCCATTTGTTGTACGGCTTCAGTCACGGGGGGTTTGTACTCATCACCGGCGAAGTTGGTACTGGGAAAACAACCCTGTTGCGCAACCTGTTGGACCGCACGCCGAACGATGTTGATGTCGCCTTTATTCTGAATCCGCGCCTGACAGTAAAAGAGCTGTTGGAAACGCTTGTCGATGAGCTGGGTGTTGCCACAGGCTCACAACGACCGGACTCGGTCAAACAATATATAGACGTTCTGAACAAACACCTGCTCGCCACGCACCAGGCAGACCGGTCAACGGTGCTGGTTATCGACGAAGCACAGAATCTGACACCGGCCGTGCTGGAACAGATTCGACTGCTGAAGCTCTAAACGAGTCATAAATCCCTGTAAATTTCTCAGGGTTGTCTGCCTGAGAGTAATTTTCAAATCATTTGAAGTTGTGATAGGTGATCTTCAAAAAGAGATTTGAAGTTGCCGGACTATTAATTTCATTCGAGGTTACAAACTATTGCAACTAGGGAATACAATCATTGGTAACATCATCATTAATTTCTACTTTCCATAGCTGTACTATTTTTGAGAAAGTTAAAATCTTTTCCTGGAGTCTCAGGCAGTATGTATATTTTAAAATGTTCATCGTCATTATTGTTTTCCAATCTAATTTTCCTTATAAAATTCAAAATGAAAGTTGAAACCACGGCTAAATCATATTGCGTCTTTGATCTACTATTCTAATCTTTTCGGTTGGAAAGGTAGCAACACAACCATATTTCTGAAATATAATATGTGCCTTTTGATTTTGACTTCGTTATTCAGTTTAATTTCTGTTCTTATCAACTTTCTTATTTTATATTTAATTTCTGCTCGTAATAAGTAGAAAGTTTAGTCTTGACTCTTCTAATTACTTTACATCACTTATAGTCCGTATTACCATCAACAGAATGAAACAACTTCTATTATTCCATTAAGATAAAATGACAAAACACCAAGAAAAATAAATAAATACGGATTTAAGAAAGAACAAAACGAGTTAATTGACAATACCTTCCTCCCCGCTCGTATTAAAAAAAATAACCCTAGTTAAGTTAGGAAAACACGGTAGAGAGGGGGCCTGATGTCTGTGCCCCCTCAAAGCCTTAAGCCTTTTACAATTTTCATACGGTTCATCATTCTCTAAGCCCCCCCCCACCAAAAACAAATCCGTGCAAGATCCCGGGTTCAATTTTTAAGTCGACGGGTTAATATCATGTTCAAACTGAACTAACGATAGAGGTGCTGTTACCATAATTCTTACAAGTATTCCTGTGCCAAATGTGCCAATGTGCCAAACCAAGAGAAACAATCATAGGGATAGAAACTGGAAGGAATGCAAAACTCTTGACCGTATGTCTATGGAGTTTAAAGTTTAGTTAGTAAAAATAAATCAAGCGAAACAAAACAAAATAGAATTTTTTCAAATGAATGAAAAGCAACGTTGAAGTTTTAAATGGTCTGAAATTCCAATAAAAATTCAAGAAACTGCTATAAACACCAAATTTAAATTCGAATCTCGATGAAAGTATATTAGAAAGCAAGAAATATTGCACTGAATGTGCTGGTTTCACCTTTCAAAAACTTACCCGAGAACTTAGATCCTCTTCTACCTATAGAGGCCCCTGGGGTATCGACAGTGAGTCTCCATTGTTCGTCATATCCTTCCGCCACCTGTATATCTTCCCACTTGGGTTGCAGGAATATGATAAGAGATTGCAGATCTAACTGGTATGTGTGGCGTAGGTTTTTCTTGTAGTAACCCTGCATCCTTAATCATGTAAACCACCATCGGAAGGCTAGCTACAAGGTTCTAGGGTTCCCTTGTCTCTAAGATATGGAATAGATATTGACATCGACGTTGGCAAACGGTAAAATTAATAAAAGGCTCGTTGGTTATTTTGTCAGATTTCTTCTTTCGAAACTCAATCTCTCCGGTGAATGTTCAGGATTCTTAGGAGACATATATTTTCAAAACCCAAGATCCGACGCATTCGTCCTGCACTGATATGCCAAAATTCAGACATTTACGTCATATTTGATCACCCATTCTCTTCGTCCTGTAAAATGCTCCATTTGCTTGGCGTACACGGAATGCTACTTCTTTCTGCAATTAATCGAAGTTTTCAATTATTCTCCCCAGGAATTTAAATTTGACCACCTAATCAAACTTGTTGTTGCCGCACTTGATTTGAAGTCTTGACTTGACTTACTTGACTAACACTATTGCTCAGCAGGGTCGCCAGCGTAGAGGGAACTGGTTGACAGCACCGTCAGTCTTCTCCAAGTAGCCCTGTCCAGGGCTAAGGATGGGGCCTCATTTGGGTTGATGTTGCGATTGAGCAGGTCTCGATGCCCTGGACGTGAACCACCAAGTGTTCCTTCAGAGTGACGTCGACGAATTCCGCAAGGATTACGCGGTCAATCTCGACGACCTCACCATCAAGGATCGCGATGCCCAGCCCGCCTTTACGATCTACGACCGGTATTTGGATCGACTCACGGAACGAGTCGATCAGGTCAGTGCCCTTCTCGAACTGGAACACGATTTTGAGGCCGATGAGAGCCTAGAGCTGAACCGATCCGAAAAGCCCTGGCCCAAAACCAACGAAGAGGCCAACGAACTTTGGCGGCTCCGAATCAAGTCCGACATGCTCGCGGGTCGCCTCCAAAAAGAGACTCCTGAAGAGGTCAAGGAACGTCTATCCAAACGCTACACCCGTCTACTTAAGGCCATGAAGGATCTGGAGCACGACGAAGTCCTACAGATCTACCTGACGTCCATCGGCAACGCCTACGACCCGCATTCCACTTACATGAGCCCTTCCGAGTGGGAGAACTTTGAGATTCACAGCGTGAAACTTGAGCTCAGCGGCATCGGGGCCATGCTTCGATCCGAGGATGGGTATTGCAAGATCGTGAGTCTCGTCCCCGGTGGCCCCGCCTCGATGAGCAAACAGATTAAGCCCAACGACCGGATCATCGCCGTGGCGCAGGGCGAAAAGGAAGCGGTAGACGTCGTTGAAATGAAACTGAACAAAGTCGTCGACATGATTCGTGGAGAACGCGGCACTGAAGTACGACTCACGATCATTCCCGCCTCGTCGGTCGATGGCTCCGAACGCAAGATTGTGCCCATTGTCCGTGATGTGATCCAACTGACGGAACAAAAAGCCAAAGCCAAGATCATTGAACTCCCGAATGGAGAAGGCACTCGCAGGAAGCTCGGCGTGATCGATCTCCCCCAGTATTACGATGATTCCGCAAAGGACGTCCGGCAAATCATCAACCGACTCAAACTGGAAGAAGTCGAAGGCATCGTGCTCGATCTCCGGCGCAACGGCGGCGGCATCCTAAAATTGGTCATCGTACCCGAAAAGGTTGCGATGGAACCGCAAGCCTTTGCCCATTGCCTCATTCGCCAGAAAGTAACGGTTCTCAATCAAATCCCTTCTGTCTTTTACCGGTTAATTCGGCCATACATTGGCGAGTCAAAGCCTCCTGCAAAACCGCCACGCCTGATTGTTTTTGCGGGAGAGGCCCTAGAACCAGCCAGATTGCAACCCTGGGCCAAGGTTTATCCAGTGGATGCCTGTCGTTTAATCAACATGTACGGGATCACCGAGACGACCGTTCACGTTACTTACCGACCCATTTTGAACGAGGATTTAGCGCATTCAGCCAGTATGATCGGTGGACCCATGGCAGATCTCGTCGCCTATGTCCTCGATCCTTATGGACGCTTGGCGCCCATTGGTATGGCGGGTGTGTTACATATCGGCGGGCCTGGCGTGGCGACCGGCTATCTCAATCGGCCCGGACTCACCGCCCAGCGGTTCCTGCCCAACCCCTTCAGCACCTCGCCCGGCGCCCGGATGTATCATTCCGGCGATTTGGCAAAGAGGACGAGCAAGGGTGACTTGGAGTACTTAGGGCGGGCCGATCACCAAGTCAAAATCAGAGGGTTTCGCATTGAAACAGGCGAAATCGAAACACAGCTTTGCAGTCATCCGGCCATCCGAGAGGCCGTGGTCATCACGCAAGGTGAAAAGGCTGCCGACCAAAGTTTGATTGGCTATATCGTTTGGGAACGCGACAAAGTCTCACAACAACCATCGATTAGTTCGGTCCGTTCCTGGTTAGCAGAGCGGGTCCCCAATTATATGGTTCCTGCCCACATTCTGCCACTTGAATCCTTGCCGCTTACCCCGAGCGGGAAACTCAACAGAAGACGCTTGCCAAAAGTCAGTGGCGACAGGCCTCAACTCGCAGCGAAATACACACCGCCGCAAACCTTTCTGGAACGGATATTGGCTGAAATCTGGACCGAAGTATTGGGCATCGAGCAACCGGGCATTCACGATACGACATTTTCCCACCCAATTCGGGGACGATCTACTTTTCGTTTGGCCATGGAAGGTTGGCCAAAAAGGACGATCTTTGGCAATCTGTCATCTTTCACTTCCAGAACGTGTCTTAGCCATCTCAACCTTTCTCTCATTATGGCCCTATAAAGCAGGATTGGATCACATTTTTCTTGGTTTTTACAGTTTGAAATACGGCTAGTCAGACAAGTAGCTAAAACAATCTCTCTTGAAAACATCTAAAAAACCCTCCTACGGCTTCCGGAGCGTCTACACTTATCAGGACCATACTTGACCACTGCCATCATTATAGCTTCCAATATTCTAATCTTAGTCTACAGACTTGTCTTCCTATTCCTCCGAAAAAATCGATTGTGAACAAAAGCCTAGGCCTTCGCTATAACTTCGACATCTTCACTGCATTCACCATCTTCACTAAAAATACTACCTAAATAAGTCAATATTCTCGTTACCCAACATCATGTCTTCACCTTCACTTATTCCTAGTTTTACTTCACTAGTTTTACTAGTGAATGTTACCTAGTAAAATATCTAGTAATATTACCTAGTTTTACTTCACTAGTTTTACTTTCCCATTTGATTCCACGCTCTCCCATGGTCTTTGCCATGCTCTTTGGGATAAAGTAAATAATAATCCTCCGTAAAAATGGGGATAGAACCCAATCCTCCTTAAGTAGCTACCAACATCATTTCCTACCTTAATAGAAAAAATGTTATTCTCCTACATAACACTAATAAGTATAATGCATGTATCTGGTACCATACAAAGATAGGACCTTTGCTAAAACTGTTTTATTGGCTGAATCAAGTAAAGGTAAAAGGTAAAGAATACGGCGATGGCTATTACAGTCCCTACCGGCGGTGCTGATCTCCATTCCATGGCCCTTCAGCCAGGAAATGTAATGGGGGGTTTGGGGTCAACCATCATGTGCTTTCACACACCCTTCCTGTTTACTTTCCCCAGATTTCTCCAGTTACCCAGAGCTGGTAAGATTAAACTTAATTAAACTTATACATTTAAAATCATCATTAAAATGCGATTCTTTTGATGTAACTTTTGGTATCAAAATTCCGTCCTTAGAGTTTCGGTTACTATTGAGCCGGGTCACTCCTTACTACAGTTTGTTACTACTAACTGTTTGATAGCATTCACAATTCTTTTAATTCTGCTTTAAGCAGACATATTTTGAAAACTCCAGTTATGCAATACGTTTTGAGCACGCTCCTCTCATTCGCAATGATTTGGATATTAAATAAGTTGTTCGTGTGACAATATCAACTAAACTTCAGTCAAATAATAATATTTCTTGAGATAGGTATTTGGGGAGCACTCACTCAACGCTTTATACATAAATTTAATTGAGAATGATTTAACAAATTACATTACAGAGCCAATGGTCTATAGAAATGAATCTATAACAAAAGTATAATTAGGTTAGTACCTGAAAAAGTGAGAATAGAATTAAAAACATACATCAAATTGTATTGCCTGAATGCATTTCCTATTTTCTTGTTGTCTTGTTTTCATTCCTAGTTGAACTTCCTTGCAGTAATGATTCTGGGTCGGTTTTCATTTTTAATTTTAGTTTTAATGGTTGCATTTTGTTGTGAGTCTTTTTTTAGTTTTATGTGTGCTTTGCCGAGGACAGCTCATCAATACAGAGCCTAAATATTCATTTAAGGTTAAGAGTTTCACGGTCTTTAGATTTTGGATTTTGTTTAGGCCTTTTCTAAACAACAACTAAAAATTTTCAGACGCGAATTCTTCCAGTTTTTTTCCTTCTTATTTTTTTGTTTAATTTTTTTTTATTTTTTGTCACTTTCATGTAGGTTCAGACGAATATGCAATCGTCTGTAAGTACCAGATAAAAACTTAAATCAATAAAGAGGCTAGTACATCAAATCTATAGATTTAGGTTAAAGTTTATAGATTTATAGATTTATTTATTTATTTAGTTTATTTATTTATAGATTTAGATTTAATTTAAAGTTTCGATGCCATGTGAAATTGTAGGGGCATGGGTGCGCGTAAAGTTGGAGAATTGTTGGATGGCCTTTGATCCATTTTGTCTTCTAAGAAGGCACCAGATCTTAAAATTTGCCATTGAATGAACTGTATCCCAGCTTTTTTACACTAATTCCTGATTTAAGATTAGGTCAGAAAACTGAAATTGTGTGTATGAGATGCTGCTTTCAATGGGTCTATACTAACACATAAACTTATATGTCCTGTTCTAATCTGTTGAGCTGGGAATTTTCTAATTTCAAATGTTTTACTTAATGTAGTCATTTTTTTTTTAGAATATAATGGACATAGAAAGACTGGAACTAGAGGCATTGCTAATTGGATTAATTAAAGAAGATTCTACCCTGAATAATAGGTAAGAGGTTTTTTTATATCTATGAAAAGACTGTGATGTACAATTTGCCTTAGCAGAAAATGTTGGAAGAAAGCTGTAGCCAATGGACACAAGTCAACTGTTTTTCAGAAGAAAAAGTGAAAAATCCAAGAAATGTATCTATAGCATTAGACTAGATTGACATTCATGTTTTTTTTTTAAATACTTTTTTCATTATGTTTGACTATTTATATTACTGTGCTCAGCATATGAACTGTTCAGAGGACAATTTCACCAATTCTATATTAATTGATCAGTCTTTTGTTTCAGTAAGAACAAAAAAAAGATAAATACAAAAAATTAAATAAATAAAGCACTAAGCGAGTGGACGATGCTAAACAGGGAGGCAGATAAAGAGCAAAGTGACAGATTCTCAAAAACAGAAATCTGTGCAGATTGATGGTTTTCAGCCAAAGTTCAATAACTATTAGCAACTTGATTTTTAAATTAACTCCTGGACAATATTTATTAAAATGAACAAATGGAGGGAAATGACTAATCTAATGGGTATAAGGAATATAAGTCCTTTTGTCGGGAAAAATTGAGCATTTGAGTAGGGAATATGAGCCCTTGTGAGAGGAATTGGTTAATAAACCATTCCAGATCAAGGACAAGGCTGTCCTTTATGCAGCCTACATGCCTTTTGTGAAAAATGGCGGGCTGTTCATTCCCACTAAAAAGGAATACGAACTGGGTGATGAGGTGTTCATGCTGCTGAACCTGATGGACGAGGCGGAAAAAATTCCGGTTGCAGGTAAGGTGGTCTGGATAACGCCAAAAGGTGCCCAGGGTAACCGCGCTGCAGGCATTGGCGTGCAGTTTAACGACCAGGATGATAGTGCGCGGAGCAAGATAGAAACCTATCTGGCCGGGGCGCTGCAGGCAGACCGCCATACCCATACGATGTAGCGACAGCCACATTTGTTAGTCGATTCTCATTGCCATCTGAATTATCTGGATGATCCATCGCAGGCCCTGTATAGAGCCCGCGAAGCCGGCGTTGCAGCCTATCTTTGCATCGGTGTCGAACATGCTGCCATTCAACAGGTACTGGACCTTGCGGCACAACACGCCGATGTGTGGGCCAGCGTTGGCGAACACCCGGCAAGCTGTAGTGGTGACGCCAGCTGGATAGAAACATATGCGACAGTGCCAAAGGTGGTCGCCCTGGGCGAAATGGGTCTCGATTATCTGCATTGCACCGACGCAGACCAGCAATTACTGCAGCGCCGCACCTTCCGCCAGCAAATGGCTGCTGCTGCAGTGCATCAGCTGCCGGTCATCATTCACACACGCGGTGCACAGGCGGATACACTGGCAATATTGGCTGAGTTTCCGGACGTCAAAGGGGTACTGCATTGTTTTACCGAGTCATGGGAGATGGCTGAGCAAGCCCTGGAAATGGGCTACTACATCTCCATTTCCGGCATTGTCACATTTAAAAATGCCGACAACGTTCGCGAGGTTGCAGAGCGTGTACCCGTGGAGCGGTTGCTGGTCGAAACCGATGCGCCCTGGCTGGCGCCAACCCCGCATCGCGGTAAACCAAATGAGCCGGCCTATGTGGCACACACGGCGGCTTATCTTGCGCAGTTGCGCGGGTTGGAAACCTGCCCGCAGGCGTAAGGAAACTCTTTGATTCCGATGGCGTTTTGATTGGACGCGAGCCGGAGGAAGCCGTTGCGTCTCTCAATAAATCCATCCGCCGCGGCGCTAAGCTACGCCTCTCACAGGAAGTCACGGGTTGGCTTGAAAGCCGGAGTCGATTAAAAGAGAGCCGCAACCTGCGGCACCGATACGAGCTGAAAGTACAAAGCGGGGAATGGCCGGCGCACGAAACCAAGGTCCCGCTGTTCCCCTACCAACGGGAAGGAATGCTGCATCTCGCCTTTACCGAACGGGCCCTGCTGGCGGATGAGATGGGACTAGGCAAAACCATCCAAGCCATCGCTGCCTGTGCCCTTCTGCACCGCCTCGGGAAGGTGTCCCGGGTGTTAGTAGTTACTCCTGCCTCCCTGAAATCAGAGTGGGAGGAACAGATCGAGCGCTTCACCGAATTGCCGCTCCAAGTAGTCTACGGCCCCAAACGCTCGCGATTGGCTTGCTACTCCCAACCCGAGTTCTTCAACATTGTTAATTATGAACAAATGCGCCCGGACGCGCTCGACGTTAACGACCGTCTGGCAATGGATGTGGTCATTCTCGATGAAGCACAACGCATCAAGAACTGGAACACCAAGACAGCCCAGGCGATCAAACGCCTAAGAAGTCGCTACGCCTTCGTGCTTACCGGCACGCCGATCGAAAACCGCATCGATGAGCTGCATTCTCTCGTCGATTTTCTGAATCCGGAAATACTCGGCCCTCTGTTTCGATTCAATCGCGACTTCTACCAATTGGATGAGCGCGGCCGCCCTGCGGGTTTCAAAAACCTGGAACTTCTGCACGAGCGGGTAGCTCCGGTCATGATCCGACGACGAAAAGCCGATGTGGAAACCGAGCTTCCTGATCGGACCGACCATACCCGCCTCGTGCCGATGACGGATGCGCAACAGGCGAATTACAACGATCACAAGCAAACTGCGGACAAGCTGCTCCGAACGGCTAAGCAGCGCCCCTGGATGTTTAATTCCACCCCCGCCTGGCCCTCATTGACGCTGGCCTCAATGGCCATCGGGATGGGCGCGGCGATTGCGTGGGCGCCATAAACCACCGCGTGCTCGCCAAGCAGAATGGCCTTGCCGTAGCCGGCTGCGGTTGGGCTGGCCGGTGTTTCGGTGGTTTGATCGTTGGAATTATTCATTCTTATTTAAAGATGGAGTCGGGCTTGTCGCCCGGCAAGGTGCCTACTGTAGAGATACGCTGCCCGGGGTCAATACCTTTTCCGCCTTTTGTCAGCCCTGTTTTTGGCGACCTAGCGTCGCAATCAAGGCGATTATCGGCTATTTGGCGACTGGCTTCACCGCTTGTCGCAGGATGAAGAGCCCAGGCGGCGTGCTGGCAGGCTATTGTGTGGAGCTGGAAAAGAACGCAGCGGTCGCTTCATCGGCTGGGAAAAAAGACTCGACCAGGGTCTCGTCCACCGTCACATCCTGGGGCGTACCAAAGGTGGCGATGACGGAAAAAAGGCTGAGCGTCACCTCACCGAGCTTTAGGGCAACAGGTATCACGGGAAGGACGCTTTCCAGCGGTGCATCGACCAACTCCGGGCTTTGTTCGGCAATCAGTGCCAGCAGCGACTGCGCTTCGCGGCGATCGTCCGCATTACCTGAGGACAACATGTCCCGGCGCAAGCGATGCGCGAAATGACTGGCCAGTTCTTCCCAGTTGGCGATGAAGGGACGCGCGCCATCGGGATGGAGCGTGAAGCGGGCGAGGGAACGTTCACCCGTGGGGTCGATTTTTTGCCAGCGCTGTTCGATGTCGCCAAAGAAATTGAGCATCTGATCCGCAGCGTGGTTGGTCATGACAATTTGCCAGCGCCGGTTAAGTACAAACGCCGGCAGAGGTTCGTGGTGTTTGAGCATGCGGCGCAGAGCGTCCAGTACCGGCGCCATCGCCACTTCGTCCAGGCCCGTTTCCCGATACACCGGCGCATAGCCAGCGGCACCGAGCAGCGAATTTCTTCGTTCACCTTCCAACATTTTATTGACGGGTATTCCTGTCCAACGAGAAAGAACATCCGCAATTTCAGTATCGGTTACCTTGTTTTTCACAAGTGTGGTTTGCCGTTTTTCCGACAGCGTCGCAAAATCTAATTTTTGCTCCAACTCTGGAATGCGACCGTATTGCAATTCAGACATACGATTTAAGTCTTGTGCCCTACGGGCAATTTCTAAATCGAGTTTAGCTTGCTCTATTTCAGCTTTAATGCCTTGAGTACCTTGCATGGCTGTTTTTTCTTCCATCCAGATTTTTTCAAGGTCACGCAGACTGTTTTCGAGTTTTTCACGCTCAAGTTCAATTGTCTCTAAGCGCTTATGACTCGCTTCATCTGTTTCTTTCGCGAGCGCTTGCTCTTCCAATTTATATTGGATGATCTTGCGCTCCATGCGATCCATTTCTTCAGGTTTGGAATCAATTTGTAATCGTATACGAGAGGCTGCTTCATCGATCAGGTCAATGGCTTTATCAGGTAATTGCCTATCACTGATATATCGGTGAGACAATGAGGCTGCGGCAACAATGGCTGGGTCAGTGATATCGACCGAATGATGCAGTTCATACCTTTCTTTTAGTCCACGAAGAATTGCAATGGTATCTTCCACTGATGGCTGTTCCACCAGCACTTTTTGGAAACGTCGCTCCAGAGCAGCATCTTTTTCAATATATTGGCGATACTCATCCAGTGTCGTTGCACCGACACAGTGTAATTCACCTCTAGCTAGCGCGGGCTTTAACATGTTACCGGCGTCCATGGCGCCCTCTCCGCCTTTGCCCGCTCCAACCATAGTATGAAGTTCATCGATAAATAAGATTACGTTACCTTCTTCTTTAGCCAACTCAGAAAGCACCGCTTTTAGTCTCTCTTCAAATTCGCCACGATATTTAGCGCCAGCGACTAAGGCTCCCATATCCAAGCCAAGAACACGTTTATTCTTGAGACCTTCTGGTACTTCACCATTAATAATTCGCATCGTCGGCGTCTCCTTTGCGGTAAAGGAAGGAGAGGCGGCTTATGTGCCGGTCGGCCACGATTATCTGGACGCGCCAAAGCAATTGGACAGGAAGTATGTCTTGGAACACCTCAAGCCCTTACTTGAAGACGAAGGATTGAAGAAAGTTGGGCAAAACCTGAAATACGACCGCAATGTTCTGGCTAATTACGACATCGAACTGAACGGTATACACCATGACTCCATGTTGGAGTCTTATGTCCTCGATAGCACGGCAACCCGACACGACATGGACTCTCTTGCAAGCAAGTATTTACAAACCGACACCATCCACTTTGAAGACATTGCTGGTAAGGGAGCCAAACAAAAGACCTTCAATGAAATCGATCTGGACGAGGCCGGCCCTTATGCGGCCGAAGACGCCGACATCACATTGAAACTGCACCACACGCTTTGGCCAAAACTGGAGCAAGAAAAGCCCTTAAGTGATCTCTATAGTGAAATTGAAGTACCGTTGGTACCCGTTTTGTCGCGCATAGAACGCAATGGCGTCTTGATCGATGCCGACATGCTGGCAGAACAGAGTCAAGCCCTGGGTCAGGAATTACAAACCATCGAGCAGAATGCACACGATATGGCGGGGGAAGTCTTCAATATCGGATCGCCGAAACAAATCCAGGCCATCCTCTATGAAAAAATGAAACTGCCGGTCTTGTCCAAGACGGCCAAGGGCCAGCCATCCACGGCCGAGTCTGTGCTACAGGAACTGGCGGAAGATTATAAGCTGCCACAACTTATCCTTGATTACCGCAGCCTGAGCAAACTGAAATCCACCTATACCGATAAACTGCCCTTGCAAATCCATAGCAAAAGCGGTCGTGTCCACACTTCTTATCACCAGGCTGTAGCCGCCACTGGACGTTTGTCTTCCTCTGATCCGAACCTACAAAATATCCCGATCCGCACCGAAGAAGGGCGCAAGATCCGCAAAGCCTTTATTGCGCCGAAAGGCTATCAGTTGATTGCTATTAAGGTGTGGAGTCTCGGAGCCCAAACTTCGTTTTTGGTCTCAATTGAATTGACAATGCTAGCAAGTGCACAAGAAGGAAGAATATCCAATTATCAGATCCTCTACTCTCCTCGAGATTGTTTTGGAGAACTTTAAGAAAAAACTTAAACAGTGCCATAAATATGCTGCTCTTCCAATTTCGACCCAGCCCTAACATATGAAAAATGCCCTCACATCCAAAAAAAACTTTTAGGAGCAGCTTTAAGAGAAGGTATAATTAATATTTAAATTTCCTAAAAAGTAAAATCTACTTCTACTGCGACAATTTTGAAATAATTAGATGCGACAGTATTAACAAAAAAGAATGTCTGAAAATCTGATATGGCGATGGCGACGTGCCTAAAAATTCTGAAAGCAACTTTTTGATTAGTCGCCATTTTTTTTCCTTTTTTTGTTAAATGGTGTTCAGTTGAAGTGATTTACTTGGACCCATTAAGGGTAATAGGAAAACAATATTCGAGTTATTCCAGAATATAGTTTTGTTAGTTTTTTGTATATAGAGTTTTTATAATATAGAGTATTTTTTTGGGGAAAAAGAAGTTAGCTTTCACTAAATTTTTAATCTGTTGTAATTTGCTTGTACTGAATTTGGTGTGGCATCATCAATATTTGAGGACGTGGTGTGCGTTTGAATAGTTGCCTTTCCCACCATGCAACCTTACAAATTGTCCACAAACTACGAAACATAGATTTAAATTCACCACCCCCTATGATTAGGCTGTACATCTTGAACTTAAAATATAATTTATGAAACCGTCAAAATTACCCTGTAGACTCCTCAAGCAGTTAGGTGACTACAGCTACTGAATTTATTCTATCTCCATAAGGAAAGTGAATTCAGGCTAGTTTTATTACGATTGAAGATAACTACGATGACTAAAATTAAAATTCGTTCATGAATAGTTGTACTATTATTACGATTTCTATTTAGAAGAAAGTCATTAACAAAGGAAATAATCTATAATCCGGAATCTACTACTACACCTGGGATCGAGGGAAGCAGTCCTTTGAGAAACACGTGATCGAGCAGGGCGAAGTGGGAACCGGGCTGTTTATACGGAGCGGTGACTTGGACCACAATGGTTGGAATGATCTCGTAGTGTCCGGGAAGTCAGGGACCTTCATCCTGTTCAACGAAGGCCGAAGATAGCCGCGCTGGGCCCGATAAACGCCCTATCCATCGAGGCCGAACGAGGCCAAATGGTAGGGCGAGCGTACCCGCGAGCCGTTGGGCAAAAGCAGGACCCGCATCCCCCCCCGGCTCAGAGCGACACGCAGGGTGGGAACGGCTCGCCGGTAAGCTTGCCCGACCGTGGTGTCAATTGTTCGAAACCGACCGTTGCGTCCGGAGTCTATATTCTTTAGCGTACGTCTGAGTCACCCAATGAATCGTAGGTCTTTTATCAAAACCGGTGGGGTGGTGTCTGCCTCGACACTACTGGGAGCGAACACAGTGAGTGCCACGCATCAGAACTCGGCTGAAGTGCCGTTAGATACGGCGTCCGTGCAGGCGCGCAATCGAAACCGTTCCACTGTTGCCTGCCAGCGGGGAATTGTGTGTTCGAGCCAACCGCTGGCTACTCAGGCGGGCCTGGATGTCTTAAAAAAAGGCGGATCCGCAGTGGACGCGGCGATTGCAGCCAATGCCGTGCTCAGCGTCGTGGAACCCATGAGCAATGGCCCGGGCGGCGATCTGTTCGCCATCGGGTGGGATCAAGCCTCGCAATCGCTCTACGGTCTGAACGCCAGCGGCCGTTCGCCATTCAATTGGAACTTGGCTGAGGCCGAGAAGCTCGGGCTGAAGGAGATCGATCCCTATTCGCCGTTGTCTTGGAGCGTACCGGGGTGTGTTTCGGGTTGGGCGGCTTTGTCCGAGCGGTATGGAAAATTGGGCCGGTCCGAGGTTTTGGCGGAAGCGATTCACTACGCTCGGGAAGGATTTCCGGTGTCGCCCATTATTGCCCGGGGGTGGGTTTTTTCGAAAGCAATAATTCCGATTTGGTTGCAAGGCCAACCTAAACCTCAAAAATCCCTACAGTATGAGAGAAAAAGAAATAATAAAGGAACATCTCTTTGATCTACAGAGAATAATAACCCCTTTCACCCCAAGAAAATTTTATTAAATGATTGTTTCTATTAAATTCAAAAGTAAAAGCCAAGAAGAGACCAGGGGGGTACAATCGAACAAAACAATATCGGGTTTCTCAACCATTGTAATGTAAGGAACACCTGTCTGCGGAAGACTGAAATACTGGAGTTGCAAACTTAGGAAGACGCTTTCATATGATTGTTCAGTAATGATAATCTTATTACCCATCTAATTTGTTAGGTGAAGTGGAGGAAAAGAAAAATGAAGCAAGATTGACGGTACCGCTAGGTATGGCTCTCCTGTGCAGTCACTATTTAGATTAGTCACTGACACTGCTGGATGTAACATACCTGAGAATATAAAGAATCTCAACGATCTCGCTTATTGATTCACTGACTAAGCTTGTAATAATAAAAATTTATGGGGTGGGGGGTCTGGAGATAGGTGAATGTATTCTAAATTTATTTTGATTCATGCTATATTTGTTTGGCATCAAACACAGGAAATTGTTTTGGGAGAGGCACTCGCATTCGTCAAAACAGAGGAAAACAGATTAGTTGTGTGACAGTTTGAGGGAAGTGGTAAAACACAAGATGTTTGAAGCATTAAAAATAAGAAATATTATAATATCCTGTGGGCCTGGGCCTGTAACCTCCAAATTCTGCATCCTCCTCAGTTGAACACCTTTCAAGCATTGTTTCTTCCTGTGAGCCTACTCCTGAGCTGGACTAGAAAATATCCGATTTTTCTGAAAGCTTTTTATTACTTTGATAGGTACTAACCACCCTGTGTATTAAGCATACCCATAGCAAAGCTGCTCTGTAGAACATAACCCGCTAAAACAGATAAAATCCCATTTTTTAAGCTCTAGGGATCAAGGCAATGAAACGATGATTGTAACGTACCAATAGTCCTAGAATATCAAAAAAGAAATCATTCGAAAAAAAAGTTCTAAAGCTTTTTATGTGACCAAAAATATTGGAGGGCAACTTTTAGCCCTTCCACCTAACTTTTTTCCTAAAATGCATCCGATCAAAAATTCTGATATAGCCATTTTATTCAGCATAGTTAAAAACCCCGTAATTTATGTCTTTGAGGATAATATAGCCCCCCCCCCCAGAGCCCCTGGGGAATAGTTTCTCTGTTAGGAAATTAGCTCATTGTTTACGCACAGTATTTCTCATTGGAAGCATACGGAAATTTTCTGCTGGGATATTTTCTACGGGGATAATTTTCCGTAGGGGGGAAGCTCCCCGGGGTTTGAAATTTTCAAGGGAAATTTTATAAAGAGGGAACTTGCCAAGATTCCTATACAAAACTCTTATTATTTGGCTAAATTTCTTTTTGTCGACTCAATTTTGCATGTGGAGGCATTAAGAAGAATTGACCTGGGGAACTATTTATTGGGTAGGAATTGTCTAGATAAATTTTCCGTACGTTGGAGGGTTTTCTATAGGAGAAATTTTCCATGGGGGAGTTTTCCAGAGAAACTCACATAAATTCTCCAGAGGGAATGTTTGCGAGAGCACCTTTTTACTAGGGAGCAGGGGTATTAGTGAGAAGAATTTCCCACAGAGGGGGGATTCCGACATGATAAAAAAAAAACAATTATTAAAGTCTTTTTCAAATAAAAGCGGGCTAAGAAAAATTTTTCAACCAGAATCGTCAACAAGAAATTTTCCAGGGGTAATTCAGCTAGAAAGGAATTGTCTTGGGGAATTTTACTGGTGAGGGTAGTCTATGTGGAAAGAACTTTACATGGAAGGATATTTCGTGAGGGTAAGGAATTTTGAATGGTGAGGCAGATTTTCTGGTACTGTATGGGGGGATAGCCCCCTTACACACAAAATAAATAATTTTGGTTTTATATGGTGACAATTTTCCCTTGGCAGGGTACTCACACAAATTGGCATTGGCTAATCGAGGAAAACCAGGAAAAGTGTAAATAAATGAAAATGAGATAATTTACAGCCAGTAGAAAAAAAGAGTGGAAGCTCAAATATTTTCCTTTTGTAACTGAGGATTGTTGATTGGAAGTCTTGGCCAAAGCATTTATATTTTCCTTATTATTTTTTCACTAGCTTTATATTTTCTTGTTTTCCGGCGATTTCTCAAATTATCAGGATAAAAATATAATTACCTTCCAGTATACTGAAGGAAATCCTTTTTAAAGTAAACTTGCATCCCAGTCGACTCTGAGATGTGAGAGGGCTGAAAAAAATAGGTAGGATTAATAATAACCGATTTAAGCGCACAATAGGAAAGCACAGTTTAATCATTCACGAAGAGAGACAAAAAACTCTCAAAAGGAGCACAGTTATCCAAAATCAAAACGGATTTTGCATTTTTTGTCGAAATTTATGTTTTGTTGAAGATTGACCGAATCATTAATCTTAATTTCTTTTTATTTTAGGTTCCATTTAGATGTTTAAAGTTGTTTTTGCACGTTTTAAGTTTTACCATTCAAGTCTAGATGACTTTATTACTGCTTGTTTTAGGTTTTAATATTGCTTTTTAATTCTCTTTGATTTTTTTTAAAGACTGCTTCATAATTAGTAAAAAATATATATAAAGTGTTTCACTAATTTCTAAATATTGTAAGGTATAAAAAAAGAAGAATTAAAAAAAAACTCTTTATCCTGATATGCACTGAATCTGGATGGATAAAAAAAATGATTTTTCTTCAAAGCAATTGGCTTCTATTTACCACCACATCCTAATACAGAAAATTCAACGAATTTTAACTCCAGTAGGCTTAGAACCGTGATTGCCAACGAAGGGCTCACGCCGCACGGAGTAGTTTGGTGGGTCATGGGCAGGACGTGCACCCTTTGGCTGAAAATACTCTACAGCCTTAATTCAAAAAAAAATATTTTTCGATGTAGAGTCACATTCATATGCATTTAAAGGCGCCGAAACTAGTAATTAGTAACAATGAAGTCCCCCCACAACAAAAAACCTGTACAAAAGAGTCTTTAAAAGCGGGTGGTTTGGGGGGCGGCAGCCCCCCTACTGCCTCTCCTAATTCCTGTACGTTTTAAGGTTCGACTTTGAGACGCAGCCTCTTTAACTCTTTAAGAAAATGAAGTTTTTTTCATATTATTTAAAATAGAGAAAGGATATGTGTCGAGTGGATAAAAAAGGAAAAATAGAGAGAAAGTGTAAAATAATCCAGAATCTTTTAATACGCATTAATATATAAGTAACTTGTTTTTAGGCGAGGCAAGGAGACATTTGGATATGGATGAAAAAATCGTAGTAATGGATCTGGGCTGTGGCAAAGGAGGAGATTTGCCAAAATGGGATAAAAGCTCCGTTGGTAAAATCGTTTTATCAGACATAGCTGAAAAGTCACTGGAGCAGTGTAAAAACAGATTCGAATCAAGGAACAGATCTTATGAAGCTGAGTTCATTTTGGCTGACGCAACAAGAGTTTGTGCTTTTCTTTTTTAATGTTCATTTTTTTAGGAATTTGAATATTACCGTCACTTTCATGACAGCGTTGACATAAAATTCATGGCTTCGTTTTGGCTGTTTAGAAATCGTCTTATATAAAATCATAAAATTAATCAGAAATGAAAACTATGGGTTTAGTAGTAATAAATTTTGCATTTGCCAAACACTGTCTTGGCCAATTTTTGTTTCAATGAGCAGCAAAATTAAAGTTAATATAGTTTAAACATCAAGGTGAATGATATAAAGGAAGTAGGAAGAAAAGGAGCCTCCCAAAGATTTGATTTAATGAGCTAGCCCCCAGATTAATATATTTACTATAAAATAATGTGAAACTATTTGAATTTTTGATTCTATGATAATCTGGGGTATGAGTTATAGGAAATGATGAACTTTTTCATAACACAAAAGTAACTTTAACTTTATTCAGGCCCGATTTCTCGCCCCCCCCATCACAATTAATGGCCAAAGTGTAGAGACCATCCCAACGTGAATAAAAAAAAAACAAAACTAAAAATGAATCAATCATTTGTAATTCCTTACATCCCAACAAGGAGTAATCTTCATAACACATTGCTTCATTGATGAAAGATTCTCTGAACTATTTCAGGCGGATTAAATTTATTTGCAAAATAGTGGATTCTTAAATTAAAGTTTAAATGACAAACATTAACGAAAATCTCACCCTTTCTGATTTGAGTTGATGCACAGGAAGGTGCTGATTCTTGAACAAGCATGGACAGAAGAAACGGATCCCACGGCAATAACCTTATAATGGAAAGAATTGCCAGGTATTAGATACCATAACCATATTGCTGTTGGTAACTTTTTAGATGTAAAATTACCTTTTGGCAAGTGCATGTCATGGGACAGAGGCTGCATGAAACTCCTGAAGCAATTACTTTCGTTTACTTGTCAAATAAACCTCATAAGAGAATCAATAAGGATTTTAAAAGTACAATTATTTTTCTCTCCTGAAATCGCAGCATCTAGCCTGTCTATTTTTTTTTTTTTCGTGAACCTTTAACTCAAAGCATTGGGACCTTTAACTCATTTTTTTTTCAATTCATCAAGTTATCCCTGAAGATTTCCTGACAAGGATAGGCTGCGTATAATAGGTTACAGCTGCTCCTGTGTTCTGAAATAGTATAGAGTCTCTGATCCGTCATAAACTCTTTTCTCCGTCCCTATTCCTGAAAGGGGAGTCCTGCTTGTTTGACCTCAAAATGGCGTAAGGATAGATCAAACACGAATTCTCGATCAATCATGCTTAGAACTAATCACGATCAATACTTATAACCGTGACCACGATCAGCGTTGCAGGGTCAACTTGAGGAGTGTTTCCACTCGATGACATTACAGCCTAGTAAACAGCAAAGCGTTTGCACTGGATTTTGATTGATGGATAATTCTTTTGGTTGTTGTTTTTTTTTGTGGCTGGCCTTTTCGGGCTGAGGAAGCTCTTTCTATATGATAATACAGCGGTTGTAGAAGCTTTAAAATCATGATGAATATTAAGCAATTATTATTTAGCTTCCTATATTTTTTTGGAGTTCAGAAATAGGTGCTAGTTCAGAAGTGTCACTTTTTTCGGAAGAAAGGGTCTCGTGAAAATCTCCTGATTGGGGTGTTAAAATCCTACTTCTTCTTTTTAATTGCTTGAAAGTTCTGTCTAAATTAAAATCATTATGTCATTCTCGGCTCCTTCTTGAATAGGATCATTTACTCCAGTTAAAAATCATTATCAGGGAAAGTGGGGTTCATAGTATTCTCTGAACAAATTGCATTCCAAGAGTGTTGGAATGCAAATTGCGAGTACTAGTGTTGGCTGATGTCTAGATTTGCCGATTTACTGACATATCGATATTTCCACTTTCAATATTCGATATGAATGTTATGGAGATTATTCATTGTACTTCATTGTATTGTATAAAGGAAATTCTTTCTGTTTGTGAGGCTTAATAACTAAAACTATAGAAGTCTGGGCAAAAAAAAAAACTACTCATATAAAGAAGTATTCCTACCCCAAGATCGATCACTGGGACAACCTCTCCCTAAGAAATTTGAAGCAATATCCAGAAAATGTAATTTTTTGAATTTCCACCTTTTGGTCTCTTAGGAAGATTTCTTATTTTCCCTCATCCGACTCATGAATCAAATATAGGCTCTTTTTTTCTTGCATAGTATTTTTTACCACTATTCAAGAATAAGAACATGTCAAAATGTTTACCAGAAACTTATTTCCGCTACTAACTTTTCAATTGACCCATCATAGGAAAAATTATATCGGAATGAGCAGAGATGAAGAAAGGGAGAGGGTGTAAAGGTCATGAAATTCACAACAAACTCATGCGATTCGAGCTCAGAAAGGAAAGCTTTGAGCTTTTCAGAGTGCAGAGTTATTTTTTATTTGCCAATAAATACTGATTGGAAATAAAACATTCATATTCACCATCGAAAGGCTTCATGGTCAGGGATAATCTATCAAAAGAAAAGCTTAATTGGTGTGGTTAAAATATTTTGGCTGATAATGGGCTACTGCAGGTACTTGGAAAACGGGAAAATATTTGAAGTACCATTTGGAACAAAAGAATAAACTAATTTTTGTATTAAAGAAGAACTTGTTCTTCTTCTAAAAATGAGTGCCTAGCTAGATAAATTACATTCTGCTGTAGCAACGATTTTCTCCTTTTATCTGTTTGAAGGGTTTGCGCTAGGAGATAAGGAAGATCCTAGTGGCATGCTTGCTTTTCTTTGGGCTTATTTTTTTTCTTTTTGATTGCAAGTAATTTGCATGTGTCTAAAAAAAAATTGCCAAGCAATAAGATACAAGATAACATGAATATAAATTTATCTGCCATAAAGAGTTGTGTTTAATAATGTTCAGAGACGCCTAGATGTCCTTTTTTTGTTTATTTTCCTGTGGCACGTGTCATAAAGATCAGAGTCATCTTTGAATTACAACTCACAACGTCATTTTGTCTGAGATACTTCACCATGATGAAACTTGAGTCTGCCGTATCTTTTTGTTCTAACAGATTAAATAAAAACCTGATTGAAATCAAAGAGTTCTGTTTTCAGGGATCCTGAGAGAATATTAACCTGCTTAAACAAGAAAAGTGGAAATTTAATACTGAAATTGAAATTGACATTTTGCAATTGGCAAATAGAAGACAACTTTGCAAAAAGTAATTTTAGTTTCCAAGAGGAAGTCAGTTGTTTAAGGTGTTTCATATATAAAAGACTTATTTGGGAAAAACAGTTTATCCGTGATGGCTGTTGAGGAAAAAGAGAAGAACGGGACACCCAATGCACTTCTTGGTATTGATTCTGAGTCTCCGAGGAGAACATTTTCATTAAGGTAAGAACTTCTGATACTTTTATGATATTAAATAAAAAAACTAGTTTTTGTAACTTAAAATAAGGAGCGACATTAAAACTTAAACGAACAGAAATTACTCCGTATATGAAATGGGTTGTCCCCTCCTGACAACAAATTAGCAATGCTACTTGGCAATTTTCAATTTAGTTGGCAGTTTTTGTCTGAAAATGCCACTTTTACATATAAGAATACTTTTTAGTCAAAGAAAAGCTATCAAAACACAAGTTGTGCTGCTAAAGCGTTGGCGGCTTTTGGAATTCTGTCGAATTCTGCTATTGGCAGCTTTGGCCTTTTCCATACCTGACCTTCCCTTGCATCCAAAAATTTTCTGAAAATTCTTTCACGATCATTTTCTATTTTTGGTGGCATTGGGGATTCCGTCGTGAATTTTAAGACGTTATTATCCCCGGAATGGCTAAATCCCCCTTCAATTCAGGGTCAGCTTTGTTGCAGTCAATCTAATGTTTTCGTCTTCCTCCTCTGCGCTTCTTTCATCCTGCAAGAGGCTAACATTGCAGGTTCAAGGGTAGGCGTTTTAGTTGGCCTAACTAGCAAATTAGATATATTCTTTTTGTCTTTCACCCTGCGGATCCCTTGGTGTTGGATTTATGATTGGAAGGATGCATTTCCTCATTTTGTTACTTAATCTGCCACTCCTGGGTGAATTTTAATAGCTATCCTAAGCAGCTCTTGTGCGAGGACAACACCTCCTTCGCTTGTTATTATAAGACCTCCTGTTATTATAAAAACTATCCAATAATAACAAGGAGGACAAAACCTTCTTTTTTGTTATTATGAGACCTCCTTCGTCTGTCATAACAACTTTCGCAATAACACTATAAAACCTCCTTCGTTTGTTATAACAACTATCCAAAGCAGCTCTTCTGCGAGGACAAGACCTTCTTCTTGTGTTATTATGAGACATCATCCGTTTGTTTTGACAACTATCCAATAACAATAAGGAGGACACGATCTCCTTCGTTTGTTATTATGAGATCTCCTTCGTCTGTTATAACAACTATTATAACAAAGTTTGTAAAACGTCCTTCGTTTGTTATAACAGCTATGAAAAGTGGCTCTTCCTTTTTGTTATTATGAGACCTCGTTCGTTTGTTGCTCCCAGAGATCAGGTGTTGCTTTGGCATATGAATTATCATCCGGATGGCGGCCAGATGTTCTTTCCCATGGACAACAAACCATTCATTGTCCCGGTTGCCTTGCCCGGAGACGATCTCAAGCCTGAAGATGTCATTGCATTCTGGTGCGATGGCAGCAAGGGGCTCTATATCCACCCGAACATTTGGCACGAAGGCATTTTTCCGGTTGAAGATCATCAGCGTTTCCTCGATCGACAGGGTCGTGTTCATGCTAGGGTAAGCTGTGATATCGGAGCTGAATTCGGCGTCTATCTTGCCTGTCCATTACGTGAAGATCGTGTCGTATAAACTTGTTTCCGGAACCGGATTTTTGAAGGTGCAATGTAACTCATACAGAATTCACTTGCCTTTCAGAATAATTTCACCAGAAAATAACCGACAAATGAGTCTGTGATAATGATCCAGACCAACAGCTTGGTGAATTTTGATGAATGTCCAGTCCAAAACCCTGATTGGCTACAGCGCCTGTCCACATGATTGTCCATCCACTTGTGCGCTTGAAGTGGAAATTATCGATCAGAATACAATAGGCCGTGTACGTGGTGCCAAATCCAATTCCTACACGGATGGAGTAATCTGCGCCAAGGTTGCCCGTTACGCCGACCGTATCCATCATCCTGACCGCCTGTTCAAACCCTTGAAGCGCAAGGGGGAAAAGGGAGCAGGCCAATGGCAGGATATTTCATGGGATGATGCTCTGGACGAGATCGCAGAGCAATTCCTGGCAGCAGAAAAACGTCATGGCAGTGAAACCGTCTGGCCTTATTTTTATGCCGGTACCATGGGTCTGTTGCAGCGTGATTCAATTGACCGGTTGCGCCATGCCAAGAAATATTCAGGCTTTTTTGGATCTATTTGTGTCCACCCCGCCTGGACCGGTTTTGCCGCCGGTGCCGGTGCTATCAAAGGCCCGGACCCGCGTGAGATGGCCGATGCCGGTTGCGTGGTGATCTGGGGAACCAATCTGTTTTTTTTTCTTCCAACCACTATCCTTGTATAAAAAATAATCTTTAGTTTAACAATTAGGTATGTTTCCTGAAGTCCGCATATTCTCTTTGGGAGCCTGTAAGATAAACTTCGCTGTTTTACCCTATATTCCTAAACTGAGCGACGAACTGGGAATATTTGGGGAAAAATAGCATAATCGTACTGTCAACTTTAAGAATTCAAGAGTTTTCACCTACAATGTGAGGGTTAAACCAGCCCCATTCAGAGTATCGATGGTCCATCAATTCTTTTTTTTGCACTTATCCAAATGGAAATTCTGATAGAATCTTACCTACAGAATGACTAGCATTCAAACATACCTTGTACAAAGAAATTCCCACTAAAGTTTGCTCACCATGCATTACCGTGTTTTTTATTCAGTTCTCCTTCCATCTTTATTTGAGACACGACCTTCTCTATTATAGTTCTTTTGTTATTTGTCCTTATATATTTTCTACAGACATTAGTGTAATTCCGTCTTAGTTTTTCTATTCAGTTGTCCTTTTACCGTTGCTAGAGAAAGAACATCTTCTATTTTAGTATTGTTTCTAGAGTCTGTCATTTTATGTTTTCTTTTGGACCTTAATCTGTATTTTATTCTTCTTCCTGTGCTGAAGAAGGCTGGAACTTTGAGTCTAAGCCGAAATATTTACATTTTTTTGCTTTTTCATAGGCTTTGATTTACTTTGTTTTTCACTTGTAGGCCTATGTATTCCTGTTTTGTCATACTTAGCCAGTGTGGTCAAAAATTACTTGTTATTTTATTTAGAAGCAACTTAATCTAAAAAATGGCTAAAAAAATGTTTTTTCTTATGTGGTCAACGCCAGATTAGGTTTATTACCGCCTTTCCGAGAGTCTTAACCGACCCAATCCTAACTAACAGAATTTCGATAATCGTTAAGGCCTATCCTAAATAGACCCAATCTCATTTCGACTTGGGGTTAATATAGGTAAACAAAACTAAATTCAATTTCAGTACTTCATTCTCGTCCTGGAATAAATAAAACAACATAAATCCGTGAGTGGTCACAGCAAAAGGTATAAAGCTAACACTATTATGCAAGACTTGATAGTGCAGCGGCTAGAACACTTTGCTGAGGCTGTGGCAACTCAGGTTCAAATTTTACGAATAACAAATTGTGTTCAGAGAAGACTGAACACTTTTTGTCTTAAAGAAGACTAAAAGTCAAAATAATAAATGTAAAACAATATCTTTTTTAAATGTACTTCATTTTATCGTTTTAAAATTGGAATAAAAAGCAGATAATAATATTGTTCTCGATAATCTATGATTATAAGTGAAAACCATGAATATAAGTGAAAACGAGGGGCAGAAAACGGATCAGATTTTACATAACTTGATGTTTTTAACTCGCTGCCTTTTTTTCATTTACGCATTTATAACTAAGATCAATTCGATATCTTGGTTATGTGAGGCCCAATCCGTTTTCCACCCCTCGTTTTCACTTATATTGATAGATTCTCCAGAAAAAAATTCCACTCTTTAGTCTGTTTTGAAAACGAGATTTTAATAAATTGTTTTTATTTACCATTTTATACCTAGTTGTAATATAATTGGTTATGAACTGGTGAAGGTTTGGTTCGAGCCCAAATATCTAGATCTTGACAGTGAAAATGTCCAGGGATCTGACCATTTTCCGTTCTGCCTGGACATTACAATCGATACTAACACTTTATTGCGCCATCAATTAATCAATAATTGACAAGCGTTGACAAAATGGTCAAGGCAATGCTACTATTTAACCTACAGAACTATATACATATTTGGCAAGAAATCGAATTATTGGCAGTTGTTCTTGAATCTTGGCAGCATGTCTTGTTGTAGAGATGTTGACAATAACTCTAGCTCTAGCTCAGTGGCATGACTCTGTAAGCTTAGCCAGAGTCGACCCAGTTCTAAATGGGTACCTGGAGAAATCTGGGGAAGGTAAACAGGAAGGGTGTGCGAAAGCACAGGATGGCTGGCCCCCAAAGGAATATTTTATTTTTTACTATGGGGTGTTGTCGTCTCTTACTAGGCTGCTAGCTATCGTTGCAGCGTGCTTTACAATCAGGCAAAAGCCTACGTTTTTTTTTCGTTTTTGGAGTATTAAGAGACGAACCTCAAAAAATTAGGTAGCTAACTATGTCCAATTTATGCAATAGTTTCTTCCTCTAATGTTCTTCTTCTAATATAATTCTAAATACCGTTTATCGTAAAAATATATTTCACAATAAAAATTATTTTTGTTAATTACAAAAGGTTTCTATATGCAACAATTTATTTTAAAATGAGCCATTAAACAGCTTTCTATTATAATGATTGAATAGCTACAATTATGACGTCATTCATCAATCTTGAACATGAAAAGGGAGTTTTTTCGTAAAAAAATGATATTATATTAGAAGTAATTTTTTTAAAATTAGGAATGGCTTTTAACCCCATCTATATCTTTTAAGATAAGCCATTAAACATGTCTCTACGAACTTCAAGTGTCCCGCTATCTGAGGAAAGGAAGAAGAAAAAAAGGTACCGTATATGCAGAATATCGTGGTTTCAGCTACTTCTGGTTTCAATCCAGTATCTTTCCCTTGTTGTTCAAACCAAGGGACTATAAGTTTTCTATACAGGGATTCCGGACAAAGCGGCTCTAATAGTGTGCTTCGTATTTTTCTGATTCTGGTTTTAGGATTTATGAACTATTTTGTTTTTTTACCATGGGACGCGATTGTCTCTTACTCGGTTGATAGCTACCACTGCAACCCGGATTAGTATATCAATTTAGACCGCAATACTCAGCCGATATATTAGCAGCGTGCAACTGATGAAAGATGTGCTGACGCGGAGAAAAAAATTGATGCCGTACCAACGGTCTATCTTTATTTAGCTTTTTGTTTTTGTAGTAGTTTGCTAATTTCGGTGCGCTAAGTATGTTGAGGTTCTAAGTAACTTTGAAAAAGGTCTATCGATATTAAGTTTTATCCCGGAAATTGGAATCAGCTCGATGCTTACAGCAAATCTTGCTGTTGATGCTTACATACAAGTGTTACCATGGGGCAATAGTTATTACATTTTATGATCCACGTAATACTAATCGATCCATTTTAAGACTCTCGGTAGGGATGTTAAAATACAATCCCTTTATATATTCATCTCGTGGTGGTCAAATAATATGAAGCGAAAGCAATGAATAGAATCACTATACCCATACCATATCAGAAAACAAGCATAAATATCAACGTGATAATACCTTTATCATGGTAGTAACAGAAACTGAAAATTAACTACCGTCTGTGGGATTCAATAAATAGCACGTAAAATAATATTTAAATTTGACTTTCCTTTTAAGCGCTATTCGTTGAGGTATGCATGCATGTTACTCATTATAAGACATTTTGGAAGGCGTATTCAACAGCTTGTTGATCAAATGTCTAAAACATCAGGAAATCAACATTCAGAAACAGACATTAAAGAAGCTGGTTTGGGTAAAGGAAATGAGTTTTAAAGCGAGACGCCCAGCTTAAATCACAACTTGTCAAACACTGGCTTAACTAGACAACTGTTATATGGTTTCCTTACTGAAACCCTAGATCTGAAAAATGTAATTAACTTCAAATCTTTACTATCGTTTGGGATTTCAAATTTTGCTGTCTAGAGCATCGTCATTATCCTACACCTAAAAGCAAGGGTTTCGAACTAACCCTCCGAAATTGTGGTTTTATGAATTCCGGGGCTGATGTGATATTTATGTGTAAATCCCTATTGTTTTGGGTTTCAGAATTAGCTTTTTCATAACACTGAAAAAATTCTCTGATAACACTTCTCTCCAAAGATAATCCATGGACAGGCAGTCGTGTCGTAAGTAAGTATAAGTCGTCATTTACTAAATATTAAAAACAGTAAAAAAAGACAAATAATTCAGAGGCAACAACACAAGGGCTCATCAGGAGAATACACACTTGCCTATAGGGCTTCGGTACTTTAAATTCCCACTCGGCACTTTATACCCATTCTTCTTCAAGCTAAGAAATCATGTAAGCATGAGATACAACACCGGAAATACCATCGTGACGCCCGGTTTCTACCCTGACTACCATGGTATTAACAAAACCCTTGTGGGTATAGATACGGGATACACTCTGAGATTACGGCATGTGATTTGGCAATTTAACGATTCTGATTTTTATGGTTGAATTATAGTCACAAAGAAGTTGGAATTTTAATGAGGTAAAGAAAGTGATTGTGGATGCACTTAATTCAGACAAGTGCTAGTAACAGCATATGGCGATGAATGTACGCACGATCACTCGGAGGGAGGGAGGGGGCGGAAATCCCCAGTGTTCATGCCTTTAAATGTTAAAACTTATGTTACATGTTGAGTTGTTAAAAATAAACAAGGGGTCACAAGAAACTTGTCCCTGGGCTAAAAAAGCATAGCACACCGTTTTTTTGCCAATGCGGAACCCTTAAAACAAGGTAAGCAACTCATAGAACCTCTACAAAATCCGAAGTCATGTCCTATTTTCCTTTATTTCACAAAATGTGACAGCGCAGTGTGAATAATGTTGTGTCAAAAAGCTGTTGGGAATATGGTTCAGTTCTGCTTGTTGCAACACCTTTCTCTTTTAGAGTAGTGGTGGCTACCAGGGTTACCATGAACATTACATTTGTACTGTTTTTATTACGTATTAACAAAAAAGTTGCTGTTGACATTGCCGTCCTGGAATTATTTCATTCCATTGTATTTCAACAGTTCTTTTTTCTAAAAAACAAGTTTAAAAAAACTTAAGTTCAAAACATATTTCTTTGTGAAAAAGTGACGCTTGGACTAGTGGACATTGTCATTTAATTTGTCTCTTATGGCCATTAAAGTTGTTATTAATATTTGATTCATATATTTTGCATCATTGTTTACGGTTTCACTCAGAACGTCTGGGTATCTTCTGAAGAATCAAAGGGCTCTTGGGACACCCGACTAAGGAACTGTGGTATATAGAATGCAATATAGATCCTATCCCTTTGATAATTTGTGTCATTTCTTAGAGAAGAAGTGGAACAAAACACACTGGGAAGTCGTGCTGGTGAACTGCTATTAGAAGATGTTAGACCTGCTCATTGGTTTGCTGCTCATTTGCACGTTCGTTTTACGGCCACAGTGAATCACGAAGAGGTAAAGAATTTTTTTCCAAGCATGAACTAGTCCTACAAATATGCTTATAGAAATGCTTGGATAACAAACTGGTGTGGTTTTAATGAATTATGAGAAATGATTCTTGGTGAATACCTCGAAAATCCTCTTTTAAGGCCCAGATATCCTGTGGGCCTTTGAGCAAATTTTAAAGGGGTACTTTGTCCCTCCTCTCTTCCTCATTGATGTATGTAAGTAAGATTAGGAATTTTTCATGGAAAGGTAGATAATTAAGGTGAGAGCAAACTATGGCTTTGGATTTTTGATTTCCTGTAATCCAATTTTATTGTTCAGATAATGAAGTATGAAATTAGAAAGGTTTCTATTTAAGGCTTCTGTTCCCTGTTCAATTTTTAGTGTGTTGTTTTTCTGCTCTCGTATAATTTTCATAATCAAAGGAAAGACGGCTATTTTGATATCATTTAATATTTTGGATTCAATTCTATCCGTCCGTCAAGTTACATTTTGAAATTCGGGAAATATCTTTTATTAGTTTGAAAATAGGTTGAAAAATGGTTGAAAATCCTTAGAAAGAAAGACAATTTTCCTATTTTTTAAACAAGTTCAGATCCTTCCACAAGAAGAAATATAAGTTGTACCATTATTCTGGCTTGGTGAATGGATAGTTCTGGGACAAGTGGATCCAGTGATAAAAGTATATTGTCCTTTTACTGTAAGCAATAGTTGCAGGCTTGTTTCAAAATCAGAGGAAACATAAACCTTAATAATTACTCATTAGTTGATTAGTTTTCAACTCTTATTGTTTCAACTGGAAACCTGATTAATTTTCCACCCTTGTCACTTTTTGAGGATTTTCAAGTTGAAAAAAATCTTTAAGAACTCGGACACTACCCCCCTCGGTAGAAGGAATTTATAGATTTTAAATGCTTCGAACAAAATCTGAAAGTTCTTTGTGAAGTAAGAAAAGAAAGAATTTTGGAAGAGCTAGAAAGATTGCGGATTAAAATAGAACGGGGATAAATTTTATAGAAGCTTAAATATCCTCTTTTAGATATTGATTTTACTTATAGCTGTAATTCAAGTATCGCCAATGGATAGCAAAAACCTCCTATCTATAAGAGTTACGACAAGTATTTTAATGAACTTCTGGATAGCTCTCTTGAAGATATGTGAGTTGATATAGGATTAAATTGCGGAGGGTATCATAGAGTGAGTAGTGGTTGGGATTAGATCTTTAAGGCATTGGTAGATCTGAGAGATAAGTCCCTTGTCTTAGGTGCTGTTTAGCTTTGTTAGTTTTCGTTCATATTTAGGCTAAACAGTCGAAATAAAAACAGAAACTAGAAACATAAGAAATTCTGGAGAATTAAGAACATTTTGAGGCTTCGAATTGAAAGACCTTAGAAAAGACCCATTTAAATATTGGGTCTGGGAAGCTGATCTGAAAACCAAAAGGAATTCATTCTCAAGTTCTAAAGCTATCTAAGAAAGTTCTAAAGTTATATCAGTATAAATGTTCTGTATCAAATTAAGCAATTGATGTTTTGTAGCCAAAAGCCCTGTAAATACGCCCCTATTTTCAGGAACGTCGTGAAAGCATTTTACACTTCAGGAATAGTGATGGATGTGCTTGAGACATTTGGTGAAGTTGGTCTGGATATTAGTGAAAAACGAAGATATGCAAAATGGAAGGCAACTTATTTACACAACTGTTTAAAGAACGGGGAAACTCCGATTGCTGGCCCACCAACTGACGAGCTGGAACTGTTCAACGAGCCCCAAGGAAATGCACATGGTGGTGAAACAAAAGATTACCAAACCCCTTTTGCACCAGATCAGGGTCGAACTGGCTGGCCAAGCGTTCCAGAAATGAACCAGATTCCGATAGTTTTTATCGACTTTCCAGCCAGTTCCCACTCTTATAAGTTACCCATACTCTTGGGTGGAGGTGCATAGGTAAATCTTCAATTCATTTGAAATATTGCAATTTTTAGAAATTTGTAAAGTTAACCTATTTTGGAAAAAAAGCTTCAAGATATATTGGGATCCAAATAAGATGTATGACTGCAATTCAAGTTAATCGATTAAGTGCAATTCTTTGAATATATTGATTTATCAACAGTTACTATTTTTTTTAATTACCAGAACCAACAATGCATACAAAGGATTGCCATTTAAAAATGGATTTGATTTGAAAGCACCTGATGTCTTTTGACTTATACCCCTTATTTATTTCAGGAACTTAATTTTCTGCACCCAGATTTTCACTGGTAAATTTTCGAAATAAATGTTTAATTCTCTAGTTGAAATTTTAAACCCAGTCATCCCTGCCTAAAAAATTCAGCTTACGAAGCTGTTTAGTGAATGCTGTGGCTTTTTTGAAAGGATGGTTTATTTACTGTTATATTTTTGCCACTATTTCAAATGCTGCAATGTCTTTGTCTTTGTCAATATCTTTGTCATTTGCAATGTCAAAGCCAAACTCTTCAATGTATTTGAATACGGGCTATATAGGTCTCTTTGACGAGGAGAGAGAATTTTTGTACTTATCATTTTCTTTTATATGTAGATGGGGTGGGTGTTAATTCATTTGCCAAATTACTTAGCAATACTACTCCTCCTATATAACTCATATTTTTCTGAGGTATTTCCATCAGAAGGATAGATAGTTTGCGCGTACCGAAAAGAGTAGACAAATCTGCCACATGAAGCCGCGGTTAGTTACCTGAGGGCTCGTAGGTTCAACTCTCACTGGCGGCAATTTTCTCCACACTTTCTTTTTGCTTGTAATACATCCTGGTTCAGCCTTAGAAATACTACTACTACTACTACTAATAACTCACTGCAGCACCAAGCCGCCTGAGGCCAACACAGCTACGCACGCTCCTCCTTATCATGATGTGGCTTTACACTTTTTACTCCCCATTAGTAGAGTCAAGGACAGTGCCCACATACATGGAACATATATACTCTCAGAAATCCTTGTAAATATCTCACAAGGAGACGTTTACAGAGCATAAATTACATCCATTTTTTTCTTTTCTTTCCAACCCTGGCCTCTGCGACCTTACCCCCAAGTTCATCGGGTCGCGGGGGCCTTTTTTTATGTATTGGGATTGAGGGTAAATCGCTTATAATGAATTTGATAGAAATTTTTATTTTCAAACTATTGAAAATAAGGGAATTGCGCAGAAATTTAAAAAAAATGTTTAAAAAAAATTAAGATATGGTATTATTAAGTTAGATTTCGGTTTTATTTGAAGCTGAAACGTATAATTTAATATATCATTTCATAATGTCGTGCGCAGTATGCACCGACAATAAAATGATTAGATCTTGGCAGATCTTTTCTGGTTTGCTGAGGAGGTAGAAGGCGTAACATTAATACGTCGTTTCAAACGCTTCTTACCTCACTCAGATAGAGGCCGCTTTAGATAGACACTGCGTTTGTCTATGGACGGTTTTATTTGTGTGAAGGTAGTGAAGCTTCTTATATTTGCTTCATTGACTAACAGTTATTTATAGCCTCGGGTGATCTAATACTTGTGCGTATGCGCGCATGCATGGGTCCACTCAGCGCCAGAAAAGTCTGCAATGACTCCTGGAGTAGCTTTATCGAACCTAAAGAGGTTTGAGAGCTAAGCTCTAGGCAATAAGGGGACAGTCATTAGCGTGTGGGGAAGGCACGCTGAGCGCGTTCCATAAGGGAGAATAGGAAAGAAAGGAAGGGAAAGGATGTCAAATGATCCAGTACCTACAAGCTACACAACAGGTAGCTATTACCAAGAACAGTGGCAAACCCAGTGGTCGAGTGAAAAGCAGGAGTTTGACTCTCTTGCAGAGACTGATCCAGCAGCGGCGCTTGCTTTTTTTATCGTTGAGATGGTTCCGACGATGCTGGTCAACGTATCCCTTTCCCTGATCATAAATTATAATAAGGCGTTGCTGTTCCGTTGGAACACTTTTGTGTTTGGCGATTGAGTGTCTTTTTGCCTGGTGGAGCAGCTCTATGGAGTCATAGATGTTTGCTGCACAAATGGCTTCACCTGACAACCAAAACCACCCCATCAGATCTGTTTTCATAATAACCGCGTTCCTTCTTTTCCATAACTTTGGTTTCTTCAAGACAAAACCCCTTCAAGCGATTTCATTTACAGTGCTTGTGGCACGAAATCCCAGGGAGTAAAACTGTGTGAGGAGATTAAGGCTAAACTTTATGGTGGGCTGCTTTTTCAACAGTAGACAATAAATTTGTGACCGCCTGTGGACCTAGGAGTGTTGCTGACTAATGCTCACTCCCCCCACAGTAGATATCGATTTCGCAGGAATATCCATGAGAACCATCTAGCACCCATATTTTGTATCCAAATTTAATCCATTTCCCTCGGCTAAATTTTTCGATATGTGGCGTCTGAACTCCAAGGAAAGTTCCTGACAGAATGTCCCATGTTTTTGAAGTGTATTGTTCGCTGCTTCTACAAATGGCCTCTCTTTGACGATCTTGTCGCTTTCCAGAAATTCACTGTTATTTGCAAAATGCATGCTTTTCTTCATGTTCTGAAATCTTTTGACGCTCGTTAACTTGTCCAACTGTGAGAATGATTAGATCTTCTGGCCTGGGTCAGTACATTTTCTCATTGGGATGGTGATGAAATCCTGATACTGTCGACTCACGCTAACTCGAAATTCATGGGACCACGATTTTTCCCGAGTTACTTATAGTTCGACTTATGCATAGTCCAAGCTATAGAGGTCATTCTGAACATAATTTGACTTATAAGGGTAACGAGTTATACTGGAAAACCAAATGAAAATTTGAGTTATAGAGGTAAAAAATCGCTAAACTTACTTCCTACAGCCACTACAAAGCTAATAATAACCTTATTTGTGTATTATGGACTTGATATCTGAATTTATTCAGTAGAATAAATTAATAGATAGATTCAATTAGGTATATTCAGTTCATTGTGTAGAATTTAATCATACTAGCAAAGTTATAAAAATAGTTCGAAGCAAACCGAAGCTACTGTGCTTGAACAGAAGCATAGGAATAAAAAATTCAGCTTTTTTTGCGTTGCTCTTGCGATCTTCTGATTTCCGATGTCAAACAACTCGCCCGTTTGTTCTCGGAGGCTGGGATATTGTGTAAATAGACAACGAACAAATAGAGAAACTTCAGAGAAAAGACACCACATTAAAATCTTTAATTAAAAACTTTGAGATGATAGAAAAAAAATAAAAATAAAGTTATCAGAACAACTGGACGACAAAATCGACTCTGCAGTCTGGATAGAAGAAATGAGGTTGGAAAAAGGTGGGAAAACCCAAGAATGTTGGGGGGATAGTAAAACTGCAGCAGTAGCATTTGGAAGACCCTAATATGCATGGTGTTTGGATGATGGTGCAACTGCCACAGGGGCACCCCTAGATGGAAAACATTGGCAGTGTGCCATAGCTGGCATAGGAGAAAAGGGGAGTGACACAGCTGCCGTAGGGGTAGTGAAACAGCCCTAGTTTTGCTTAGTTTCAGACTTATGTGCATCTGCCGAAGAAAAGGGAGCCGGTTTTGAAGCTGCAATGGAGGAAAAATAAAGGTCACTTAAATGTCACTTAGAGGTTTCCACTAGTGATATTTGCTCCACTAGTTTTAACCGCTAGCCACCGCTTTGTAAACCTCTTTGTTTATATGTCTTTTATATTGGCTGATGTAACGGTTTAAGTGACTCCTCAAAGATAGCTAATAGCTTTAACGTCGGTATAGGGTCTTTATTTAATAGCTTAAGAATAGACGTACAGTGAAAAGAAGGTAGCCGAAAAACTTACAACTGTGACGAAGGTGAGAAACGGACTAACTTTAAAAGCATCCACTTGGCTCCAAGCTCTTTTGGAATGGAAGTTCCAGCTATTGGTTATTGCTCGTGGCCTTTTTGTGCATCCCTCTCTTCCTCCTTTTTAATAGTTTTACTGTGCTCCTTTGTTGCTTCTGCCTTCACCACCGGTACTTCTGTTGTGGTTACAATGATAGTTTTGTTTACCGTTTTTTGTGCAGCCACTGGCTGTTGTGGTTGGTAATAATGTGTTTGAGGGACAAGAGGAGTATACGGCTGTTGGTAGAGATATCCATTTGGGTAGTTTACAGGGGCTTGGAGTGGCATAAACACCCTCGCTGGCTGAGACATTGTAAAGGTCACAAATATAGAAAAAATAGAAGCGACACAGATCATTGTTTTACTGAAACACTGAAACTTGTCAACTGAATGGAAAATTTTCGTTGTTTTAGACTATGTAGGATTTTTGGTTTTTAAATTTGACCTTATTTGATAGCTATCAACTATAGTTAATTGGCAGTGGCAGGATTTCATCAGTGTCTAATTAACATTAATTAGTGGAACAATTTGGAATTGTAATTTTGACATGGGACTGCGAGGAGCTAAATGAATATTCAGCTAATTTTTGAAAGTCAATGTGACCTGTTTTTGCAATAAAGATAATTGCCTTGCTCAGGCAATGGCTTAGGATGGTGGGGGGGGGGTAGAATGTCACAATTAGGTTTTTTCTTGAATGTCCGTATGATTCTTTTGATTTTTTTAATTCTGAGCCTACCGACCTCCTTCGTTTTAAAGTAAATCCTAGTGTAAATGTTTGTTCGGTAGAAGTTTGCACTCTGTTTATAATCCCCTTCTTACCAAAATGGATACAAAGACCATTGGTGCAGCTAGAGGACGCGTGTGTCCTCCTTCTTCTTAGATTGAACTTGATGTTTTCTCGCAGAGATGAAGCATTGAACAGTTACCAAAGAGGCAAGTACAAAGACGCCGTTAATCAGTTTAATGATGAAGCGTGGAAAGCATCATCACTTTATAAATCAGGCGACTACGAAGGTGCATTAAATGCCTTCAAAAGCATTCCTGGTGCCGAGAGTCCTACAACTCTGCAATTTTGTCCTAGTACAACAAATTTTGAAGATATGTGACATCAATTTTATCCTAAGAGCTGAATTGTCGTATTATCCAGTTTATTCATTACCGTCATCACTAAAAAACCTTAAGAGTACTTTTTTTGTCAAAGATAAATTTTTGTGGAAAAAGGATTCTGTTTTCATCTCGCCTCTAGCGTATTCCACAATTTCGAACTTTTGACTAATGAAAAGGTCAGTAAAAGTATGTGAAAGCTTTCTTCTGCCTCTGTAAGTTCAAGAAAATGTTTGAACCTTGGCTCAACTAAAATATTCATGCTCTAGCCTTATGCTGAAAAGAAATAAACAGATACTAGTACTACTACTACAAACCACTCATCACAGCATCAAGTCGCCTGAGGTCAACCCAGATACGCAAGCCCTACCCCCATCCCAACTTATTTAAAGCCTCTCTCTCTTCAGCCACCCGAGAAGTTCCCATTTCTTTTAAATATATCGTTATGACATCCTCCCACCCCAGTGGTGGACGACCTATTTTCCACGTAGCCCTAGACGGTCGGCAATCTGCCATCCTTTGTCTACGGAAAGTGCCTCAGCCATCCCAATCTTTCTCTCATTACAGCCCTAAAAGCGGGGTTGAACCACATTTTTGTACAACCTACTGTTTGAAATATGGTCAGTCAACCAGGTACCAAGAACAATATGTAGGTAATTTCTCTGGAAGCATATAGAAAATCTACATCTAATTTTCAGAGCACTCATGCTTTAGAGCCATATCTGACCACTTTCATCACTCTAGTCTCCAACATTCTAGTCTTGGTTTGCAGACTTATTTTTCTATTCTTCCAAACATTTTTTTAACTGTGAAGAAACAATCTGATACTTGGCCATTCTACTTTTAAATTCTTCACTGCTCCCATCATCATAAATGATAGTTCTACTGACGTGAGTGAAGCTGTCCACCTGATCAATCTTTTCATTAAACAACGTCACTTTTTCATCTTCACTTATTCCTGTCAGGACGGAGATTGGTTTTCGTTTCGTGGGCAACGCGGTGCCGAGACCGCAGGATGTGTCCGGTTTGATTATCCCTTCGGAAGATGGCAGTGGGGCTGGGCCAAATTCGATTCGGGTGGAGACTCCCGAGGATGGCGTTTTGATTCCCAAGTATGGCAACGAACTGACGCTGGTGATTGATCCGCCGCGGACCCAAGACTTGAAGGAGGTCATGCGAAACGTGGAATGGGGTGATGAGATTCAGCTCCAATCCGGGGTCTATTTCCATAACTTTCGATTGGGCGAAACGTCGGCTGTGAATCTGACCATTCGCGGTCGGGGTATGGGCCGGACCGTGATCTCCGGAGGACAACTCGGTTCGGTGTTTCGCCTTGGAGGCTTAGGTTCCATACGCTTGGTCTTGGAGGACTTGACACTCATTGACGGTCTCGCCGAGAACGGGGGTGGGATCTTTAATCAGTATGGGGAGGTGATCTTGCGCCGTTGCGAGATCAAGAATTGCCGAGCCTATGGTCCGTCCGGCGAGGGTGGAGCGATCTACAACGAGGGCGGCGGCTCGGTGCGTCTCGAAGACTGTAAGGTGCATCACAACGCCGCGCTGCGGGCGGGGGGGGGGGAGTTGTTGGC
>JAAAKM020073195.1:152687046-152698526 GCA_010016025.2 Alatinidae sp. Z8VKAUB7J3
ATCGAATGACGTGACTAAACTTATTCGACTTATTTGTTGTTGCCATGCAAAATGACCGTCTTAAACAATTTTCTTGGTAGTGCTTAAAAGCTAATCCATGAACATGCCCGCGAAGATGTTCGACGGGAACGACTCGACGCGCGTGTTGTAGTTGCTGACCGAGTCGTTGTAGTGCTGGCGCGAGAAGCCGATGCGGTTCTCGGTCGAGGTCAGCTCCTCTTGGAGCTTGAGCATGTTCTCGTTCGCGCGCAG
Source organism: Alatinidae sp. Z8VKAUB7J3 (assembly GCA_010016025.2). NCBI lineage: Eukaryota > Metazoa > Cnidaria > Cubozoa > Carybdeida > Alatinidae > Alatinidae sp. Z8VKAUB7J3. The sequence continues at coordinate 152,687,299 of JAAAKM020073195.1, forward strand.
ATCCGGGTAGTTCTCGGACACCGCGAACAGCGAGCGCAGCGTCGAGGTCAGCGCGTTCTCGGCTTGGGTCTGCTCGGCGACCGTCGAAGCATCGATCGCCATCTGGCGCGCCTTGACCACGGCCTCGAGGGTCTCGCGTTCGTGCGCCATGTAGCCCTTCGCGGTCTCGACCAGGTTGGGGATCAGGTCGTAGCGGCGCTTCAGCTGGACGTCGATCTGGCTCCACGCGTTCCGGGTCTGTTGCCGGAGCTTGACCAAGCCGTTGTAGAGGCTGGCGAGAAAGATCGAGAACAAGAGAACGACGCCGATAGGGATCAACCAACCAAGCACGGTCTACCTCCGGGGGTCTGTGAGGGTCACGAGGGGACGCCCGTAGTCGTGGCGACTGCGGCGCATTCACGTCGTCTCGGTGTCGGCGTGAATCCCGACCTCACCACGAAACACCGTACGGACAGGTCCCTCCATGACAAGGGAGGAGGGTCGTTGGACGATGGTGAGGGTATTCTGCTTGAAATTCTCAGGTGTTTATTTTGATTACTTGGATCTTTAACTGAACTATAGTTGACTTCATCAAATGTTTAAATAAAGTTTTGTATCCATTTTATCAACTTGTTTCCAAAGGAATCTAAGAGGTCCAAGAAACTAGTGGCGAACTAGAACTAACTTCACTGCAGTCAAGTCAAATACCGTACCCTAGCAGCCAAAAAAAAGGTGAAAACATTCTCAGTCACACAAAACAATTCTACTTTATCTACTCGATTTTCTCCTTCTTCCTTTTCTCGTAAATTGATGTCCAATTTTTATATAAAATGAGTAGTTTTCTGGGACATTCCCAGAAAGTGGATAGCCGCTTGTACGGCTTTGCTTTGAGTACATTAAGTTTGAGCACATTAATGAATATGAATAAATGCGAATCAGACAAGAGTTTAGCAAATGGGGTATTTTAGATCAGGTGAATCAGAGAAAAAGGTCTTTCTTGGTTGTTTTTCTCAACAACACAGAGGTGCAAGTTTGAATTTTCTACTAGAGAAAAACCACATCAATAGCTTTCAGAAATGTTCAATGATACACTTGACATAACACTTTTTTTATGCATGTGCAGTGTCGATCTAGGAGATGTGGAGTTTTATAAACAATAATAAAGTTAACAAACCAAATTTTCTATTATATCTTGAAAGAATAGTTCCCATCACATAGACAGCAATAAGTTAGAACTTACTCCCAGCTCTTTTTACAGCTAAAATGATTGTAGTTGTAAACATCTACACTTTTTTCAGCTACAAGGGTATGCTACCATAAAGAATAAAAAAAAAACCTAGGAGGATACGATGATCTAAGGAAGACAACCCTCCATGTGTGCAAATATGAGGGTATAGAGGCAGAAGTTCAACCTTGTAGTAAGAAACGTACGTAGAAATTGACTTTGAAGCGGTCCAAAATTTCAAATAGAGCACAAATTAAAAAAAAAGAACACAGACAAAGAGCAACCATAGGAAGAATCACGAAAACTAACTCCAGGGTGGACACAAACCCCCTAACCCCAGGGAGAAGGGTTTTAAGTTATACCTTGGGTACATAAAAGGTTTTTATGGAACAGGTGGCCCTATGAACTTCGGAAGAGGCTCATTTGAATGGAAATCAAAAGTTCTAGTGCCTTTTTTAAAAGTCAAAAGGGATTGGAATGCAACCAGCCTTCCCCCAGTCCCTTCATTTCCCCAAGCACATCGAATCAAAATGTTAAGAGAGCTATTTTATGAGCATTGTTGAACGGTCTAGTAAATTGGAAGGGAAGATCCTCCCCCCCCCCACTGCCTTCAGTGCAAGGACCGTAAGTTAGGGAATTCATCTATTTTTTCCGTGTAATATATGTCATTGAGGAAGGTGGGAATGTTTGACTTTTGCTCTTCAAAACCAAAGGGCATTCAGGTGAGCCTTTCAGAAAATGTTGAGGGGAGTGTTGAAGTAAATCAAAACACGTTATATGTATATGAGTAGGGCTAGTAGCTCCCATGGCTTCTCAAGACCAGAACATAATTTGCACTTTACTGAAAAAAAATGCAGTTTGAGTATTTTCACTTTTTTTTACTTTAATAAATAAACAAATTAAGAACTTAAAGAATAGATATCAGTATATTTATATTAAATTGACAATCCACGTTCATTTGTTTTTATTTTTTTTTTTTTAGTAATGTGCAAATTATGCTCTTGTCTTGAAAAGTCATTGGGGTTGTCAGCCCTAATCATGTTAATTTCTGCTCGATTTGAGTTTGACTCAGTTACTTATGGTAACTTCTGTTTGTTTTGGATTACATTTATTCATTAATGGTGATTTGATTTCGTTTTACGCTTGGAAGATTATTTGATTCTATTTCTGCTCATTCTTGGCTTAACGGAGCTCTTTACTTTTCTTTGAAAAAATATTCTATGGATTTTTTTTTAATTTGCCGCAATATAACCCTGAAGAAGCAGAAAAAGGAATAAATGAGACATGAGTTTCATCTTGTTTGCTTATACGTTCTCAGAAAACTTACCGAAACCCAAGTCGGCCCATGCATAACTCAACCTAGCGAAATTCTCTCAACTCGAATATGTGGTTGTTTTCAGATATTTTACTTTAATAATACTTGTTCCCTAAGGTATAGAATTGAAAAAGTTTATTTTGAAAATAAAATGACTTTGATTTGCAAGAAACCTTACTTTGATGATATTCGCAGTTCCGTACTGACATCATCCTGAGCTGTCGGCAATTCAAAAGCAAGAACTATCTCATACATTAGCAAAATTAAATCCCTTTACACAAACAAACAAATTGAAAAATAAAGTCCAAGAAGAATTTGTTGAAATCTACCACCAGTGCCAAATCGAAAACGTTTTTGATTTTTAAATATCAGACTACAATTTCTATAGCATTTAACAACTTAAAATGTGCTTTTAATTGCTATTTCTTGTTTTTATCTTCTGTAAAACTTAATAAATAGAAAAACTTTGAAAAATTTGGGATCAAATTGAAAAGTCCAGGCAACTATTTATAGCATGTCAAGAACGATTTTTGGTATGAGAAATATCCCAAAACAAATCAAATAAATTAATAAATTAACAAACCAAATTTAATTTGAATAAAATCAGAACCAATTAGTTTAACTAATTTTAACTATCTTAATTGGTTTAAAGTCCATCAACTTAGGAATACCGTATAAAAACAAAAAAATTTAGTTAATCAAATGAACCAATTAGATCATTAAATGGCTGGGTTAGTGCAGAGTTGAATTAAGGAGATAATTTGTATTTTCGACGTAATACCTTAAATTAGGTTTTTTTTCAAAAACATACAGCCTTTCCATGACAAATAAATGGGGATAAGTCCATTTATTAGAAAGTGAAAACAGATGCAAAAATCTGGATATTTCGGCGATACTTTCAGCGATCGTCATCATCAGATACCTGCTGATGACGATCGCTGTATATGTAGTCGAAATATCCAGACTTTTGTATCTTTTTTCACGGTCTAATAAATATACTCATCCCGACGGTCAGCCGCATTCTATCCGCCGGAGACGGTGCCGACGGGCTCGCATTCAGCGATGTATCGATGAAGGTCTGAGACCTTCGGCCAAGCCGGGTCAGTTCAGCAGGAATTCACCGTCTATCTTGCGCCACTCGCCCGGCTTGATCAGGTGCTGATGTGAGTAGGCAACCGAATGGATCGGCCCGTCGAGTTTTTCCTGCCAGAAATCCAGGAAGCGGAACAGTTTCGGAAAATCCGGTGCCAGGTCGTAATCTTGCCAAAGATAGGTCTGCAGAACCTGTTTGAAATCCGGCATGCGGTAGTAGATCTGGGCGGTGGTCAGACCATGCCCGCTTAGCATCAATTCGATTTCCTTGTTGCTCATGCGGCCCTCATTGTTGTTCCCCGAGAGATATGATGCCCGATTCGAGCGCTTTGTCAAAACATGAGTGTGGTGAAATATGAGTGATAACAGTGTGTTAGCACTCATATCTGATGAGTGCTGATGGCGCGTGAACGTGGTACGTGACCCAGAACGAGTGCGCGCTTGCAGTCTGACAGCACCTGCTGCGGGATACCGACGAGTCCTGGTCGCGCCACCTGGTAACGGGACCGTTGGCCCACTACACCAAGAACAGCAAATTCCTCCGCACAAACCGTCATTTGGTTGAGAAATTGTTCGGTGCCGCTTCGTATGCCAGCCTAACCACGGCACAGCTTAAGCGCTCGGTCAGGCAAAATGAGAACGTCCCGGCGGGCAACAAGGAGTTCGACGTGGATGGGCGTCGAAAGCACGCAGTGCCCGCCGGTCCGCTGCCCCTACCGGGCCATCCCTGACGTCAATAAATAGCGCTCGGCCAACCTGCGGCAAGATCCAGCGACCGCCCGACCCGGTGGCCTTTACATAACTTTACGCTTTGGAAAAGCGGCCGAAATGGCGGGTTCCCAAATCCCATCTACAAGGCGCGGCCAATCCGGGCGCGCCCGTAAGTCGAGGGAAATCACATCATGAAAACGAACGCGCCCCAAGTCTGCAGTATTTCTTGGGGAGGCCAGTCGATTCTACAATCCGCCAAAAAACTTCTCGGTTCACTGAGTCGAATGCAGTACGGAAGTCAACAAAGGCAAGAAAAGCTTTACGTCGGAATTCCGTAGCTTTTTTTTATTATTTGTCAAATCTTGACAATCTGTTCGATGGTTGAACTGCCTGACATAAATGCAGCTTGCTCCAGTCACCGAATTTTACGAATGACATTCCGAAATCGATTCAGCAGGACCATTGAAATTTTCCCAGGACCTGACATCAGATTTATTCCAGGGTAATTTGAGCAGTCACTTATAGAGCCTTTCCTCTTCCATAGGGGTTTAGTAACATCCTTCCGCCAGTTTTCGGGGATTACCTCAGTTTGCCAGATTATGCAGAACAGAGTGTAGAGGAACAAAAGCATTGTAGGGTCTGCATATTTCAGTAGTTCGGAGCTTAAGCCATAGATGCCAGCAGCTTTATTATTCTTGGACTTTTTAATTGCATTTTCGATTTCTGAGGGGCTGAATGGCTTTTCTGGGGGAAAATTGTATTCATTTCTTTGACTGCTAGAATGGGCGAGACTAACATTGGGAGGGACAGACGGGGTGGCATTATTTCGGAGCGGACAGAAGTGGCCCCTTCACTACTCAAGACTGGAACCTTCGTCAAAAAGAAGTGTCCCATCCTTGCATAGGACAGGTCCCAAAATGGAAGTTTTACATTCTGTTAGATCTCGGAGATGTTTGAATAGGCAACCCATGTCTTTTTTTTTGCAGCTAGTTCAATTTCATCAGCTTTCCTTGCAACGAACTGAGTTCGGTCCCGGTGAATGAGTCTGTTCCGCCTTCTATTAAGCCTTCGATAAGTGGCCATGTCCCCAAGGAGTCTTGCCCTTCGTCTTTGCTCTATGACATGCAGTGCTTCACTAGTTAGCCACAATTTCTTTGGAAAACCTCTCTTGCTAAGCACCAGTTGTGCTGCTTCGCTCGTCTGCGATTTAAAATACCCCAGTTTCTTCAACTGAAAGCAAGGAGCAACATCAGAACTTAAAGCGAACAGAAATGATTCCATATATAAAGGGGTTTCTCCCTCTTCAATACCTCACTCTTTACGCTATAGTTTGACTTTTCGTGCCAATGCTTTAAGAGCAACTTATGAGACACAACGGCTGTTAAATTCGAATCAATATAGAGGCTTTTTTAAAAGTACTAAAAACTTTAGCGTGAAGAACGAAGGATTGAGGAGGGAGCAACGCTCCTCATATAAGAAAAAAATTCTGTTTGTTTTAGGTTTCAATGTTGTTCCTGACTTTCAGTTGAAAAGACTTATTTTTTGTTTAATACTATTAACAAAACAAGTACTAGAACTTAATTGACAAGCATCATAATATTAAATTATTTTTTCGGTAAATTCACAGCTTTTCAAAATTAACAATGAATAGTGAAACTATTTTTAATACAAAATTGAGCTCACTGGAGCACCGTTCTCAATACATGTGCCTCTAATTAGTAGGTGAAGAGAAAGTAGATATTTAATAGAGGTAATCCAGAGAATTGAGTATAGCATACATGTTTTGTTTATATTTAAAAAATAACTGGAAGGAAATAAACTTCTGCCCAATGTTAAGCTCTCATACTGCCAGGCATAGAATATAAAAGAGAAAAGAAAGAAGAGGAAGCTAAGCAACACAGACTGCTAGTGACCACAATAAAGGAGGCCGTCTGCTGAAAAAACACCAGGAATCAAGCTCGTCGTGATAACGATGACAATATTAAAAAAAAAATATCACAAAAATATATGGTCAGTTATATAAACTATATTAGTACAATAAATATGTTTGAACGCAATGTTGATAAAGAAAGAAAATGCGAGCAAGAGCTTGAATCCAGCAGCACTTACATAAGGGCCAAGAGGAGCAAGTAATCAAAAGAACAAGAGCCACACTCAGAGCAGGGTCAATATACATCTTATACTCCCATTCCGTGAGCCAAATAATCAACGCTGATATTATCACAACTTGATGCATGTTGATTTTTCTCTTCGTGAAGCTTGTACATTGATTTTTCTCCTCTTGATCTGATTTCGTTCATGGAACTTGTTGTGTGCTGATTTTTGTTCGTGGAACTATTTTAGTGTTCATTCTTTGTTCGTGAAACTTGCTATATGTTGATTTTTCAAGTCGTGAAAATTCTACATGGTTTTCCTCCTCGCGAAACTGATTTTGTTCACGGAATTTCTTTTGTGGTGATTTTTGTTCGTGGAACTTGTTGCGTGCTGAGTTTTGTTCGTGAAACTGGTTTTATTCTTGGAACTTATTTCGTGCCGATTTTGTTCATGAAACTTCTTGCATATTGATTTTTCTCCTCGAGAAACTGATTTTGTTGAAAGAATATTTTTGTTTGCTGATTTTTGCTTGTGGAACTTGTTGCATGCTCATTTTTGCTCGTGAAACTTGTTGCATGTTAATTTTTCTCTTTGTGAAGCTTGTAAATTTATCTCTCTCCTCACTAAATTCATTTTGCTCATGGAATTTGTTAAATGCTAATTTTTTGTTAGTGGAACTTGTTGTGTGCTCATTTTTACTCGTGGAACTTGTTGCATGTTGATTTCTCTTCGTAAAACTCGTACATTGATTTTCCTCCTCGTGAAACTGATTTTATTCATGGAACTTATTGCGTGCTGATTTTGTTTGTGGAACTTGTTGCGTGCTGATTTTTCCAGTTGGAAATTGGGTCCCCTGTTTAAATTGGTTGATTGGGGTCCGGTGAAATTGCTTACTAAGGTTTGACGTCTTGAAGGTGCCCCGCTAGTGGGCTCTGAAGATTTTTTCTTAACCTTTTCGGGTTTTTAAGAAAAAAACACTCTATTACACAACAACCAAAAGTAAAAAGCCCTATTACATATCAACCATGGTAATCCCGGGCAATTAACACCTGCGTCTTGAGGAAGTTTAAAAAAGGGCCAGGACTGGGATTTGAAAGGATACTGCGTAATGGAATCCAAAGGGTGGTCAGTACTCATCCCCGCTGAGGAAGGAGCAGTCCCCTTATATGTGGAATAATTTCTGTTTGTTTTAAGTTTTAATGATGCTCCTTGCGTTCAGTTGAAAAAACTTTATGATTTTTTTTCTATTGATTTCTGGCTGTTATTCAATCATGCCAGAAAACTCCCTCTCCCCCGTGTACAATTTCTTATGGAAGGTTTCCTCCGCGTGAAAAAGCCCCCCTCCCAAAAAATGTCCATATCTTCTCTAATAACAAAGAGTTTAGGATGTGTAAACAATTGACAAATTTCATAGCTTACAGGGCCCTCCTTAGGGGTTGTGGGGGTCATATCGTCCTCAGATCCATAGTAATTTTGATTCTCAATCTCAAAATTTTGATCAGATATCTTTGAGAAAAAAGGAGAATGGCACGGGGGCTTATTGCCCTCTAATGTTCAAATTTCCAATGTTCCTGCTTTCTGTGCTAATGAGAAAGCAGTACGACCTGCTTTCTGTTTAGCCCTAGACGGTTTGCTGAAACGGAAAATCTTTGGCAATCTGTCAACCTTCATCCGCAGAACGTGTGCTAGCCATCTCAACCTTTCTCTCACCTTTCCTCCGTTTTTCGGAGCGCCCACTCTTCAGAACTATATTTGACCTCTGTCATCATTGTAGCTTCCACTATTCTAATCTTTGTTCGCAGATTTATCTTCCAATTCTTCCAGATTTTTTTTAAACTGTGAACAAAACCCTGGAGTTTCCGTTTTTTATTTAGGAAAACACGTTTCCAAAGTGTAGCCTTCAAGTACCGCCAAGTCACAAAATATAGTTTGGGGGAGGGGGACAAGAGCCTTTTTGGATTAATTCGAAATTTTCAAATAAAGATGCAGAAAATAGCGTATGGAAGAAATCAATTTTTAGGGGGGGGATCCGTTCTAAAAAGTATTAAAAAAAATCCTAATTTGTGAATAATCTTTTGGTTAAACTTTCCTCAGCCAACATCTATGTAGCCTCTACTCTCTATTTTTTGGGATCAGATGGTATGCGGATTTAACTTTCCTCCTGAAGGAGTCCCTGGCCTCGTCTTTCAAACCATGCCTATCCTCTTCGCAAAACTCCCCGGTAATCTCGTCATTTCAACTGCTTTTTTTCTCTTGCTCGTTTTCACGGCGCTCACCTCGTCAATTTCGCTTTTCGAGGTCGTCGTTGCTAACATGACTGAGCTGTTTTCCTATTCCCGTCAAAAAGCCATGCTGATCGCTGCATGTGCAACATTCGTTTTAGGCATTCCTTCGGCACTTTCTGGTTCGAAGGCACTTTTTCCCAATTGGGCAACCATCTACGGCAAAGATTTTTTCAGTACCATGAATGACGTCACCGCGACGTGGATGATGCCACTTGCTGGGCTCTTGACTGCACTTTTCATCGGGTACTTCACAGAAAAAGACGCCGTTTTTGCGGAATTTGAGCAAGGAACAAAATTGCGTGGGGTCTACTCTGCTTGGCGCTTTGCTGTGAGATATCTTTGCCCGATCGCCGTCATTTTAATCATTCTAGATCGAGTGATCGCCTAAAAGGCTATAAAAAAATATTGACGTCTGCTATCCCCTTAAAAATATGAAAAAGTGGTTAACCAGTTTCATTTTATGTGGGCTACTTTCATGCGTCGGTGCAGAAGAAATTGCACTCACAGATGAATCTCTTCCCCGTTTACCAGACTCTCAGCAAACTCAAGACCCCGTTCTCATTAACAAGACAAAAGGTCTTGTCATCGTTGGCAAAGATTCCGAGCTTCTTCAACCCACAGAGTTGCATAATGTCGAAGGTCTACGTGTCATTGGCATCGAGGTTCCCGGTGGAAAAGATCGGTTAGCAAGACGTCTCAACCCCCTTTATCTTGATGAACCTCTCCGCGGCTCGGATGTCGAAAACATTCAAGATGCCATCCGTGATTACTTTTTGACTTACCATCGTCCGTTTGTCATTGTGCAAGTGCCTACGCAAGAAATCTCATCCGGCGTGCTTCAAGTTGTTGTCTTTGAAAGTCAACTTGGCAAGAGTCGATCGTTCGCCATCGGTAATGCGATGAACGCCAAGCTCATCGGTTTCGAACCGGGCGACAATGCGGCCATCGGGTCGTTCGGTCAGTTCGATTTTACGTTCTGCCCCAGATGGAAAACTGACCGTCAGTTCAGGCGTGCTGCCATCCAGGCTGCGACGTTCAATTTCCACAATCGAGCCTTCAACGGCATTGCGCAGATCATTTTCTTCCAGCTCCGGTTCCCGCATCAGCCAGTGGGCGAGACGGCGAAGCAACTCGCCTTGCGGGCCGCCGCCTTCGTAACCCCTGGCCCAAAGCCAAATATGATCGCTGGCAAGTTGGGCCACGCGCCCTTCGCCGACCCGGTCCAGTATAAGCAAGGGACGTTCGGAATGGCCCGCCATGACGATGTTGCCGCCGATGCCGCGAAAATCAGCGCGGTCTTCAAGTTCGGCACATTCCGCGTGGGAGCGCCCATCGTTCCAGAGAATGGCGGGACGCAGAGGCACGTCCTTGTCGTCCAGCAAGGTAGCACCGTGCATCTGGCCAGAAACACCAATACCGCGCAGGGCGGCAAATTCCGCGGGCGCTTGAGCGCGCACCTGTTCGATGGCCGCTTTGCAGGCGTCAATCCAGGCCCGGGGGTCCTGTTCACTCCACAACGGGCGGGGGCGGTCGACGGTCAGCCCGCAATGGCCTTCAGCGAGGGCAGACTGCGTTTCGTCAATGAGGAGAGCTTTGACGCCGGAGGTCCCCAAGTCCAAACCAAGATATGTCATGCAGACCCCGCGCAAAAAAGAAACCGGCCGCCGGCGCGAAATGCCGGCGACCGGGAGGAGCTTAGAACAGGCTGTCAGGATAGTAAAAATCCATCTCGGTCTCCGGCGTGGCCAGAACATGACGGATCACCAACTCACCGGGCCGGGGCGGGGCGCTGCATGGCGCGCGCGACGGCTTTCAGACCTGTCGCGGCCACAACGGGCAGACCATGGCCTATCCCGCAATTGCGTATGCCAAGCAATCGCGCAGGCAGTCGGCGCGGATCTCTGGCATATGTGGCACTGGCATGGCTGTTACGGCTACCGGCTACCGGCCGCGCCTTGAGCCTTACCTGCCAGAGGATCAACAACTGCTCAACGACGCCGGAGCGCCAACCACCAGCGGTGCAGAACTGCTTCCAGGCCTGTATTTTTGTGGCTTTCTCGTGTGGCCCGGTGGCATGTTGCGACGAATCAACTTAGAAGCGCGGGCAGTTGCTGCCCACATCGCCAGGCAAAGGAAGGCTGCGGCATGAGCCTGGTGCGCTTTGACGAAGTGAGCCTGGAGATTGGCGAGCTTAAGCTGCTGACCGAAGTGACCTTCGCCATCGAAGAAGAGGAACGGATTTGCCTGATTGGGCGTAATGGCGCCGGCAAGTCGACGTTGCTGAAGATGATCAGCGGCACGCTGGAACCCGATCATGGTGAGATTGTGCGCAAGCAGGATCTGCGCGTCAGTCAGTTGCACCAGGATCTGGCGGAGGCCTCGACCGTTAAGGTATGGGACTTTGTTAAGCAAGGCATGGCCGAACACCAGGCCTTGATCGATGAGTTTCGCACCCTCTCTGACCAGCCCCAGGACAAACACACCCTGCGCGACATTGAGCAGCTTCAGCGCCAGATCGAGTCGGGTG
>JAAAKM020073195.1:152698536-152709714 GCA_010016025.2 Alatinidae sp. Z8VKAUB7J3
ATGTCCGAACTGTCCGGCGGCTGGCGTCGGCGCGTGAGTCTTGGCCAGGCACTGGTTTCCAAGCCCGACCTGTTGTTACTGGACGAGCCGACCAACCACCTGGATATCTCGACCATCGAGTGGCTGGAAAACGAGATCCGCAACTACCCCGGCGCCGTGCTGTTTATTTCCCACGACCGGGCCTTTGTGAGCCGTCTGGCAGCACGCATCGCCGAGCTGGATCGGGGCAAAATTAATAGCTGGCCCGGTAGCTACCGCGAATTTATTGCCGCCCGGGAAAAGGCCTGGAAGGACGAAGACAAACACAACGCAGAGTTCGATAAAAAGCTCGCACAGGAAGAGACCTGGATTCATTGTGCCCATTGCAGCGCAAGAAACGTATGAGCGGCAGACTGCTCTGGAGGAAAGAAAACCACCACGCGACCCGAGGCAACAAATCGTTGCACCGCCTCAGCGACGACGCCCTCAGGCAACGGTGCTTGCCAAACAAGCATCGAGGTGGATGCCCAATCAATTCCAGCTACCCGGTCTACCGACACCCACTCAGCCGTCTGGACCAATGAAGGCGCCATCGGCACCGCCAGCGCCGTCCGAAAGACCTCGGCCATATCCCGGTCATCTGAAACCACCACGGCATTTCGCGGTAGTGGTTCGGCAAAGACAAAATAGAATTCGTTATCCATGGGATTCGGATCCTCGGGCAGCCGAACCAAACCCCACCCCGAGCGAAAGTTCGCCCCAAGCGGAATCGAATGTCCCAGGAGACTCGTCACACCCGCCTTCCCATCCATTTCCACCACGGTCCGCACGCCATTGATCTCGATCTCAACCGGAACCCGCCGATTCAGATCACCGGCATCCCCCCCGGCTGTCTCCTCTCCGTGCAGATGCACATCCATCGTCAATTCAGCGCCATCGCCAACCACGCGACGCGACACGTTTTCGAGCTGAACCGAGAAATTCCCACCGGATGGGTCCCCGTACGCCAACAAGAAGTGATGCACGCCCTTCAGCTCAGAAAACGCCTCTTTGAGCGAACTCCAACGCCCGCTTTCGCTCGCCCAATCCTCGGCTCGCAAATCGGAACAGATCCAGACATCCGCCCGTCCAACTTCGTTCGCCTTCAAATATGCTAAACAGGTCTCAAGTAGCGCAGGAATATCCGCCGCGGTAGCCGTCGGCTGCGTCATGGGCAACTCCAACAGATTCTCCGGAGACTCCAACTTCAACAATTCCCCACCCGCGCTTTCGACGAGTAGGAGTTCGTTGCCATACCCTCGCTGATCCAGAAGCGCCTTGAGCTTTTTTAATCCAGCAACAAGCTTGGAGATCCCGGACTGAATATCGCGGGTCTCCATAGGTAATAGAGGAAACTCCGCTTTGGCTATAAGAAGAAGAACACCCTTCTATCCATACCGAGGAAAATCATGAAACTACTTAGAAAGACTGAAATAAAAATATTATTCGCTGCATTGTTTCTTTTTTTTAAACTAGACTATGTTTTACATAATAACCTAGCCCAAATATAAATTAAAGCTAAGCTTTTTCTGATTTTTCTTTTTATCTTATTCTGCCTGATAAAGCTGAGCTGTCAGTTGTGATAATTCCTTTAATTGCAAGTAAAACTGTGACAAAAAGTTTAAGTATCCTCCTACCAAATTTCCATATTCTTTGGTAAGTTGTTCAAGTAGCTATACAAATTATTCAGTTTCTTTTTTCCTTTTCCTTTTGCTGGATCAGTGTTTCTTTTGTCATATCTCCCGCTATTATGATTAGTACCATGGGTAAACTCTCGGAACTTCACCAATGCTTAGATTACAAAGGCCCATTGTGTCCCTACCCCTCTCCAAAAAAAATAGAATACTAATAATATGACACCAATAGCCATTAGGCTATTTGTGGTCCCTGAAGTGTGGTATTTCGAGATAGAATCTGCCTATCGTTTTGTTCTCTTTGTAGGAGAGCCTTCCTTGGTAGTTTAAAGGTATTCACTGCTGTTTTTCCCCATCCTGTGAACGCAACCGTTAGCTTCAGACCTGCTTGAGCAGGTGACACTCTTCCCATAAAAGAGAAGAGTCACCCATAACACGCCAGCTACCAGTTGCCCTTTATCCTCAGAACTACAACTAGCAAGGGAAATTCTTTGCATCTTATTGTCATCAAGAAATCCTGTTTTGTAACACGGTCGGTGCTTCACATGTCTTAATAGATTTTAGAAGGGTTCTGGCAGCCATTACTGTCTTTAATCAATCCAGTCTCGACATATTATTGCACAAAATAGCCTGCTTTATATTCAGGCATTGGTCTGGATGACCAGTGGCTGGATGATGACTGAAATTAGCAGTAGTAGGCAATTTTTGCGGCTACACCCAGGCAGTGTTGGATCGATTTCTCAACTACTTGCGGTTCGAAAGAAAACTATCACCACAAACGCTGGATGCCTATGGCAAGGATCTTTTTCAGTTTTTTAGTTTTTCAGCGCCAACCCATCCGGAACAGGTGAGTCGAGAACATATCGAGGCGTTTCTCAAACAACAAAGCGAAACAAACATCTCCGAACGAAGCCAGGCGAGAAAGGTTAGCGCACTGCGTCAATTCTTTAAGCATCTCATTAAGTTAGAGCGCATTGCAAAAAACCCAATCGATCTGATTGCAAGCCCAAGCCAATCCAAAAAGTTGCCGAAAACCATCAATGAAGATTTAATCACGCAACTCATCAACGCCCCATCGTCCGATTCGGCACAGGGTTTGCGTGACCGGGCAATGTTGGAAATGCTTTATGCGACAGGGTTAAGGGTAAGCGAGTTGATTAAGCTCTCATATTCACAGGTCAGAATGGATCCTGGCTTTTTGATCATTCTGGGGAAAGGCCGGAAAGAGCGGTTAATCCCTCTGGGCAGCCAAGCAAAGCGTCATCTTCAGCATTACCTTGAAAAAGGGCGCGCCGAACTGCAAAAGGGGGCCACTGATGCCATCTTTCTCAGCCGGTTTGGACGCGCCATGACCCGCCAAGCATTTTGGCAAATCGTCAAAAAATACGCGTTACACATCGGCATCAGCCCAAAGCTCGTGTCACCACATGTCCTTCGCCACAGCTTTGCAACCCATCTCCTCAACCACGGTGCCGACCTACGGGCCATCCAAATGATGCTGGGCCACAGCGATCTCAGCACCACTCAAATCTACACGGAAGTCGCCCGTGAACGCCTAAAAAGAGTCCACGAACAGTTCCATCCTCTAGAGGGAAAAGATAGCCTTTGAACGGGTCCCATTATATTAAGGTAGAACCCTTTTTACCTTCCCTGAGGATTCGGATAAAAAAAATCAAAAAATTTGTGAGAGACATTTCTCTCCTACCGGTCTAATTCGAATATAAGCGCTGGAGGGACTCTGGCTGTCGCACCGGCCCGAGGACCTCGACACCGAGGGGTGGGTGACGCAGCAGTGGCTGCACTTCCTCGAGGGGCTCCCGGCCGAGATGAACGAGCGTCAGATGGCCGAGCTCGATGAGACGTTCGGCTTCCTGAAGTCGGGCAACAACGAGATCCTCGCCGTCTGGTTGCGGCTCTCGATCGCGAACGAGTACTCGCCCGCGATGGATCGCCTGAAGGAGTTCCTGATGAACGTCGGGCGTCGCAAGTTCCTGCAACCGCTCTACACCGAGTTGGCCAAGACGGAGCAGGGCAAGCGTCGCGCGCGCCGCATCTACGGGCGGGCGCGCCCGCGGTACCACTCCGTCTCGTTCGGGACGATCGACGAGATCCTCGGCTGGGAGGCCGAGGGCGAGAACTAGCGTTCGGCGACGGCGGGATCCTTCGCGTGCGCCACTTGATCGTCTTCGCGAAGGAACCCCGTCCGGGTGCGGTCAAGACGCGTCTCGCGCGCAGTCTCGGTGATGCGGCGGCGTCGCGGCTCTACGAGGCGTTTCTGGCGGACACCCTCGAGGTGTGTGCGACAGCCGATGCGGTGACGTGTGTCTCGTACACCCCGATCGCGGCGACGTCCCACTTCGCGCGGCTGGCACCGGAGGCCGTACATATGCCGCAACCCGAGGGCGATTAGGGTGCCCGCCTCGAGGCCGCCGTCGAGTCGTCTTTCCTCCTGGGTTCCGAGGGCGTGCTCGTCCTCGGGTCCGACCTTCCGCACCTCGACCCGAAGGACCTCGAGCGAGCCCTGCGGGGGCTCGAGCTCGGGCGGGCAGCCCTGGGGCCGACCAAGGACGGCGGGTTCTGGCTGCTCGGGCTCCCGCGCCCAGCTCCCGAGTTGTTCCGCGGCGTCGACTGGAGCACGGATCGCGTGCTCGGGCAGATCCTCGACCACCGCGAGCGCGAGGAGCTCGAGGTCATGCGGCTCGCGACCGACTTCGACATCGACGAGGCCGCGCGGACGGGATCGTCCCGGATTCTCCCGCTTTTTTCGGCGAGCGCGGCCATACGGGCGCTCCGGTCGGGCCGGGCCGGAATCACGGCCCCAAAAACCGGCCTGGCCGGACGCCCCCCGAGCCGGGGACGATCCGGAGGCCAAAACGGGACGCCAGCCCCCAGAACGGATAAAGCCCTTGAAAGACAGATAGTTGGGTCAAAAAACCCGGATCTCCACAATTAACTGTGGATAACATGTGGATAACCCCCGAAGTTATCCACAATACGACCGCCGCCAAAGAGGAGAATCGGAATCACGGCCCCAAAAACCGGAATCACGGCCCCAAAAGCGGGAATCACGGCCCCAAAAACCACCGGTAGCGCCTTGATTTGATTTAAGTATTTTTATAAAGATTCTAATAGACTTATATAATAGACCGTGGTTTCCGGCGAATTGTGGATAACTTTCCATGAAAACGCCCATACGGTATACAGTTCACGACACCGGCGAACCGAACCACACCGGTGATAAACCGTGAAATGAAATATCAACCAAAACCGTCAATGATCCGGCCGTCATCAGGAGAGCCGGACCGTGAACGGGCAGAACGAGCTTCGACCCATCATCATCAAGCGCAAGATCGTGGCCGGAGACGGGCATCACGGCGGCGCATGGAAGGTCGCCTATGCGGATTTCGTGACCGCGATGATGGCCTTCTTCCTGATGATGTGGCTGCTCAGCGCGACCAATGAGGAACAGCGTAACGGCATCGCCGATTATTTCAGCCCCGAAATTCCGATCTCCGAGCGCAGCGCCAGCGGCCCCGACATCCTCAACGGCCAGTCGATCATGGCCGAGGAGGATCTGACCGACGACCCGACCGACGCGGATATCGTGCGGGTCCAGACCGCGCTCAACGCCGAGCTGACCGCCGATCGCGAGCCGGAATTCGAGGGCGAGATCGCCAGGCATCTGAGCGTGCGCATGGTGCCCGAGGGGCTGAGAATCGATCTGGTCGACGCGGATGGCTTTACTGATTTGCCCTTTATCTTTGATGATTTTGCTTTTTAATTCCTTTTAATTTTAAGTGATTGACTTAGTGTACTGTTTTGAATTTTTTTTTTTTCTTAGCTTTTACTGACATATAAAAGCGAATTCGGCTCTATAGAGCTTGTGATAGCCTTTTGAAAAAAATACTATCTTATCTTATCCTAGTCCTGGAAAAGTCGCTTATGAAATGCCGACGTCTGATTTTTTGCTTGACTTCTTATTTCGATGGATTTTTCGGAATTTTGTCTGTGTATTGATGATGGACTTTGGCCAAACTTAAACGGGTCAGGTTACGATCCAACTCGTAGGTAAAGGGGTTTCCTGGAATTTTGTCTTTAGCACATCAAACAGAAGGGGTTGTCTGATATTAAACCAATCTGTAAGAGCTAAAATCTTATTTTGCTTTTTATTTGTCAAGACCCAGTTTGACATCTGACTAAGGAGAAGGTGGTTCTAAATTCGTGTCATCAGAACTTCTACTACAAAATGTTGACAGATCATAACTAAACTTACTGAGAAGTAAGAGGTAGCCTCCTAATTGCCATTTTAAGAATCATGACCCAATATGACATATGTAAGTTGGAAAAGTGATTGGGTCTAAATTTTGTCATCAGAACATCTGTCAGAAGTGTTGTCTATGCTAACTTCATAGTAAGTAAGATATAACGCAATAGGTTAAACCTTCTACATATCCGGATACAGGAAGGGAAGGGGGCCCTGCACCACTATAACTGAAATATCTACACAAAGGAAGTGTCAGATCTATGTCAATTTTGGTTCGAAGGACAAGCTAATGTCCAAGTTATTTCTTTTAGAGATCGTGACCCGATCCTATCTCTGTAGCCAGCGATAAAGGTCGTTAAGGTTAGTGCGGTTGAATTTATCGAAACCAAATTGTCTGAGCGTGATCTGCGCGATGAAAAGTCAGCTGACTCGCGATAGCTGGTTGAGCCGAATGTCAAAGATGGCTAGGGAGGATTTCGTGATGGTATTGCTAATAGGCCATTTTGACAACGTGGATTCACGTTTTGTCTTTCGATTTAGGTCAACACTCCCCTCAAAAATTCCTGAAAATTCCAACTTCGTAACTGAATACCCTTAGCTATATCTGAAATTTTGCTCATGCCTCTCTTCCATTATAAAACCAATTTTCAATTACCAAACTGCATTGTCAGCGGCCCATGCTCTCTGGCTTTTCATTCCTGGAGGAGCTATTTATAACAAAATGACTATCTCAGAATTTTGATTGGAAATCCTTGGAGATTATGGGAGAGAGGTGGTAAAAAGGGTAAGGAACGGCTGTTAGTCCCCTCTAATCACTTTTACTCTTAAATTGAGCACTAGAATTTATAATTTCCAATTGAATGAGTCTCCTCTATAAATTAAGTCGTTACGGGAAAAAAACAACAGCAGATCAGTACACACTGAAGGCTTATGGTTCATTACTGCAGACGATGCGAGAACACTACCTCTGATATAGCTCTTTGCTTTTATTTGAAAAACCTTTTTAAGAAGAAGTCTATGAAAACTAATTTGAGAAAAAAATCTGAAAGTGAAATTTCATTGAAGTAGACCTGTTTCAATTACGGTTGGTCTGTTGCGACCTCACTGACAAAAATTTCAAGGGTAGGGGACTCTAAAATGACAAAAAAGGTATTATCAGGAGACGAAACTTCTTTCATCATAGAAATAAAACCTTAGCTGATTATTGTTATACACAAACCATTTCTACCTGTAGCTTTATTTATACTTTTTTTAGACGGATTTTTTTCTTTCCTTATATGCTATTCAACTCAACCTTAGCTGGTCATTCTTTTAAATAAACAGTTCCTGCCTATAGCTTTATTTATCCTTTTTTTTAGACAGACGTTTTCCTTATATGTTATTCAATAAAAAGCAGAACAACCTATGAAAATATACCTTTAAAATGGATTCCTGAGGTACGACACTATGCACCCAGTACCAAAGTTATTCTAGTTGGTAAGGTATTTCTTTCCGGTGTTTTTTAGCATTCCAGCTTATTTTATTTTTGTTTCATTGTATATATAGAAAATGTTTGAACTTGCAATTCGTATGAGCAAACTGTGATTTTGAATTTCGTTTTAAAGTGGTTATTGCTCGTACATTGCCCATTAGCCCTCAGCCTATGTATGGCTTATTACAAGCCTTTTATTATTATTTTGTCTTTGTAAATAGCTCTCATTTTTGCCGTCCAAATAAAGAGCGTTTTTTTGAAACCTGTTAGAAATAGATTCGTTAGCTTATTGTTTTGATTTGTTTTGTCGGGTCTTACTTTCGAAATTTATTGTTTTGATTTTGCCAAAGTGTGGGTCGAACAACAGATATAAAAAAAATGAAAAGAAATGTCTTTGCGCAATCTCTTTTGTGAAATCAGAGTGAAAACTTCTGGCATCCTTCCTCAAAAAACGAGATTATAAGCCCCCTCCCCCCCGTTAAAATTAACTAAGGTATGCTTACCAAACAATGTGTAAAATTCGTTGCCTTTTAATGAAGTCTACTGAATGTACGCAATAACTATAGTAAGACCTACTCTCTTGCCTGCAAGCAAAAAAATTTTAGTCTCTCATGACAATCAGAAACCAGATGATCCTGATAGTAAAAGTGATTCAGAAAGATATTGGTTTCAGCACACCGCTGTTTTATGGCCGTTCCTAGCATTTGTGGCGCCTATTACAAAATTATTTGTGTTGCCCTATTCCCGAATCAAACATAATAAAAAACTAGAAGGCCCATTTGCAACCTCCCCTTTGAACGGTCCTGGCTGTATAATCTCATGTGATTGGCTAGGACACGTGTGATTGGCTAGGCGACTATTATGGACACTTATAAATTACAAAAAGTAAGATTATAAAACAATCCATAAAAAGTCCTCTTTTATAAAGTTACATGAATCATTTCAATTAATTGACAAGAATGTATGGGTAAAAAAAAAAGTCTGGCTCATATTTTTTTTCCCTTTGACAAAAATAAGCAAATACGGACATCCAGGAATCTAATGTTAATTTCTTCACATAGCTTTTCCAATATGCAGAGTGTGGCATTGACCAACGATGGCGTCTTGGTATTATTTGGTGTTTATCTTGATGCTATCAGCTGCTGGGACGGCTTTTTCATAAATAGAAAGAAATTATGCTTCCACCAATTTGTTCAATACAGGATTACACATGTAGATATGTTCGCAGCAGGCAAGTAAACCAGAACAAAAAAACATTCTAAAGAAAACTGGATGTTAAAAGTAGAATGGTGCTGGCTTTCTTGACAGAAGTCAAAGAATTAATGCAGCTAAACTTGCTAATAGATGCTACGAAAAAATTGGCCTTTGCCGTAATAGGAATGAACGAAAAGTAAAAAGTTATTCTTCTGAAGTTATTCCTGTAAACAGTGTATCTGGATTTATAAAATTTTCACAGGAGTGCCTCTACAATTTCGCATGAAATCCGGACTTACCGCGTTTGGAAGAAAGTGTTAATGAATATTATTTCCCGATTAGTTTCTTATGCCGATTAGAGTGCACAGATTTCTGATAAATAATCTTAAAGTCGTTTAGGAAGTTTCGCGCAAGATGCACTCTTTAACATAGTTAGAAATATAATAGGAAACTTCGATCACCCTGTTCTCTTCACATACTAGTTGTATTCAAAAATCCATAGGCCAGGACACCAACTGCTTTAACAAGGTCTGAAACTCAAGTCACACTTAAGCAATTCTAATCATGACTGCTAAAAAAATGCTTTAAAAAACTCAGTCAAAGGTATAAAGAGTGATGATGGTAAGGTACAGGTGAAGAATGTGGTGAAAATTTAGGCTTCTGATTGTTTTTGCGGATGCACTGTTTGAAAAAGTAGTTGTTTTGGAGCCGTTTGATTGGCCCGTTAGATACACTGTTTCGGATTTGGAAAGTCTGGCCAAATAGCAAATACACTGTAAAATTAAACTGCCAATCTACGAAACCATAAGAGATCCTTAAACTTCATATATATCAATCGATTCCTCCATTCAGGCGGGCAGCGAACAGGACGACGCGTTGCGCGAGGCGGCGCGACGCAACGGCCTTCATGCCGTCATCGGCGTGTCCGAAAAGGCCGGCGGCAGCCTATACATGGGCCAATGGCATTACGGGCCGGACGGCGAGGTCGTTTCTCGCCGCCGCAAGCTGAAACCCACCCATGTCGAACGCACGGTGTTCGGCGAAGGCGACGGCAGCCATATCGCCGTACACGACACCGATATCGGCCGGGTCGGCGCCCTGTGTTGCTGGGAACACCTGCAACCCCTGACCAAGTACGCCATGTATTCGCAGAATGAGCAGATCCATGTCGCGTCGTGGCCGAGCTTCAGTCTCTACAACGGCGTCGCCTATGCGCTCGGGCCGGAACTCAACTCGTCGGCCAGCCAGTTGTATGCGGCGGAAGGGCAGTGCTTCGTAGTGGCGGCCTGCGCCACGGTTTCCGAGGCGATGGTGACGGAATTATGCGATACGCCCGACAAGCAACAGTTCCTGAAGCCCGGTGGCGGTCACGCCCGCATCTACGGCCCGGACGGATCGCCGCTGGCGGAACCGCTCGGCGAGACCGAGGAGGGGCTGCTGATCGCCGAGATCGACCTTGGCATGATTGCCTACGCCAAATCGGCCGCGGACCCGGTTGGTCACTATTCGCGGCCGGACGTCGTGCGGCTGATGTTCAACGCGCGGCCCAACCCGGTCGTGATGTCGTTCGACGAGGGCATGCCGCTGGCGCTCAACAGCGGCGAGGCGGTGGCCGATGAAGCGCCGGAGGATGCCCATGCTGACGCCTGACAACAAAGCGGGCGCACGGCAGTTCCCGCTGCGCATGCCGCCGGACTGGGAACCACCTTATCCGTCCTTCATGTCGGAGTTCGAGGCGCGCGCAAAAGCCGTTTCGATGGCGGTGATCGGCTGCCAGTTCAAGGTGGCCGAACGGCGGACGGCACTGGAATTCGCGCGCGCGATTGCATTGCTGATGCTTGGCGTATTTATGTAATATATTTTTTTTTTGTTTAGACCGGGGCACCGTATTGAAGGAGTTGTCGTACAAACTTCAAAAAGGGCCTATTCGATTGGAAATTGAAAGGGCTGATGCACTTTTTAATTGTCACAAATGATTGCTGGGAAACTTATCCCCCTCCCACGCTAACCATTTCCCCAAACACATTCTATCAAAATTTTGAGATAGCCATTTTGTCCAGCATAGTTGAAAGATCCAGAAATTATATCTTTGAGGAGTACCCCCCCCCCCCAACCCCTCACCGCAATGGATGTAAGCTATGCCCTATGGGAATATAAGGTTTTTATAGAAGGTGCTGTTGTAGAAACTTCAAAAGGGCTCATTCTATTGGAAATTGAGAGTTCTAGTGCCTTTTTTAATAGTCGAAAGTGATTTGAGGGCAATTAACCCCCTCCCACGCCCATTATTTCCCCAAAACACATCCAGTCAAAATTTTGCCATTTGTTTAAACGTATTTGGAAGGTACGGAAATTATTTCTCTGAGTATGACTACCCCCCCCCACAGTCCTCATGGGCAAAGGTTGTAATTTATGCCCTGGGGACATATAAGGTTCTTACAGAAAGTGTTGGCGTAGATATTTCAAAAGGGTTTATTTTATTGGAATTTGAGAGAGCTAGTGCCCTTATTAATAGTCGAAGGTGATCGGAGGGCGAATCCCCCCGGCACATCCATCTTTTCCCCGAACTTTTCCGATCAATATTTTGATAAAGCCATTTT
>JAAAKM020073195.1:152709724-152870433 GCA_010016025.2 Alatinidae sp. Z8VKAUB7J3
ATCGGAGGGCGAATGCCCCCTCCCTCCTCCCTCCTCATGCCCATTATATCCCCAAACACTTCCGATTAACATTTTGATATAGCCATTTTGTTTAACGTAGTTGAAAGGTCTGGAAATTATGTCTTTGAGGATCAATCCCTCAACAGCTCTCAGGAAAAGGGTTGTAAGTTATGCCCTCAGGACCTATAAGATTCTTATAGAAAGTACTGTCGTAGAAACTTCAAAAAGGACTCATTCGTCTGGAAATTGAAAACAAATTCAATCTCAAGACATTCCTCTGTCAAAAAAAAAATATCTAGAGATTTTGGACATATCAATTTAAGATGCCTTAAGTATCTTAAGGCCTATTTACATTAAGATTTTACCATGCGCTAGCATACGCCATGAAGAATTTCTTTTAGGAATATCTTTAGGTCTCTTGGAAGAAATTTCCGATAGGGACCATAAACAAATAACAAAACTGAAAAACTCGAAAAGGTCCAGTTTCAATACATTCTACTGGCGAAAAGTGAAACAAACATTCAGATGTCGTGGCCATGCCAAACAATGATGCCTTTAGTATCTTGGGAATCTATCGTTATTTAAAACAAGTTCAGTATAAAAAAAGGCTTCTGTCTGGTGTCATTAGCAAACAACAAAATCCAGAGTTCGAACAAACTTCAATGTCAATACATTCCAATGTCAGAAAAATGAAACAAATATCCAGAGGTTGCAAGAAGGTTAAACAAAAATTACTTCGAGAAGGTTGAGACTCGAAAAAAATCAATTTCAAGAAGTTTCACGGCAGAGAAATGAAAAAAAAAATTGTTTAGAGATTAAAGATACATCAAACGAAAAAAAGGATGTATTTCTGGTATCTCAACGAATAACAAAAAATGAAAAAAAAAAACAACTCCAGAGGTTGCAGACATCCTTCAACATTTGTGTTTTGATAATCTTCTGTTGGGAATAAGTTTTGTTGTTACCATATACAAATAACAAAATACCAAACTCAAAAATGCTCAGTTTCAAGACATTTCTTAGCGGAGAAAGGAGAAAAATCGTTCAGAGACTGTGGACATAAATAAAAAAGTTCTGTCTGGTACAATCGGCAAAAAACATGAAGCATTTACAGTTATCAATTATGCTTTGATGTATAGCAACACGTTTTCTGTAAAGTACAAAAAACCTCTCGAATGTTTCGAGTCGGTATGAGGGGGGTAACATCTCCCTCCTGTTAAGATTAATTTGGTTTGTTGCATGGTTTAAGGTTGATCTTGGCGAATCCTCGAAACTGTCGACCTCCTCGGCCGAGACGCGAACCTCATACCCGCCCCGGCGCATCAGCCCGGCCTCCACGAAGTCATGCGACAGGATCGGCCCGCCCAGGGGCGGCTCTCCACCCAGTTCCGGCAGCTTGCAATGGGCGGGGAACGCGGCGGTGCGGATCAGCGCGTTATGCCCGCAGAAGAGCCCGCAATCCCCCATCCACCACACGCTTCCGACCGCGAAGGCCCGCTGTCCCAGCCGCATGCCGAACTGGAATATCCGCGCGAAGGGGCTGCTGGCGGGCGCGCCCAGCAACAGGGTCTGCAACAGGCCGATGCGCGGATTGTCCTCCATGCAGCGCACAAGCCGCAGGATCGCGGGGCCGGACATCGCGCTGTCGGCGTCAAGCGGCAGGAAATACGCGTATCCGGCGCCCCAGCGCTCGACGAACTCCCAGACATTGCCGGCCTTGAAGCCGGTATTGACCGGCCGGCGCCGGTATCGCGCCTGACCCGACCCGGCCAGCGCCGGATAGTTGGCGGCGAACAGCCGCTCCTCGGCTTCGGCGATCTCCGGCGCGTCGGTATCCGACAGGATCACGATGTCGAAAGCCCCGCCCTGGCCGGTCCGCTCCAGACTGTCGCGAATGGCGATAAGCCGCGCGAAGGCCCGCCGGGGATCCTCGTTGCGCGGTGGGCTGAGGAGGCTCCCGTTGCGTGGGCGTCGGGAATGTGGAGATACGGGCATGGTTGAGGTCGGCGTGAGGCTGGACCCTTCGACCTGGAGCTTTGGCATGGACGAATTTGGACTCGTTGGGGCCGACGGCGATGGGTGGTGGAGTGTGCGGGGCGAGGATGGATTGGTCGGCGCTGAGGCTGCGGAGGGATCCGGTGACGGCGAGCGCGGGGGACGCGGAGGGCGAGCAGGAGACGGGTCTCGTTCGTCAGACTCGTCAAGATGCTCACGGGTGAGACGGGCGAAACGCTGGGATGCAGAGTTCGGCTTGATTGCCGGATGTTCTTCCGATCTCATCGAAGAATTCACACTGGGGAAAAACCCTTCCAATGTGAGGTTTGTAAGAAATGTTTCTCCTCTAGCTCTAATTTATTAAAGCACCAAAAAACCCACACAGGGGGAAAACTCTTTGAGTGTTGGCTATGTAAGAAAACCTTTGTCTCTTGTTCTAGCTTAGGGGAACATGGAAGAGCTCACGATGAAGAAAATGTGTCTTATAAATAAAACAATTTTGATGAAAGTGGTAGCACAGCACTTATGTTTGGCATTTTGTGTTTGTCTTCAGGTTGAGTCCACTCCTCTTTGTAGTTTTTTTTTTAACCTTTTTACTTTATTTGTTTATCAAAGGAAATTCTGATTGTTGTAACCTTGGTATTTTTGTAAATTTGCTCTATACTTTTGTGAAAAACTTTTTTCTGTATTTATTTTGAAATTGGCCGGGTATTTTTATTTATCAGTGCTTGTTTATTAAACAGCATTGGTTAATAGAGGTAATTTATGAAAAGTGTAAAATGTTTTTTTTTTTTTTAATTGGAAAAGCTATAGCACAAATATTTCAATAAGAATAATAATATGTATGAAAAGTTGTTTTGTGAAAGGGTATTTTAAAGTTAGGCGTCTTGAAGTAGTTAGAGAATAAAAAAAAATCGTAAAAAAAATGTAAAGTTTACAAAACTAGACTTTTCAAATTCCAAACACACAGTGCTGATCTCCGTCTCAAGATCTTTAAGCCAGGACGGGCAATGGAGGGATGGGGCCAGGCACCTTGTGCCTTTCAAACACCCTTTCTGAGTGTGCGTAAGAAGGGAAAATCGTGGCTGGAACGAGACTGGGCAGGGTTTAGGACCGCGTCAGAAGCAAATGGAAAGAAGTGTATTTCTGTAACGAAGGACAGACTAGTAAAAGCCAAAGACTGTACGGTGTATGGGAAGAATGTGGAGCAAAAGATATTTGTTTATGGAAAGAAAGTGATGGGTGTTTGTGCTACTGCAGGTACGTAGTCGGGTAGAACTTTGCCAGGCTTTGGTAGCATTACTGCTTCACCATACTTCCAAACATCAGGAAATTTTCCCTCCCTCCATATACCATTAATTAATTCTAGCAGTACATTGATCCACAATATGGGGAGCAACTTCACGAACTGAGGCAAAATTTCGTCTGGTCTAGGAGATGTATTCCTTGTGTTCCAAGGTCGCTTACCTTTGTGTCCATATTGGTCTTCTTCTGTATATCTGGATCTCCCCGGCCAATCATAGAACTCATGAGTTTGGCACCTGCATCAGCTTTTTGATCATCAGTCACAAGACGCTTATTATCAGATGCAATAGGTGGGGTGCTCCGGCCTGAAGTTGCTCTGTCATTCATCTTTTTCATAAAACTCGTATACTTTGGATTCCTTATTTACTGTAATTTTGCTTTGTAGGCATTACATAAGCAAATATCTCTTAGATTTCATAGGAAAACCATTTTTTTTTTTATTACTGATGCTAGAAACGAACAAAAATTAAAGCAGAACATATAAAAGGGATGATGGCCCTCAAGCCTCTGAAAGGGCGAATTTAATTGTATTTGCTTTGGACAACATTATTTCCTATCTAAATGCAGTGAAATGTCATTGGTTAGTAGCACATTTTCTATTAGCTTTTTCAGAACTCTGTAAGAGTTTTCTCAGGTTCTCAACTCTTTCAGAAAAGCATCAGCCGTATTTCTTGCAGACAGTATGTGAATGAGAAGGGCACTACCCTTTTCTGTCATATATAGGTTAGTTTCTGATCGCTTCAAGCTTTGAGTGACACTTTGCCTTCCTTTAAAAATGGATTATTTTATATTTAATAAAATAGCAAACTATCAATGGAATCCTATTCAATCCTCAAAAAGATGACAATAGTCCTCGAAAGAGTCTATAACACAGGGTTATTTTATTATCAAAAATATCTCATACGAGGACATTTGTTTGAAAAAATGAGGATATTCTGTATTTTTGGGGAAGAAAGTAGGACATTTGGCTTTTTTGGTATTTCAGAGATGATACCAAGCCAGCACAGGTACAGACACCAGTTTTTGGCTATGACACACTAATGTGTTGATATTTATAGGGCTGTCTCATTATTCAATTTGTAAATAGCATAATTGTTCTGATTTTGTTTGGTTCCTTTTGATTCCCCCTCCCCACTATGCATGTTTTTCTACCTCAAAATACATTCGATTACAAGTCTGACACTAATTTATTACAGACAGTATCACTTAAACATTATTTGTAATTCTTAAACCGTGAGTTCAGTGAATTTAGTAGTTCGTTTTTATCCTTGTTGGTTTCTAAATTTTAATGTCATTTATATTAACTTTGCAACGTTGAAGAACATTGCAGATACGGACAGTCTTAAGATTTATGCAAAACCGTTTATTTGATTGGGTGTTCATAGGGGGTGGCAAAATATGCAAGTTACTAAGACATGATTTTTTTTCCGAGCATTTTGGCATAGTAAGTGTAAATTTTCTCTGCGCGGATCTGACTTCGCGTAATATCCAAGATAGATTAATACACGCTTTATCTCACGTGTGTGGGTTTGTAAGAGGGGGGGAGGGGTAAACTACTCAGGGATGATGAAAACAAAGAACTGAGTCCATTTTCGTGATCTATGTACCAAAATTTCCTATCATCGACTTTTTAAAGGTGCAAGCTATTATTTTTTTTGTCGTTATTTTAGAAGAAAATATGAAAAAACGTCAATTTCGCCTCAGCCGATTTTGGTCAGTTTTTATATGTTGTAGAGATTTTTTTTCCAGTTTTAATCATACCAAAATCAAAACTATTGCAATTTGTTGAGGTAACCTATAGAATTAATTTAGATTGACAGTACTAAAAGAATTTCACTACAAACAGCTCTTAACAGGCGTTTGGTATTTTCTCGGATAGGGCTATTCCACAAGTCATTAGAAGAAAAACATAGGTCCTACATTGAAGGAAAGGTCCAAATTTTGAAGGACATTCTCATGGCCATAAAAAAGAGTATAAAAGAAGAAAAATTGCTGTCAAGAAAGGGCCTGTACGAGGATAGTCTGAATACGCTGCAATCGGCCGAGGTCGAAACTGCCGAAAACCAGGCCAGGCTATTGGTTCATAGAGCCGAGGTTGAATACGAAGCAGGCAACTACCAAAAAGCACTGGAAAATGCTCGTGTTGCACAACAACTACTCGAAGCAACGGAGATCCCCAGTCTCTATATTTCCACCTTAGTCGAGGAATCTAATGCGCTCTGCAAGATCGCGGGTCCAGAGGCTGCGCTACCTATTCAAAGGCATGCTGTTCAACTGTGCAGAGATGCAAATCTCCGACCTGAACTCGCTGCTTGTCTCGACAATCTCTGCAGCACGCTCTCAATGCTCGGCGATATGGATAGCGTAACGGAACTTCGCGAAGAAGAACGGAAGATTCGCTTTGAGCAGGAGGATCATCTTGGAGTCGCAATCTCTATGGGAAATGAAGCGACTCAACACATGTTGCTAGAAAACCTGCCAAAGGCAGAGGAACTATCCCTTGAATACGCACGTCGCTCTGATGAGCTAGGTTATTCTCGCGGAGTACTAATCGCCAATGCAAATCTTATCGAGATATACATTCTACAAGGCAGAGGCGAGGAAGCTGATAGCCTAATAAATCCTACCTTGGCCAAAGCCGAGGACAGTAATGATGCAAGTCTGCAAGCGTCACTACTTGTTGCCAAGGCACAGCTTTCGAAGGGACAGCCGCGCAAAATTCGGGAGACTGTTGTCGACCAGGCATTACAGATCATTTCAGAAGAGCCCACCAGCCTGAGTGTTCGGCGTAAAAGCTTGGAATTGAAGTGCGAGCTGGCTGCGCAATCTCCCCGCGTTATGCCTTTTGCTGAACTAGATAATTGGTACCAGAAATTGTGGGAGACGCTAAACGAACCACCCCCAAGCCCACTTAGGCTGTATTGGCTAGTCCGACGACTTCAAAGCGCTATAGAAGAGGGTCAGTACCAGATAGCAATCGAGACATTCGAGGACTCTGGAGTATTCCTTAAGACCGAATGAAAAGACTTAAGTCCTACAAACAATTCCATAAATAGAGGCTTAAGTAGCCCTCTTTGAGTTTCAGCACCATTCTAAAGTGGAAACAATTGAGAATACCCCTCCTTAAGTTTGGGAGGAGCCATATACGTACCCAATTCGAAGAATTGAAAAACCAAAATCATACAAAAATTATGAACTATTTTTGTATCCTTATTTTATTACTTTTTATTTACATCTTGAACTTAATCAACTTTAGTTATTCAAATTTATTGTTAAATGCTGAAGTGTGCAGACATTTTTTTTTTTTATCAATCCAATCCCATTTTAATGTATTAAAGTTACATTAGAATGTAAACAACTTCGTGCTTAGAAATTATTTAAGACTTTCCACTTTAGAAAACGAGAAAGATTTGCGTATTCAAGACAAATGTATTTAAATTGGTAAGTTAGGGAATTAGAAATGTTGGGAGACAATTTCAAAGATAGTCTCTAAGGCTGTATAGAAGGTACCAAATCCTAAGCCCTAATTTTGAAAGGAAATTTGCCAATTGAACTTTTTACTTGATTGGATTTCTTATTTTCTTGGCAAAATCTCGCAAAAATGTAATTAATGATTCGTTGAATGTAGCAGTGGCATAAAAAAAGATGCTTTTTGCCTGATAATCCAGATTTTCTAAGATTTCTCTTTTGGTTACATCAAAATTAAGAATTTCTCAGGGCAGTTTCACCCTTTCTTTTCAGTTTTGCCAAGTGGAACTGTGAACAAATAATTTCTGAGACCACACTGGCTGATCATGATGAAACAAAAAGGCAAAGAAGAGAGGAACGAGGTTGAGACCTCCACTCAACCTTCTTCAGTACTGAATAATAAAAAAAAAATGCAGATAGAAGTTAAAAGGACAATATAAGGTCCTTATTTTAATAAGGACCTTTCGAAGCAACAAAGAAAGGGTAACTGAATCCTTGTTTCTCTTTCGGTTAAATCAAAATTAGGAAGCAGTTTCGCCTTTCGATTATTTGAATCTCCTAAACGTTTCCTTAAAGTTTCATCTTAAAACCCTTAGTGTCATTAGTTACAGGAATGTCGTGGAAGCATTAAAAGTGTACATACAGTGCCTTCAAGCCAATTCCATATTCCCCACAACTTACCCTCAAAGGCCTAAATTAATTATATAAGTTGTTCTTCAGATATTGCTTTGTCACCTTTTTTGAGGTCCACATGCTCATAGTTTACTTTGGTTTAGTTAAACATCCGCCAAAATATTCCCTAAGATCTTCACCTTAATACCCTTAGCGTGCGCAGTAGCAATAGTTGCTGCAGAATTAATAGCTGTCTAGCACCCTTGGTTTCTTCAATATCCTCTTCAACACTTGCTGAAAGTTTAAACTTAATACATATCATCAATCGTTTCTGAAGCATTTCTAATGCGTCCGCTTGACAACCTGTGTGGGCGCAATGTGTGCATTATCATTGGGATGCAAATATTTTCTTTCGGTTAGTTCAACTCCCCTAAAAACAAGCCCTGCAAGTATCAACATCACAAGCTAAACTGTTCCTAAGATATTACTGTTACACCCTTTTGGCAACCTGTATACAGAGGGCGTGTTCTGATGCAGTTCATTATCCCCCCTCAAAATTTCTTGAAAATTTCACCTTCATGCTCTTAGGCATAGTTGTAATAGTAGTCACAATAGTGGTACTGATATTACTAGCAATTAACTAAAAAAAAACTTTCCGAAAAAGAGGTTTTCTACAGAACAATAAATGCTATATTAAACTTGAGATCAGAAGAAATAGAAACCAACAATAACTCAAACTGCAAACAACCAGAAATTACTATTAAAGAAAAAATGAAAGCCATAACGAACAGAAATTAAATAAACAGGTACTAACATAAATAATTAAACAAATCTTAAAACGCGTAAAGCCTAAGTTGCATATGCAAATCAAGCTTAAAACGAAAAAAATATTTTGCTATGGAGGCATAAATGAAACCCAATACAAACATAAATTATGAGTAAGAGAAATTTAAAAAAGCAAAGGGAACGTAAAAGTTCATTTAAACAAGCAAAGGTATTATTAAGACAAGAGTCAGTATTAATCGAACTAATTTAAATTAATCGATACTAATATTTATCGATCTAAGAATATTAATAGAAAATTATAAATACTAATCGAACTAATCGAATCAATTAACATACAAATGCATCGGTTCCCAAGCCAAGAATGTCACCCACTGTTTGTGACCAGTTAATGGTTTGCCGATCTGCTTCCCTGTGTCCGGATCCCAAATGCATATCATTCCCTTTTTGTCTGCTGAGGCCAGCTTACGTCCCTCAGGTGACCAAGCTACACATAAGACCCAATGTTTATGCGATTTACACGTATGATGTGGCGTTTCTGTGTTAATATCCCAAAATCGAACGGTTATATCTCATGAACCACTTGCAGGAGAACGCCCGTCTGGTCTAAATAAAGCTGATATTACAGCTTCTGCATGACTAGGCATTGACCTAAAAATCAGAGATTTCAGTTTTAGGGAAGAACATAAAAAACCCACAAAAGCACTCAAGGCAAAAAAGGCATATTTCAACGCTTTTAAAAACGCAGGAATACGAACTGCGATAATATTAGCAAACAAGAACTAGACAAGAATGACAAAAAAAGAAAATAGAAAAAAGTAAAAAACGATAAATAAAAACAGAAAAGAACATTTAATATTCGACTACAAAGCCCCAAAGAAATTATTTCTGATTCAACAATCTATAAATGATCGACTTGCGCACTACCCAAGTTCCGTTTTATAAAGAGAACTCAAGGCAAAAATTAAATTAATTGGACTGAGTGCAGAAAATTAAGAATGACTAAGTTTGTGTGTTGATTAATTTACATTTCTTCGTGGTACGTGAATAACGAGAATGCTTAATGTAATAATTTATTCCACTTTTAAAATTTAACTGACCTCAAACATATGAGAAATCTCATTTGGTGACGAGAAGAAGCGCAAAAACAAGCAACAGTTGGTCGGCGCGCCGAAAGCGGCACTGGTCAGCGAACCCGCCACCGGGGGCCAGTACGCGAAGGTGATGACTATCCCGCCGCAGCCGGACTACGCCGTGGAGCAACCGCGCGAACTGATTCTGGTGATCGACTCGTCCGGTTCAATGTTTGGTGAGTCCATGACACAGGCCCGCGAGTCGTTGCTCATGGCGCTAGGCTCCCTAGCCCCGGATGACCGTTTCAACGTGATCGATTTTGACAATGAGGCGAAGCCTCTTTTTGCCACAGCCCGCGAAGCCAGCAATGACAATCTCGGCGCTGCCATTGACTTCGTCGAAGCCCTGGAAGCTGATGGCGGCACCGAAATCAGCGCTGCACTACAAGCGGCCCTGCGCAGTCAGGCGCCCAGCGGTTTCCTGCGCCAGGTCGTATTCATCACCGATGGCAGCGTGAGCAATGAGACCGAGCTGTTTGGCATGATCGAAAGCGAGCTGGGTGACAGTCGCCTGTTTACTGTGGGCATCGGCCGCGCACCCAATACCTATTTCATGCGCAAGGCGGCCCAATTTGGCCGCGGCAGTTTCACGCTGATCGGTGACGAAGCCCAGGTCGGCGAAGAAATGGACCGGCTGCTGAGCCGTCTTGAACACCCTGCCCTGCGCGAGCTGTGCTTACATTGGCCGGGTTTTGCCGAAGCTTATCCCGCCCAGCTACCCGATCTATACCTGGGCGAACCGTTGGTGGTGACCGCCAAGCTCAGCGATATTAAAGGCCAGGCCGAAGTTTGCGGCCAGTCGCCACTGGAAAGCTGGAACGCGCAGATCGACCTGAAAGCGGATAGTCCGGAAAGCGGCATTGTAACGCTTTGGGCGCGGCGCAAAGTTGATGGCCTGATGGATGATCTGGCGCTGGGCGGCGATGCAGATTCGATCCGCGAGGCGGTGCTTGGTGTCGCGCTGCGCCATAAGCTGGTGAGCCGATATACAAGTTTTGTGGCTGTGGACAAAACACCCATACGTCCCGCCGATCTAATTAAAAAAAAGTTAAAATTCGGAATATTTTTTTTTATCGAGGTGTTGTATTGTTTAAATTTTTTGTTAGTGCTTTGGTTAAATTAAAACTCGTTTTTTTCGTTTTCGTCTTTCAAAAGAAGCACTCTCATCAACGGTTAGGGACTCTACAACTTCTTCATCTGTATATAGATTTCTGCTACCCCTTGTTGACAAGTGTAAATTCTTTAAATGATGGTATCTTGTCTGATGACAGTTGTATTCAGCTTGTATTTTCTGTTTCAGTTTGATTTTCTGGCAGTTCGAATCCAAACGACTTAAAGCAGTTGGCTATTGTTTTGCTCATTATGTTTCCCCAGCATTTGTTTTCAAATCCTGTGACCTCTAGAAGTTTATAGTTGCTGGCTTTAAAATTATCATATCCTGAAGACTTGATGAAATATCAGTCTTTTCTATAATAATCGAGCCCCCAAGAGGAATGTTTTTTTCTCTATATTGTTTGAACTATTTAGTCATGCACTCCTCTACATCAGGAAGCTCAGAGGATCTCTTCCTCTTATATTTAATATTGCCACCATTAGCTCGCTGATCGATTTCTGTCTGGCCTCTTAAAATATTTGAAAGCGTACTTCCTGGGATGTTGTTCATAGCAGCTATTCCTTGCTTCTCTTGCATCCTATCATGCACCATTTTGATTATCTACATCTTGTCACCTACTTTCCGTGTTTTTACATGTCTCTTTGCACTTATTTCTATTCGACTAATGTATGCACAATCATCGCGCCATCAATGTAAACAATACGCACTTTTCAATGAAGTATAATGTTCAATATTGTGAGATGTGAGGACACTGACAGATGTTTTAGCACATTTGATTTACCGACTTGTCCCAACCTCCACAACGGTGGGAGATGGGTTAGTTTCCCTCTAATTACTTTCGACTATTAAAAAGAGCACTAGCCTTTCCGGTTTCTAATCAAGTGAGCTCTTTTCAAAGTTTCTACGACAACAAATGCCCACCTACAAAAGTCAGGTTTTTTTAACGCGTTTTTTTAATTTGTTCTCACTATGGACAGTGGTTCGTCCTTTACTAGGCTGCAGTACCCAATACAATCATTCTGCTACCACCAGTACTCATTCCACTGAATCTTAAAAAGACAATTATAATATTCAAGACGGCAAACCGCAAAGGTATTGAGTATTCAAACAAGCGATTTCATAAAGAAAACGTGGAAATGGAAAAGAATAAAATATGTTCATTCACTACCGGATCTTCTTGGGAGGGTGTAAAGAGGAAGTTTTTGAATAGATTGGGATGGAGGAGGAGGGTGCGTAGCTGTGTTGGCCTCTGGCAGCTTGGTGCCACAGTGAGGTGCTAGCAATAGTAGTAGTATTTTAAGTTAACACGAACATGTCAAAATTGAAAGAAAAATTAACTTCCATTCTCCCATCCCAATCATTGACTCACACCGACTCAAATGGACTGGAACACTTTAAGTGTGAATTTCATAATCATTAAAGACAATTGATTAAAACACGGTATTGGTGTTGGAGCCAAAATTCCCCGGTGGCAAGCTGAAATTTCTAACCCTGGGACTATAGGCAAACCCAACGATTTTTCCTTAACTTCTTATTGTAAACCTATCGTTCTATACTAATCAAATAGTTGAAATAATAACAGTTGAAAAAAATTATGTGCCTAATTATTGTTCAATTTATTTGACTTTCCCATTTAATTTCTTCATCCCGGCCAAGAACAACTTATCAACTTAACACCATACTAGACTAATTACAAAGGATACCTATTTAATTTTATTTTTACAGGATATTGCTTCAGCGATAGAAAAATATCATAATTCCTTTATGTAATTAAAATATTTTTTTTTAACTGAAAGTAAGGAGCGACATTAAAACTTAAAACGAACAGAAATTTTTCCCTATATTTAGGAGGCTGTCCCCTCCTAAACGCCTCGCTCTTTACGTCAAAGTTTTTTTGATTGTTTTAAAAGTAGAAAAGTTAAAATTAAGAATTACAACGAGTCATCCGGTCGGTGCAGTGTATGCCCGAACCACCATAGACGTCTCGCTTTGACAACATCAGAGACAAGTGGTATACCACCACATCTTCTGGCGACATCATTAGAGACGTGGTCAGCGAGACGCAGGCCAAGAATACAGCGCAGACACTGATGGTGGAAGACGTTCAGGTCTTTAGCTTCCCCATCTCTGAGGGGCCACGTTTCGCAACCATAAAGGAGTACAGAGAGGAATAACGCGTTATATATCCGGAGCTTTGTTCGAAGGGAAATTTTATTTTGTAACCAGAGACACTTCCGAATCTTAATGAATGCTGCCAAGGCTGCGGAGATGCGGCTTTGTATTTCATTTAGAGCTTCACCCTTGGGATTTATTAGGGAACCTAGATATTTTAGAGTATGGACCTCCTCGATTAGGACACCATTTAATGTAATCAGAACTTCATCTATCCCAGAGGTGTGCATTGATTTTGTTTTCGATTGGCTGATCTTTAGTTTCTAGCAAGGTTTCTAGCAGCAATGTTTTCTATCATGAGCTGTGCTTCTGTTGCTGACTCAGCCAAAATATCTACATCATTGGCGTAATCAAAGTCTGTTATTGATAGTGTTGGACCGATCGCAACAATCTTTGTATATTTGTCAAGGGTCTTCAAGATCCGATTGATGACAAAGCTAAAAAAAATGGGTGATAGGGTACAACCCTGTCGCACACCTTCATCAATTGATAGTTCTTTAGAGATTTCTCCATCTGCTCTTGCAAATGCCCTCGTCCCCCCGTAATAAGACTTAATTAAATGGACATTTTTTTCGGCACTCCATCATCCCTCATCGCATCCCAAATTCTCATCACCGAGTCAAACGTCGTTACAAAGTCGATAAAGACTTGTCTCATGCTGGTGTATAAGGCGGTGTTCCAGGATCTGTCTCAGGCAAAAATGTGATCGCAGCATCCCATACCAGGTCTGAATCCTGCTTGATTTGGCCTTGTCCGACCGCTCCTTATATTTCAATTAATTCTCCTATATTATTTAGTAGACTTTCAAGCATAAGAATAGGCTAGGCAGGTGCAACAACCGCTTTGCTATAATGTAAAAAGAAGAGTAAGTACCAAATTCGATTTAGAACATCAGTAATTTCATTTGAAAAGAAGACATTCTTGCTAGCCTATCGGTAGTAAAAATCTGATTCTCAAAACCCCTGTTTATGTGACTGTTCTTTAAATATTTTCTAAGTGTATCTACGCAGATGCAGATGGGGGCTAGCTCTTTGCCCCTCTTGAAAGTTATCTCATGATCTTTATGAATAACTTTAGCATTTTCACATTATCTTTAGTGAATAACTTTGTCCCACTTTAGTAAGTGTGAAATCTATTCGAATTAGAAGTAGAGCCAAAGGAGTTGTAGTTTTGAAAAATATGTCAAAAACAGTCTAATTATTTGGAAAACAAAAGAACATGAATAAAAATCATATAAATTTAAAGATTTTTCCTGTGACCGCCCGCCCTCTCAGTGCGTGCCTGTCCCCGCCAGCTTTTTTTTTCTTAGCGTTGCTGGAGTTTTGAACCTAGGAAGATGCAATATAGGCTCATAAACAGGGAGGGGGATGATCGGGCCCGTACTACTGAAATTGCTCCCATGTGCTAAGAATGGGATTCTGGTCAAGGATAATAAGTAAAGGTGCAGTGATGTTGCCCAATTGAACCAGGATATACAGGACAAAATAATTTTTTATTCTGCTTCTACTGAACAGATTTTCTGCACATTTTCGATGGTTTACTGACAAGAAAGGATTTCAAAATCAAATTGGTCTAGATACTCGTGTTGGAGAGTGGCGCTAGGCGCTTCATAACATCACCTATGAACCTAATTTGTCCAATCAGCCCTTCCGATTCTCCATTTCAACTTTTGACGAGCATGCTGACGTTGCAGGACTTCTTCCACACGAAAAGGAAAGAACCCTTGAACAGGCTAAAGAGGAGACTCTAAGCTCTGGTGCTGTCACGGGATCAGCTACTCCATCTAGGAGCCAATTTCTGTTGTTGACTAAAATGCTGCGGTCAAGAACAACAGTCTTGGAATAAGCGTTCAGTAAAAATACGTCTAAAGGTAAAAGTATGTATCTGTGTTGTATTAACCAATACTTTTAACTTTGAAAGGCTTAAGCAGGCTTAAGCAAGGCTTAAGCAAGGGATCTCAGGCAGTATATCCATAATATACACAACTAGGGGCACCTAAATTTATTTCCTCAAACTCTGTTTCCGTCCCTATAGTCAGTTTTATGTTCATGTCCTCGGAGTGTACAAATCGATATAGTTGGTGATCCCTTCCACCGAAGAGGCCTTCGTTTAAGTCCTTTGTTTTACTTATATTAAATCAGGATACCAAAATTAGTCATTTTAAAGCTCCAATCGACCCCCAAATGCTACGACTCTGAAAAAGTTTCTGTATACGGTTTTGAATAGCCTTCACGTTCCAAACCGTCTGGTGGGATATTTGACACACAGTTATCTAAGACTGTCAGAAGGTCAGCTATAAAAACATTCTTTTAGGTTTTTGACTTATAAAACGACGGAAAATTTTTCTCAGGAATATGAATGAATATGAATAAGTAAGTAAACATGACCTGTCCAAAGTACGCCTAAAAAGTGGGTGCTCAAGCGAGTATCACTACTATTACTAATGACAACTCACCGCACCACAAAGGCGCCTGAGATGAACATAGCTACGCACGCTCCTCCTCCATCCACTAAAAATGAGAAAAAATTTCAGGTTTGTTTCATTTGTACTCGACATAAATTCACATACTAAATTAAAAATTTGTACTCTAACTAAAATCGCAGAATTTTTACAGTTCTGCCTATAATTTCCTATCTTTTGGATTCCCCCCTTCTGAAATTAAATTCTGCATACGAGTCAGACTCACTAGAATAATATTCGTGTCAGTAAAGGTTCCAAGAGCATACCCAATCAAAGCTCTAGAAAAGAATTCAAGGTTTCCTTCTAGGAAAGAGGGATCAGGCCAGCCCAAGAAGTGTTTTTGCTAATAATACAAGTTTTGATTGTGAATGTCAATGTGAACACACAGTGTTTCCATTTTATGTAGTTGGAGTAGGTTTTTAAAGTTCGTTTTTCAAAACAATGTGTATTTTGGATTTTCAAAAAGAAACAAATTCCAGTCCTCTAAGAATTTTTGTGGTGCAGTTTTTTGGGGCCCATTAGGCAAATAATCTGATTTCTCCTTGAACCTATAGTTTGTTCTCGATGACCTTCTTTTTTCGACTTTTCGTGTTTTAAACATTTAGCTTAAAACACATTTTACACAATAGCCATGGGTAAAGGGAAACTTTAATTATATTTTGGTATCCTGTGTGTAAAGATTTAATTGAAACAGCATTGCACGTTATTTTTTTGTCTAACTTATCAGATTTCGAGCCAAAAATCTTGTCTTTCGGCCTATTAGCCCGTCAATGAGTGTTCGAACCTTTAGCTGCTGCTAACGATAATGAACCTATGGTCAGTTCTGAGTTGTTTTTTTTCTGTTTTTTTTTACCCTCAGTCATTTGCAAAGAGACGCAGCTATCCTGGGCGCTTTTCCCGTGACTTGTGTCGTAGTTTTGTTTAATTTATGCTGCTCCTAATGTATAAAGTTGCAACTCCTAACTCATTTATTCTTAGCCATATCCGGAGGGAGATGTAAACTTTGTTGAGGGTTTTCCCAAAGATAGGTGGAGGATTCACTTCATTCTTTTTGCCAAATTCGTATAAGTCAATTCATTTTGGCCTCATTCAGAATTCAGACACTATACAGCGAAAGAGGGTAATAACTGTTTTCACGCTTCTTGTGAAAGGCTTGGGTAATTCCGGAGCTATGTCCACCCCCTCCCCCAATCTTAGACTAAACTAGTCAAATTTTAAGCGGAAAAAATAATCATTTTTGATCAAAGTTTTTATCCTTTAGATATCATTCCTTTCATGTTCACAGTATATTGTTTTAGCTTAATACAATCTTCTATAAAGAGAACACTAAAAATTAATTACGAAAGTATTACGAACGTCGGAAACTATAAAGACGTTAACGGCAAGAAAAAACAAGCGGAATATTTGTATATACGTTCTTTCAAATGGGGCGAGCTGCAACGCGCCAATTTTTATACGCAACAACTCGATTTTACTTCCGTAGAACGCGTATTGCAAGAAAGAATCCTCGGGATAATGGGGTTCGAAGTTTTTCGCCACGTTGAATTGACCATCGATTACGACGAACTCGAAATTACGCTTACTAAACTGGATAGGAAAGGCTTGCCGATCAGTCCTGTTTATGATAACTCGCCGGCCTATACGCTTAATTTTATTATGAACGGACATTTGGCCATACTACAAGCAAATTTTGGAGGCCCTTCGAAGGTAAATATAGGTCTGGATTCTGGTTCGACCATCAACATTCTCGATCGCAAATTGCAGAAAGAATTAGCCCAAGCTTCCCATCGTAAAAATAAAATCAACTTCATGGGCGCTAATTCCAGCCGTAAGCGTCGCCTTTATTTTACCGTCGATCAATTGGAAATCCAGGATCAATTCGCAATTCGTTACTGGAAGGCCGCTATCGGTAAGTTTGAACACTTCGAGGATACCGATATCTACCTCGACGGATTATTGGGCATTAACTTTTTCCAAATAGGCCGGGTTAGTATCAATTACCGTCAAAAACAAATCAACGTCTGGCCCAATGAGAACGCTATTCGCTGGCGCTATGTCAATCTGAACGAAAATCTGGTGCGTAAAAACGAAGATGATAAGAATTAAAAGAAGGAGCGGACGATTGAAGTTTAAATGCTTCAACTTTCAAACAATCCATCACCTAACCATATCATACACCTCCGACGCCATCAACTCTACCCAAAGCGTATACATTTTTCCAGATGGATGCAAGTTATCGGAAGCCGTTAGGTCGGGATCGTTTAAAGCCTCGCGTGAGATAGGCGGAATATCAAAGTATTTGACTTCCCGCGCTTCGGTAATGGTTTTATTAGCCGCATTATAAGTGCGAAGTCCGCCGAAAATCGCGTAGATCGAACCGACGATGCCGATAAACCAGACTGAAAGCCAAAGAATCGTCGTGTCGCTTTGGATGCCGGTAAGCCCCTTGAGATCGAGAATCCCGGATAATCCCGTGGCTCCCGTATAGAGAATGATCGGGAGTAAGATCCCGGCATAGGCGAGGATAAAGATCACGCTCGTGATCGAGCGGGTCGTCGCGTTGAAGCGGTTTTCCAAGAATTCCGGGACGGTTGTGATGCCACTTCTAAGGTAGCGGGGCAGAAAGAAGAGGGCTAGGAACACTAAGGAGAGTCCCGCTACCACCTCCCACGCCATGACCGAAATACCATCATTGAAGGCGGCGCCGTTGAGCCCGACGAGTCCGAAAATGGAACCCACCGGTATCTGAAGCGAAACGCTTTGCAGCGCTTCGTTGCCACGAAACGATCGATGGAGATTCTGAACGTTGACCGCCCAATTGCTGGCCTCGGGATGCTGCGTCAATGTCATGAAGAGACCTCGCTGCGAGAGAGTTGGTCGTCGCGTTTTCGGATTTGTTCGATCAGTTCATCAAGTGGAATCGCCAACTGGCGGGCCTGGATGATCAGCTTGTCGATGTGCGGTGAAATCATCCGCCGCCGCTGAGCCGCGTTTTGTCGCTGTGGCTGCTCGGCCACAAACGTTCCGGTAGTTCGCCGTTTTTCGACCAGACCATCATGTTCCAGCTCGCGATAGGCTCGAGCGACCGTGTTGGGATTGACCTGCAAACTCTCGGCCAACCCACGAATCGTCGGCAGCTCGTCACCGACGCGCAGCTGACCCGACATGATCCGAAACTGAATTTGGTCGACGATCTGCTGGTAGATCGGCACGCCATCAGAAGAAATGTGTAAAAGCATGATTGCACCGTTGTATTAACTAAGTAATACAACAAGTCTGCCGGCAAATCACCCCTTTTGTTTGAGAAAATTTGCCCCGTCGTGCGGTTTGTCGCGTTGGTTTTCGCCCGATGGTCTTGATCTTCTTGGCCAACGCGCGCATCCGGCTGAGGTTGATCCCGTGGTCGTCGCCGCGCTTCTCGTTGGCGGCGCGCATCTTCGTATCCTCGAGCGCGGCGAGTTCGTCGAGGGCTTCGGCAACGGTGACGTCGGACATGCCTCCAGGGTAAGCGGCTTTCGAATCGCGTGAATCGTCGCATCCGTGGCTCGGATCGGGCCGTTTGCGGGATTCGAAAGCCCGGAGCGAGTTGCACCGGCGACCACCGTCTGGTGTGCTGAGGCGATGACGATCGCGCTCTCCCGACCGACCACCGACCTGTTCGAGTCCTGGGCCGCCGCGATGGCCGAGTTCGAGGGCGGACACGTCGACGGTGCCGGTATCGAGAAGGGGCTGGTGCCCGACCGTGCCGCGTGCGAGGCCTTCGTCGAGATGGCGGCGCTGTTCGCGACCCCCGGTGCCGCGCTGCCGGAGGGGCGGGTTCCGTGCGACTACTTCTGGATCACCGAGGGTGACGAGGTCGTCGGGTTCATCGCGTTCCGCCGCGAGCTCAACGAGTGGCTTCGTCGCTTCGGCGGCCACATCGGATACTCGGTGATCCCCTCCCGACGCCGGGAGGGGATCGTGCGCGAGGCGCTCCGCCTGATGCTGCGCCTGGCGAAGGCCGAGGGCTACGAGCGGGTCATGCTCACCTGCGATGACGACAACGTGGGGTCGATCCGGACGATCGAGGGTGCAGGTGGCGAGCTCGAAGACGTGATCGACGCCCCCGAGCCCGGGCTGCCCCGCGTACGGCGGTACTGGATCGACATCTCGGGGACCAGCCTCACCGCGAGCTAGCCTCACCGCGAGCGTCTGCGGTCCGGAGGCGGAGCAGGACTACTCCGCGACGCGGGCGGCGATGTCCGTGCGGTGGTGCGAGCCCTCGAGGGAGATGCGGGAGATCGCCTCGTACGCGCGGTCACGCGCCGTGCGGAAGTCGGAGGCGACGGCCACGACGTTCAGCACGCGGCCGCCCGTCGCGTTCCGATCACTTCATCCCTACCCTGAAAGGAATTAAAAAGGAATATTAGTCCAACTACTAGAAAACTTTTTCGCATGCTGACCAATGGTCTGCATAGCACAGGTTCTTATTCTATCTCTGATCACGACTGTATTGCATGGTTGGGGGCAAATCAACCAACACTTACCGCAAAACAAATATTTATCAGCGACTTCAAGATTAAGTTAATTTCTTTCTAGTTCCTTTCGCTTCGTCTGAATCGTTTTTCTTTTCCATTAGATATTCTAGGTTTAACGGCAATTTTAATTAATGCCATCTATGTTCAATATATTATATATGTACTATGTTCTATGTTCTATGTACTTGTGCTCTGTGACACCGGGCGTTAGTTCTCCTGGCCGGGATTGCTACGTCAGTCAACTCTTGTGAACTCCCATGGTAAGAGGTCCTCCAGCGCCAGACGTGGGCTGGGAAGGGTATGCGCATACGAGGTTCACCCCACCACCCGCTACAGAGCTTGGAATGTAAGCTGGCTGGGCATTTGCTGCCAACGGGGCCTGTGTATAGGCTGGCTGGGCTACCCATTGTCCCGGAGTTGTGTCATGATGGTTTGGTACTTTGACTATGTTCTTTGCTTTTGATGCTCATGTGTTGTATTTCATTGGATTATATTGTCATTGTCTAGCACTTTGCTCACATAGGATCTTGTGTATTTGCTTGTGCTTACGTTCTTGTTATCCAAGATATCGAAGATGTTTTATGCATGCAGAGGCAGCTATGGGATCCCCACTTAGTCACGAGGACTAACCCCATTAAGTGCATGTGCAATGAAAGAGCAAGGTCAAGCTTGGAATTTGGTGGCAGCAGTGAAGTTGGAGACCGTAGTTGAGTTCCATAGAGGAAGCTTATGTTTGATATGGGCAGGTAAATATTGTGAATGTATGGAGGATAATGTTTCCTCTAGATATTGTTACATAAGATAATGATTATATTGTAATTGACCTTGGATTTATATACGTAAGAAGATTCTTGCACGAAACAGCTTAGACAGGAAAGGGCACGAGGCATTTTTTCTCTTCATCCCAAAGCTTTAGCGTCAAAGCGCGCACCGCCTCCGGGAACTTGATCCGGCGCAGCCCCAATTCCGGCGGCAGGCTGTAATGGCACTGGCGCAGCCGGTAGGACGGAATGCGGGCATTGTAATGGTGGATGTCATGCAAGGTGATATTCGCCACAGCCATGTCGAAGAACCATCCGAAATCCAGGCATGAGGAGCCCTGCAGCGCCGCCACCTGCGGGTTCAGCTCCGGGCGGCGGTCCCAGTAGGTGTCCTCGAAATTATGCTGCAGGTAGACCAGGAACACCCCGATCATGCCGCCGAGGAAGGAGAACACCAGCCAGACCAGCACCCCGGTCCAGCCCGCCGCCCAGTAGAACAGCGACAGCATCGCGATGATCACCAGGTTGTGCAGCACCACGCCGGCCACACCAAAACGCAGCGTGTTCTTGGGCCAGCGGTAGCGGATGAAATAGGTAAAGGCCGACCCCAGCGGCACCATCACAAACGGGTTGCGGTAAAGCCGGTAGCCCAGCCGCTCCCAGAACCCGGCCGCCTTCCACTCCCGCACCGTCATCGTGTGGATCTCACCGGTTTCGCGGTGCTCCAGGTTGCCGATGTTGGAATGGTGCAGGTTGTGGTTCTGCTTCATCACCTCAAAGGGCGCAAAGGTGAAGGGCGACAGCACATGGCCCGCGATCTCGTTCTGCAGGCGCGTCTCGAACAGCGAGTGATGCCCGGTGTCGTGCTGCAGCACGTAGAGCCGCACGGCGGCAAAGGCAAAGACCACGCCCGCGGGCAGCAGGATGTACCAGCGCTCGACATGCGTGATGGCAAGGCAGAGCGCCGCGAAGTAGACCGCGAAGGTGCCGAAATAGCTGAGCGCCGCCAGCCGGTTGTCCTTGGCGCAGTAGTTGCGCGTATGTGCCCTCAGATCCATGGCGCCATCCATAAAATCACTCTTTGAAAACCGCATGACCAAGGTAAGTATTGACCACTTTTGATCAACAAGGTTTAAGCTTTTATCTTAGGCATTTAAA
Source organism: Alatinidae sp. Z8VKAUB7J3 (assembly GCA_010016025.2). Taxonomy (NCBI): domain Eukaryota; kingdom Metazoa; phylum Cnidaria; class Cubozoa; order Carybdeida; family Alatinidae; species Alatinidae sp. Z8VKAUB7J3. The sequence goes on from JAAAKM020073195.1 coordinate 152,731,204, forward strand.
GATCTTTCTTTAGGTTTTTTTTATGCAGAAATTATTAGAAATGTGCAATATCGAAAATATCATGATGGTCACAAAAGTAATTTTATACTTTTTTAACTAAACAACATAAATCCGCATTCAAAAATTTGGTTGACCATGGCCTCCTGGCCCCCGTCTCCTACAGCCCTACATTGACAAGGTTCTCATTTTCAGTCTCCGAAATCACTCGTTTATTGATTGCTAATAATTCTCCTTGCACTTAAAATCAATCTGCTCATAGGATAAAAGAAAGTATCTATTTATATACCAATCGCTATTGTACTTCACCTAATTAATTCATCTCACATAATTTCCGTCAAAGAAAGATAATGATTAAACAACTTGTAGAATTACAATTATCAATTTAAACTCTTTTCTATACTCCATGATAATATCTTAGCATTCTTAGCTTACTAGCTTCTATTAGTTTAAAATTGTGAACTTAAACTTTTTAAACAAATTGACACTGCACTTCAAATAATTCATTCCTTAATTACAGGTATCAACTGTCTTTGTATATAACAAACGATATATAGAGCAGCTTCAAATTTCACCTTTGACATTATCTTCATAACAAAATTTAAAGGACAAATAAAAGTAAAACTGTCTTGAATTTAATGGCTTGATTAAGTTACTTAAAGAACACTTGTGTATTTGAGACTATTATTGATTTACCATCTGTTCGTAATTCAACTGGAATTAGCACTTCAAAGTTTATTAAGATAGTAGTCTTTCACCAAAACAACCTTGAGTTGAATAACGACTACTAAGAAAGGGAGATAGTGTGTGCAAACATGGAAGAGAGGAAGCTTCATCAAACTGAAAAAAAGAATACCTTCAAGCATGAGAAAGACCAGGCGCAAACAAGCATTTTCATGAAGATCGCCGTGTAAATATCACAATTTCAAGACTACCTTCTGCCTAACCTCATTTTATCACTATGTATCACGGAACAGTTGAGGGAAAATAAATACAATGTTAATGAGGTATTTGAGCTGATTCATGAGGCTTTGGTAGTGGGTCAAAACAAATTTATTCCGACTATAGCTTATAGTCAGCTCTATAAAAATAGGCAAACTCTTCCTCGAGAAATTCTACAAGCTATTAGCGAAAAAAATTATCGGTGGCGTGAGTATATTAAAATAAGAAGCACTGAGTCATGGATAAGATATAAAAGAGCAAGAAATAGAGCAACTAGGCTTCTTCGGTCAAATCGTGAGGCACTTGAATCTTCTGTCATTGCATCAGCTCAAAGTTGCCCAAAAAGGCTTTGGAAATATCTAAGAAAAAACCAGACATCACAGTCCCCATCCTCAACTTCATTCACTGACCCTGAAACACAGACAAATATAGACAATGATAATGAAAAAGCTGAACATTTTAATAAACTTTTTTCATCTGTTTTTACACGACCTCACAATGAAACTCCTATTGATCCTAATTTTTCTACCAATTTCACAATAGATTTTGATGATTCTGACTTTGATGATCAACAAGTTTTTGAGGTCTTGAAGCATCTTGACACAAATAAATCACCAGACATTCATGAATTTTCAAACCATATGATCCAAGAGCTTGCAACAGTACTCACTGAACCACTGACACATTTGTATAATCTGTGTCTGGCATCTGGTACTTGCCCTTTGGCATGGAAAAAAGCAATAATTAAACCCCTGTATAAAAGTGGCACAAAAACGCAATTTAAAAACTATAGACCAATATCAAACACTTCAATTTTTTCCAGAGTTATGGAAAAACTAATTGTCAAGAGAATACAAAATTATTTCGAATCAAATCTTCTTTGGCATCCATCTCAACACGGATTCCGTAAAAAACGTTCATGTAATACACAGCTTTTGGAAGTAATTACTGACTTCCATAGGATGGCAGATGAAGGTCTCAGGTTTGATTGCATCTATATAGATTTTTCTAAGGCGCTGTGTTTTTTGAGTTTTCGTTTTATAATCCGTACTTGAACTTATTTGGCACTTCTTTTATTATCATTGAAAGATTGCCAGCTACCCTTTTAGACCCAAGTGGAACTGTTAAATCAGTTATGCTTTTTCGATACCATGGAAACAATTCACAAGTCACCAAGGCCTGTGAAATACTTTTGATTCTCATTTTATTCTACTTTTTGTACATTGAAGTGAGAAAATTCTGGAGAGAGGGACGAAAATATCTAAGTCAATTTTGGAATTTAGTTGAACTAGCCATTGCCATCGCACTTTTTGCAACAATTGTACTTTGGATCATGCGATGGTGGCAAGGAGACAAAAACATAATTCGGTTTCACAAGGATCCTCAGTCTTTTATTGGATTTCAATTTACTGCAGCAGCCGATGAAGTCATGGTTCATGCATTAGCTTTTATTTTGTTTTTTTCGATATTAAAATTAATAAAGTTAATACACATCCTTCCTCTGATAATGATTTTATCAAAGACCGTCAAGAAGGCATTTATTCCTATAGCGCAATATTCAATGCCTTTCGTAGTAGCATTTTTGGCATTTGCATTCTACGCTAACTTGACATTCAACCAACTTGAACCATTTTTGTCTTTTAGCGAGACAGTCAGAACTCAATTGGTTATGATTCTTGGAGGTCCAGTTTTGACGCTATTAAGAGAAAACTACCCTCTATATGGGCCTCCGTATTTTTTGACATTTGTTACATTAGAGATATTTTGGTTCCTTAACATATTCGTTGTAATTATCAATGAAGTACTGACGGAAGCTTCACTTGAACTTGGAGAACTCAAAGACGAAATTCAATTTTACTATTTTGTTCGAGATAGAACCATGGACTGGTTTCAGGGCTTCGTACCTGCCTACTTTATACAGGATACAGCCACTACCTTTTCACATGAGAGCAGTGAATTTTGGGAAGACGGTATTGCTGGCAATGTTCAGATGAGAGAACTGATTGAGAAGAGAAATAAGTCAATGTCAGGTTGGAAAAGAACACTAGAGAAATAAAAACTATGTCACCATTGGGGATAGAACCCATGACCCACACTTTCGTATCATGCACTCTACCAACTCAGCTACGTAGCTTCCAATGTTGACGTACTCTATTTATCTAGTCACCACATTAGCTCCCAATCATCCACCAGTGGACATAGACATCCAACTCTATGCAATTAGAAACCAGCCTCTCTGCGCCATGTGACTTAACCAAGGAAGAACTGCCCTCTGGCCCGTCATCAAACCAAAGCCCATTAAAGTAAGAGAGTATCATCGAGAGGAAAGGATTTGAAATGTCAGGTTGGAAAAGAACACTAGAGAAATAAAAACTATGTCACCATTGGGGATAGAACCCATGACCCACACTTTTGTATCATGTGCTCTACCAACTCAGCTACGTAGCTTCCAATGTTAACGTACTCTATTTCTCTAGTCACCACATTAGCTCCCAATCATCCACCAGTGGACATAGACATCCAGCTCAATACAATTGGAGACCAGCCTATCTGCACCATGTAAATTGACTAAAGAAGCGTTGCAATACGGCCTGTATATCTGTGCAAAGCCCATTAAAGTTTGAAAGTATCAGCAAAAAGAGAGGATTTGAAATTTCAGTTTTGACATAGGTTATTTGACTTGTCCAATACTGTTTTACGATTGTTATACGTTTTGACCTTAATGGTTTTGAAACTTGTATCCTTTCCACAATGCTATGTCTATGTGACGATTGGCTTTAAATACTCTAACACGTATCTGTTGCCATAGAAATATTTACAAACAAAACAGCCGAGAAGTCTGGGTGCCAATGACATTGCATAAACGAAAGAAAGCATTCAAGTTTAACCCATTAATGCCCAAATTCTTTTTTATTGATATTGATAGAAATCGTTTTATAGACGTGTTTAAGTGTAAATATGTACATAAAAATGCATAAAACAGTGGTGTTTAAGGTTTAGAGGGTTAAAAGGAAAATGTCCCATATAGGTCAGAGATCAGGAATGGTGTTATGAGCATTTTGTATGTGCCGACAGAGCACAATATTGCAGATGTATTTACCAAACCAGTGACGAAGCTTAGATTACTTCAGTTCCTTAATGTACTAAGGGGAATGAGGAACTAGTATACTGATTTTTTCTTTTTGATTGTTATTAGTTACATAAACCCACTTCAGTTTCAGTGGGGGTGTTAGAGGAAACCTCGTGTGTTATGTAATTTTACCGTATTTGGGTATTCCATATTTGCTTACCCCAGCTGTGTCTGATTGACTAATATACTGTGGGTGGCGATCAGCTCACTTCTCTCTGACTCGCCCATCAAGAGAAATGGCTTGCTGTATATATTCTCATTTATGTATCTATAGGTCAAATAGTCGCGCTATCCTCCATCAAGATGTCTACAGGGTTAACATTGCAAATACTTAGGAAGAGACAATAAATGATGAATCTTGTCAAAGGCAATTGCAAGACTGATGAAGAATATAGCGGCCTAAATCCCCTATAGCCCCCAATGACTACGGGCACGTTTGCAATTCAAACATTTAGCACTATTGTTAACTGTTCAAGCATTTCATTATCTTAACGTCTCAACAATTAATCACCGGTTATATAATGACAGTCTGTCGTTCAGTTTCCTGATGGATAAACTGAAAAAAACTAAAGAAAGCAATGATAACACCACATTTAAGCTACTACACAGTGCCATGTTATGAAATACAAGAGTACCCCACATGGGTCCTAATGTATTGGATACCAGTGTCATCATTACTCCCCAGCTCTGGACAAGCCCAACTACAGAGGATGGTACAACCTTGGACAAGAGAGAGACGGACCCGGTTTGGTTTAATGGCTCAGCAATGAAGAGAAACCCAAGCGCTCCAAAGAACGCAATTCGACTACCAACATGGCTTGACTTAAAGAACTGATACATCATGAGAAATAGTGAACAACAAATTGACATACTTTGCATGACCAAAAGGGCCTTTATGTCCGATATCTGTCATTTTCGTACCCAGATCGCGGACTAAGAAATTTTTATGCGCATGTCCACAACACATTTGTTGATCGTTTCCCTCGTGTTCCTTCGACTGAGAATCACAACGAAAATGTGATGTTGCGGAGGGCGATAGGATGATGATACAGAGGCATTTTAATTCTTACTGACTTGCAATTGTACTAAAGTACAGGCAAGTTTGTATGTACAGATATACCTGTGCTCCTGAGTTTCTGATATGATCAAGGAGGTGGATAAATCAAAAGATTTAGAGGAAGGCACGATAGATTCATCTTATCCTCGAGCTCCAAGAGGATGCCCAAGAGAAGAACCGTCCCTTGCATTAAAGACATGCCCAAGATGCCACCAGAATGAATCTAGCACTTCGTTGACGTTTTATTGGATGGGTTTGCAGAGTGGCCTTTGGATGTGTCCAAATAAAGCTGTAAGTAATGATTAACTTTTTAACTTAAAAACACTAGGCCTACATTTTATGGAGCCTAGTCAGTAGTCAGTGCCATTATGTTAACCGGCATTAATGCAGTGCCATATCAGTAACCGGTAATAATGATTTTGCTGGCGTATCTCTCCGTTTAAGAGATGTCTTGACGTATTAAAGTGTTGAATAAATTCCTGGCGAGTTTGTTCTGCCGAAATTATCATATTTGCGCAAAATGCTGTGAGCTGAGTTTATTTCTATCGGTGGCAATCCAAGGGGAGTGTGGGACATGGTCCTACCCCTCACTTCTTTTGCAACCACGTTCGTTTGACGAAAGTTGCGACCCCTCATTTTTAGGCATCTTCTGAGTCCAGAGCCCAACCATTACGAAATGTTTTCTCTTTTTCGCTTTATTAGTTCTAACGAGTTTACCGGCGCCAATTTCGACCACGAAGTCGAATCCATGTGTAGTTCAACATTTGTTATTTTGTTTTGTAAAGAAGGCTTTTTGATTACTCAGTGCTTTGGGCAAAAAGTAGCGGCCTACTATGTATGGTTTCTGCAGTTTCTGGAGTTTTTGGTCTTTGAAACTCGAGGTGGTTGTTTCCTTTTAGGAATAGATGCTTGGCGAATATACGATGGTACATGCTGCTTAATTCGGTCAACCAACCTCAAAGTCGAAGCCAGCCTCACACTGGCAAGAAAATTGGTAAACTACAGAGCTTGAATTGTGAAAGGCACACGATCTTTGTGGTTGGTTGATAGTGCTCCATAATCGCAGTTGAACAATTTTAAACTGAGTAACTTATTTATACCTCAAGAACTGAATGAGTTTTTGGCAATAGCCTTTAGCCTTATTTATGTATTTTGGACCGTTCTGATTCGTTTTTTAATACAAATTATTTAAAATGTTAGTAGTCGAAATATGACGTCATCAATAACGATATTTACCCCTAACTAGTACTAATTAGCTAATTAGCTAGAATTAATATGACTTCACACGCTGCCTATCTCTTAGACGGGTGCCAGTTACTACAACAGGCAACGGAAAAGAGAGAAGCTGTGGGATGCCATACCGAACGGATCAACACTTCCACACGTTTGCATCGACGCTTTTCCTTCTGTGATAATAGATTCTTGCATCGAGAGCGCAATTTATTGAAATTGTGCTTTACCAAAGGGATAAATGCTCCGTCATTAACTTTTTTCTTATGACCATTTCCCGACGAAATGCGCGTTTGCTGCCCCATAGATGCAGTTGGTTGCACCACAGGATATCTATAAAGTTATTAAATATTGTTTCTTGTAGACCAAAAACTACGTTTCTCAAAAGTGCTGGAAAGCACTATTGTAGAGGTCGTTGGAAATACTGTGAAGCTGGACTGCAGTGCAACTGGTTTGGAACCTCTAAAAGTAAAGTGGTAGGTGTTTATGACCTTTACTCTATATTTTAAGAAGGGCGTACGAGCAGGTAACCATCAAGTAAGTAAAAAGTGATGTAGGAATACGCCCCGACAAAAGTAGCAAGCAGGAAGTTGATAGCAAGTGGTAGTGAGACAATGCATCCTCTTGAATTAATTTTTGTTCTAACACCTTCAATTATAATTTTATTTAACATTATTGTTTCTATTTCTTTCTTACAGGTCATACCAATGTAAGAGTAAGCAAAACAAAACTGACAGAAATCCAGAAAAGACGATTAGAAGATATTTTTGTGCGACAACAGTATGTGAATTCCTTACAGATTTTGGAATACAGCAAAGAACTTGGGTTGAGTGAAATACAGATCAGGAATTGGTTTCAGAATAAGCGAACAAGGATGCGATCATGTGGCATCAAGCTAGCTAAACCTAGTCGGAAAATGACAGACGAGTCACAAGGCCGACAAAATATTGGTCGAGGAAGAAGACACTATTATGCGAGAGTGCTTTACTGCAGTGGTGAGAAGCCTAGACATCAAGTTGAATGTGATAGCTCTAGGACATATCCGGTCACCCACGACACTTACCATAACTACGTCAAGAGAATCCTTCGATCAAAGATACTAAGCACAGAAGATTCTCATTTGCATCGTTATATGTATAGTAGATAAGATGAATATGTTTAGATAGGATAAATAAATGTAAGATATTAATAGGGTTTGTAATAATTCAGTAAGATAATATACATGTTGGATACATGGAAGTTAATTGTTGTTGTCTATTTTTACTGTTGTGTTTGGTTTTGAGTTAGCATTTAGAAGCGACAGCGGTTATACTCTTATTAACAATCGTCAATACATTAAGGGGGTTATTTAGTCAAAGATTCTAGGGAAGCGGATGTTAATTGACATCCTCAACTACGATGAAAGGCAATAAGTAGCAGCGAAATTGAGACGTTTGAGTGATCTCCGACTTTAGTCTACTATCTCCAATGCTTTTTATTAATGAATACGATGCATGACATGTTGGATCCATCAAATTGCCGTATATTTCAGTAAAAACGGAGCACTTCATGAGATGGATTTAGTTAGTACGTACTTCTTTCTACGTACAACGCTAGAATACTTGATATTTATAAGAACTGGAATACTGTGAAATGCATTGTGATAGCATGATTTCCAGCTTCTCTTTTATTTGTTGACATCCACTGTTGGCCCTTGTTTGGACTTATAGGGTTAAATAAAAAATAAAAGTGTGTTAATATCGGAGGTCACCTAGCTCAGTTGGTAGAGCGCACGCCGCGAAGGCGTGGGTCACGGGTTCGATTCCCGGTGGTAACATACTTTTCTATTTCTCTAGTAGTCTATTAACTAAAGCTAACATTTCAAATCCTCTCTTCTTTATACGTGAGAGTCTTAAGAAAATAAGTTTAAGAATCGTGATCGAATAGCATATTTTGATAATTGTCTTCTCTGATGACTTAAATAAAAGTGATAACTCATCGCAATTCTTCCAAATCTATTTGAAAAATTAACACACATTATGTGTTTTCTGGCAATTAGGCGATGCTTGATTGACAGGTCTAGATGTGGTGCAAATGCACAAAACACAAGATTTGCCACGCCCAGGGAACCTTATCCAATTCCTAATTCTAAAGTGCAGCATGTTTTTCTGTGTTCTGATTTAAAATCACATAAGAATGCTGCAGCTATTTGACAAATGACAAGTTCCCTTACACTACACACTTGCAGTGGTATAGAAAGAAAGGAGTAGTGGAGAGACTATCAAGAAAACCAGAAGATGTACAATGTTTTGTTGCTTTTAGGATATCCCAGAGAGAGTGACTATGTATCAAGTTACCATTTTGAGAATGTATGTTACTCAAAACGATCAAATAAGGTAAAAATGACACTAAGAAATTGTGTCGTAAAATGATCGTAACAGTAACATGACGTTAAGGATCTTCCAATATGAAATAACGCTCTCGACGTCCCCTGGTCCGTAAATTACATACATTAATATGTATTGTTAATTTGTATCCTACTTCTGACACCATCTCATGGTTGTGTTAGGATTTCCAAACCAAGGTTAAGCTACCATAATGCTACTCAAAACTAGTAGACGAAGCATACATGACATCACAAAATAGTCCTTGGATTTTCAGAGCATTTACATTAACATGCGTTATATTTTCAGTCGCAACGTTACCTCGGAATCATCCAGCAGTGGACATGTAGATACAGATTTACACAGTAATGAGACAATTTTCTCTGCACCATGTGACATATCTTAGGCATTCAGCACGTTCATCCGTCTAAACCCTCATTAAAGTTGCAAGGTATTACGGAGAAGAGAGGATTTGAAATGACCGGTTCTGAAATGTTTATCTTTCAAGATTGATGATTTCAAATCCTCTCTTCTAGTTAAAATACACTCATGGGTCTACATTGTAAACATTTACGTTCGTAGCAAAGAGCAAAGGGGGGAAAATGATAATCTGCACTATTGTCGATAGCGTTAAACCAAAGTCTATGTACTTTACAGAGATCCTGGTTAAACTTAGATGAGTAGGCATAGAAAATGAAGAACTATTCTACGAACGTCCAAGACAAGGTGTTGAACCATACAGGGGTTAACAAGTTGTTCCTAACTCATGTGTATAAATTTTTATATCAATTTTATATGTCTTTCCATCATACAAAAAATTAAAATATCATTACTACGCAAAAAATTAAGCATTCTATATAGCCAGTATAATTCCAAAAGATTTACACTTGCTACCAGGCCATGCCCCTTGTGCTTTAAAAGAACAATAGCGAAAAAGTCAAGAAAAGTTGCTGGCAGAGAAGGCCTCTACCGTTATTGCGACGCCTTACGAACTTAGAATGTATATCAATAGGTTAAGATTTACTGTAGGTCTTGAAATGAATCGATAAATTTTCGTGGGATTAGGATTCGGAATCGCACAGTTCGAAAGTATGACAAGGCGCAAAAGTGGCGTTTGTAAGCTCTTTTCTTATTTCCGCGTATCCAGACAAAGTTATAAATCGTAGTTGTTGCCTTCTCTCATTGCCAGCGAATCTTAGACCAGTTAACTTTCCTTAATGAGCACAAACTGTAGTTTTTCAAATAAATGTAAAAATCATTAGGTTCAATGCAGGGCAATCTAAATAACAGGGTTTCTTGTTGTCCATCAATGGACAAATTTCTAGAGGCAGGGATGCTCTAGCCAAGTTTGAAGTAGAAATCAGCGTTGGCTATGAGGTAGTTAGTCTTATTACTGTAAAAGGGGGTAACATTAGTCAAGGTAGCAAAGTAGTGCGTTCTCCCTATGACAAGTTACTTGATAAGTTTTCATCCATTTTTGAAGGTCTTGGTCGTATTGAGGGGTACAAGTACGCTATTACTTGTCGGGAGTCGGCAACGCCAGTTTGTGGCACTTGCAGAAGGTTACAAGAAGCATTGCCAGATGAATCCACGCAGAACTAGATCGTTTAGTTGCATGCGATATTTTAGAAAGGGTAGAGGCTAGTGAGTGGAGCTCCCCAATAGACGTATGCAGACGGGAAAATGGGAAGATTCGCCTCCTTATGGATGCCAGGGCAGTTAACCAGCAGTTGCTTTCCTCAAGATACCCATTACCTAGTCAGGGCCAATTGTTATCCCGGGTTGGAGGGGGTACAATATCTACAAGCCTTGACATGAATCAGGCTTTCCATCAAGTGGAGCTTACAGATGAAAGCATGAAGTTTACCAAAACCTCAACCCCTTTTGGGCAGTTTCAAGCTAAGAGTAAGAACTATGGATTTGTGAGCGCCCCTGCAAGTTTTCAGCATATCATGGATGATATCTTTCAGTATATGAAATTTGTACTTGTTTATCTTGATGACTAGCTCATTGTGTCAGTAGATGTTGAGCAACACAAGAGGCACTTGCTTGCTGTGTTGCAACGCTGTAATGACGTAGCATTACATTAAATCGTGAAAACAGTAAATCTGGGGTCACTGAGATCAGCTGGTTAGGGCGCAAGAGGGGATAACCCCACATGAAAGAAGTACGCAGGCAATTTGGGATCTGACGACGCTCACAGATACGTCAGAGTTGAAAGTTTTTCTTGGTAGCTTGCAGTATTATTTATGCAACTCACATCCTCAACTACTCATCCAAGGCACAACCATTATTTGATGGATGCAGAAGGAGTTTTTCTCTTTTGTACTTGACCATTGTTTTCAGGCCATAATATGAGGCATTTTTAGTTCCTTCAGATGGTTGCAAGCATTGAAATGTGTAGGTTACGTGAAATGACTCAGAACTCTTTTCTGTGTGCGGGATCTCTATCGATTTATCAAGGATGAGCTTGGCAGCTTCGGGAACATGTTGTATAAGTAGTTCCATCATATTTTCATTTAGCATATCAGATTCAAATATTGATTCGCTCCATCTACGAAGGAATAGGAATGTACAGAGGGAAAAGTATATGAAAAATTACAATTATAAATCTAAATGTATAAAATTTATTTAAAGATAAACCAATAAGTTTAAGAAATATTTGAAATTTTTAAGAATAACCAAAGGCGATAAAACCAATCTTACCATTAATTAAACTTTGTCTTCTAAAACAGAAAATTTTCATTTTTATGCAAATTATGACTGTAGAAGGTAAGGGAACAAATCTTGCTGGGTTTACCGCGCCTAGAGTTATTTACAAAACGTCCGCTTGCGTTTCAAAAGAAACGCTCTCTATCTCTATGGAATTGCTTAACAATATAAATGAAATAGAAGGAATACTTTTTATGATTTACAATAAATTTGCTAGTTCCCTCTACTTTGACATTATTCCTTAAAAGCCTATCACTACGATATTTCATTTGCTACTGCAGAAGAGAGATTGTTTCGTATTTCGACCATTTATTTTTGTATTGTACATTGATAAGCCTGTATGTTTTCCATAACCGAACAGAGAATGTTCGTTCTTAACTCAAAGGTTTTGAATCAGCTATCAAAGGTAGCTAATTTGACTTTTGAAACCAAACCTTACATTGTAATGTGTCATTAAATATTTTGCCATGCAAGTATTACAAAAATTAATGCAAAGATACAAAAAAGCATTATTCTAAGACTTGAGTGTAAAGTGAATTGGAAAATTGTTGATTTTATGGGTTGTTTCATAGGAAAAACAGTTTAAGAATTCTCTGAATGCAGCAAAGCAGAGCACAGTGTTTATTAAAGCCATGGCAACAATGGAAATAAAAGAATGGTTAAAATTTGGTATCATACAGCAGAATCGCTTAATTTATCAACTAAACTTAAGGCCGTACGACTAACGTAGGCAGCCTTACACTGGCAAGAAACTTAGTATAATATACAACTGCAATTGGTGGAAGGTACATATTTTCAATTCATTTGATTCTGAGGCGCGTAAGATAAAAAAGACTTTTAGGTGCAAAGATTTTTCGCTATTATGATCATTCTTCTTCACCGTAAACAAACTTTGAAATACATTTACAAGCATATTCATTACGCTTCTTCAAGTATTCATATCCCACTGTTGCTATAAAGAATATAACTTAGAATACAAACTGCTAACAAACAAAATCTTCACTACTTTGTAAAGTTTACGTTAAACGTAAACCTATTGATAGCAACCCTTTAATTAAACACAAATGTTACGAAAATGTATTTTCCTGAGTCAGTGCCTACCTTTTGGTTTTCCATTTTCAAATAAAGGAAAAGTTCCAATGTTTTTATCTTGGAATGTAGCATTGCTGAAGAACAGTCGAGTGTCTCTTTCAGAGTCGTCAAGAAGAACATAGGTTTTTTTGGCTTCTTTCTCAGACAAGATCAGTCCATATTCTAATCCTTTCTTATTTTTTCTGAAGTAGCAGTACTCATCGTATGTTAGGACTTTAACTGGAATGTGAAGAGGCTTGAGTGGTTTGCAGTTCTCAGTTGCTTCACAAGGTATATCTGTAGGTATCTGAAAATGAAACAAAGCAATTGTATTGTTAGTATATCTTGTACGAACATGGAAGCTTAAAACAGAGAATGGACGAAACGTTTCATAGATTCTGGTCTTAACTTCTTTTTGCTCTGCTTTTACTCTGGTCACTTTCGTGAAACCTTACTGTAGTCTCACTTTGGTTGAACTGTACTGTAGTCTCACTTTGGTTGAACTGTACTGTAGTCTCACTTTGGTTGAGAAACATTCTTTTAGCATGTAATAGCCTCTTATACTGCTTATGCCATTAAAATTCAGCTAATGATTGTTGTGTTGAAGATAATTGAGGTTATTAGAGTAGGTGAATACTCAAGAAGCGAATGTTATTGGTAATTAATAGTGGTGATGAAGCGTATAGTTTCCTTATTTTAGGCTATAATCTCTTTATTATCATTACCATAAAATTAGGAAATAGTTCACTCTAATTACGTTGAACTGGATGTCGGTGTCTATCGATGGACGATTGGGAGCTAATGCGGTGACCAGAGAAATAGACATCGGGAATCACATAGCTCAGTTGGTAGAGGGGACGCCGCAAAAGTGTGAATAACGGGTTTGATGCCCGGTGGTGACATATTTTCTATTTCTTTACTGTTCTTTACTAATAATTTAAATCCTCTCTTCTCGATAATACTTCCTACTTTCAATGGGCTTTGGATAATATGACGGCCGGATGGCATTTCTTCTTGGTCAAGTCACATAGCGCAGAGAGGCTGGTCTCTTACTGTGTTGAGCTTGATGTAGATGTCCACCGGTAAATGGTTACTTCCAATGACGGGTGATGCAATGTTCGGAAACTGGTACGTTAAAGTTGTAGTAAATACCAACATACACATGACTACTTAAGTATATCGCCTTTCGTGTTCTTACAAGGGTATTATCAATTGTAGTTTCCTAAATGGGTCCTTTCTGAAACAGTTCAAAGATGACAAGTATCTCAAAGGGCACTGCATTAAAAACTTATTAAAAATTTTTCTGGCAAACCTCTAGATAAGGTAGCTGTTAGACAAATCACTGCCCTCATCCAGCCTTCACGGCCTCGGTAAATGTCGGCAAGACCTAGTGACTTTCATAAATGCAGGTGGAGAATTTTAAGGCCACTTGCATTTATCAAAGTCACTAGGTCTTGCCGACATTCACCGAGACAGGTTTGAAAATAAAATTGGCACACAGGTTATTTCACTTGAACTGGAAGATACTTCTAGTAAGGCCATGGGAAATAGTATCAGACTCGTTTAAAGAAGACAAGCTTGTTTCCTTCAATAACCTGCAATGAATTCCCCTCGTCCCGTATAGAGATTTCACATACAATAAGCCGTATTTTATCTTAAATTGCACAATCTATTCCGTTAAACATTCAGTCATATCCTTCGTCGATTTCGTTCTATTTCTAACTAATTTTCTCAAAAACACGTGTTATATCTTTCGAGTTCCTTCTTCGCTGCTCCATAATAACGTCATCTGGGTTGCCTTGGAGCCATTTCTAGGCAACTAGGCCGTCTTTTCTCTCAGCTAAGAATGTCTGCTAATAATTTGCGCTTAGGGCGCCTGCAATGTTTCTAAGATCGATTTCCTTCGGCTAAACAACGGAGACTAACAGCGAACGTTAAAAAAATCAACATAAACATGATAAAACGATTTCTATGGACTTATTTTACCACCTCTATGGGGTAAGCATGATTTATAATTAGTATTACGTACTTAGTACTTAACGCCTTAAGATTACTTTGTTAAGGGGAGTTTCAAAGAAGGGGAGAGGTTACTAGCACGTCACCCTAAAGATCACGTCTTCAGCACCTGATAAAGTTCATGGCTATATCAACGTTCACTACAAACCGTCGGGGCCCCGTGTAGCAAGGACCCATAAAAGTTACTGTTCGAGCGAGAACACCGTGTTCTTAGGCCGAGGATGGTGTTGTTGTTATCCTTATTGGAGGTTTAGTCGATACTCACCATACAAATATTGGGATATAGCCAAATTTGTACCTTGGTGGAATCCTTCTCCAAAGTTAAATTCTTGGCCTGAATATTTATAAACAATTCAATCGCCGAATCAAGGCACTCTTGTACTGATAGTAAAGTCCAAACAGTTATTCTTATTCTTATCCTTATCCTTATCCTTATTCTTATTCTTATTCTGATGCTTGATGCTTGATGCTTGATGCTTGATGCTTGATGCTTGATGCTTGATGCTTGATGCTTGATGCTTGATGCTAGGGAACTCCTCCCCATTCTTACCAACAGGACCCTCTCACTACAGACGCGAGGGAGGATCTACTCCTCCTGTGTAAGGAGCATCATGCTATATTCAAGTGAGAGTTGGGCTATGCGACAGGAAGGTATGACGCGGCTGTATAGGAATGAAAGAAGTATGCTGAGATGGATATGTAGGGTTAGGGTGGAAGACGAAGTCAGTACAGACACCCTATACAAGAGACTCGGCATCTCCCAACTTGACACTGCTATGCACTTGAACCGACTACGCTGGGCAGGCCATGTACATAGAAGTACCTCCTCCTGGATAAATAGATGCCAACAGCTGGAAGTGGAGGGAAGGAAACCTAGAGGGAGATCACGGAAGACATGGAAGGGAACCATCTTGCAAGACCTGCGCACCTGAAATCTCACCATCGACATGGCGGAAGACAGGGACGCTTGGAGAAAGTTGTTACGAGATGCCAGAAAGTCTGTCAAACACCTTTGGAGGGTCCAACGGACATTAAATGCATGATGATGATGATGATGAAACAGGTTTCCATAACACTAAATGTAACACAACTGAAAATACCACTTTTCTGACTTGAGCTTTGACTTTCTTATAAAACTGCGGCACACTGTAACAGAATGTATCCCCTTGTATTATAAATCTGTAATTGACAGCACATGGCAATGATCCTTTTACATATGTCTTTGCTAAATTTACTGGCAATCAACTTACTTCCAAATAATTTTTGTTGAAATCATCGTTGATAGGGCTGCCAATGAAAACATGTTACATTGCTTCAAGATCTCTACATTCATCACATTGCTATTGTCTATTGGAACAGACCATGCACATAACCTTTAAACATAAAAAAGTGTCCAATGAGGATGTGTGTATCATTTTGGGAGACTGTTTATTGTTTACAACAAACAAGTTATAAAGAAGGCAGTCATACAATGAAGAGCATAGTGCCTTAACAGCTGGCCAACACATCTCCAATTTCATATTTGCAGATGACATGTCGTAGAAAAGTCAGTTTTCTAAACCGAATCAGTGTCTGCAACAGACATATCTTCATCGAACTAAAATACGTCTCTACTATTAAAACTTTAGTAAAATTCTTTCTCTCTTCCAAAACTGTTTTTCGGAACTATATCAGACCTATAAATGTGATATCAATATTTCGTGGCCGGATGAGAAGCAAAACGGACATAACAAACTTGATAGCGCAGGTTTTTAAACATCGTCTAGTAGCAATTTGATGAAAGTAAAAGATGCTTAGATATGACTTTTGTTCGGCTCATGTTATAGAGAAACGTGTAAATTATGCATAAACGCTGTTGATCTACAAAGAACCAGGTTTTGTTTTGATTTATGCAACTCCAAAAGCGGCAAAGTGGAAAAGATGAGCCAGCCTCTACTTAACACCTTAAAGGAATCCTCTTGGCAGTTATCTGCACATTTCGAGTTGGCAAGTAAACATTGAGCTATTGTTGAATGGCCATTGAACCTGCTGACAGAACTTTGCTAAAACTACCAGCAGAAATCCTTTGACCCCCAAATAAGCTAACTTATAGCTGCAGGAATGTTTCCTTGAATTATAGCCTGTAGGATCTGCGATTTATAGAGTACTTAAGTGTGATGTCATAGTTTAATGAATATCAGAAATTGGATGATATCTTGCACTTGTTGCATACTTTTTCTTAATATGGAAAGGCTGTCCAAATTTGAGAACATCATCTCAAGCAATGGTCCATGAATGCTTCTTATTTGAGTGAACCTTGTTCATAAATATGCGAGCTAAGCAAACTCGATAGAGTTCCCTAAGGCTTGTTGAAAATCTAATCAACCGTTTCTCAAAGTTGGTATGAGATTTGAACGCCATAATTTGCGTACAGGGATTGGGTAACAGATTTATCACTAAAAAGAAGCTTTTGTGACGTCATCACTTTAGTACTCTATTGTATTCGCAAACGCTTTCACAGTGGCATAAAAATTGATAAATTTGATGTAGTAGTCATCATGATTCCCCCTTTTGATGTAAAGTAGGATTGACTGTGCTATTGATCAAATCCCCTCTACCTTGGTAGTGAGGTTTTTAATCTAACCATGCTTTTACAGGGAAAATAGCAGCCCAGGATGTCTACAAGTATATTTCAAGGGTAAATTGCAGGCATTTGGGCTACATGTTACTGCAAGATATTTACTTTCAACAAATCACAGATTTTTGCCCCTTTTTTACTTGCCAGATTTTGGAACCATTTGCTGCTATATTTTTCGATGCACCCATTTTTTTTATTTTTGATGTGACCACTGATATGTCTTGTGATACCTTGTTTAAAAGTTGTCTTGTCCAAATGTTGCTAAGCTATTGGTAGTCAGGAAAATTATATACTTAAGATATGTACAAGCAGTTCTTGTGCTGCATAAGAATTATAACTTTGCATAATGTAAGGACTGTTCACATCCTGATTCATTGAATTTTCAGTAAAAAGGAGGGAGTTTAGTAAAGGAGGATTTGAAAGAGGGAGGTCTGCCCTGTATGTAGGATGTTATCATCAAGTTTCTACTATCGTATTTAGTTTTCATTTCTGGTGCACATTTGATCAGAATTTGAACAAGATCTTCAAAGAGTTTCATGTTTTTTTAAATTTTGATGATCAGGAGTGGGTGGTTATTTGAGTGATGCATTGAATAGAAGGGGCATTCCCTTACCCTTCAGCCAAGATAAGAGGAGCCTGTATTTGAGGGAAGGGGGAGCACTTGAAAGAATGGGATGTTAGTGTTATGGTTATGGGAGTGTTTGTTGATTGACTGCCATATCATGAACAGGAGCTAACACAAGCTATTATATCTGTTTATCTATTTTCACATCCTGTTCAAGATAATGACTGGACTCCTTCCTATCAAACGAATTTTAGCATTTCTACATTTGTTGTGGTTCATTATTGATGGCAGTGCATAATTGAAGCAAGGTAGTTTCTCTTTGCATATTGCGGTCATATCTGTGATTTGCATGCTTTTCTTGTATTTGTTCTTTAGTATCCAAGCTATTAACATATCGAGATACGATGATCGACACCCCTATACAGAAAGTTTTCTTTTTCTACAGCACTTATCAGGAGAAATCGTCGATGAACTAAAATCTATGGTATCAGATATTGAGTTGATTCAAGGTATACCAAACCATGTAGAAGAACTGTTTGGAGGCATTTATACTTTAGCTATATTTGATGATTTAATGGACTCAGTAGGAAACCACAAACGGGTTTGTAACCTGTATACTCGAGGACGTTACTTGAATGTATCTGTTATATTTCTTACTCAAAATATGTTTGATAGATCCAAGTCTACGATATCGTTGAACACCAACTACTTTTTTCTGTTTAAAAATATACGAGATCAAAGCTCCATCAAAGTTTTAGCCCGTCAGATGTTTCCTAACAACCCCCACTTTTTAGTAGACGCGTATCAAGATGCAAAGTTTATTTATTTACTTGTGGATCTTCACGTAGCAGTTCCTGATGCTATATGCGTAGGAACACATATCTTTCCAGGGGAAGAGCCGATAGTTTATCTTCCAAAGTTATATATTTGACTGGTTGAAGTGAAAGTAGCCGCAACTCGTTGCATTTGATATCATGAGTTAAAATGTCACGTATCATCATGAAAAATATCAGACACCTTTAAACCCTAGCAAACTGTCCGCCTAAGGAGAGAAAAAAACTCTTAAAACAAGCTGATCGAGAAACTGTCAAGGCTATAGGAAAAGGTTGTCTGAACTTTCTTCACACACCGGGTATAAAAATAAGCAAGGAGAAGCTCAATCAGTTGAAAAGACACAAGAACATTATTCGGATGCTAGCATCGTCAAACGTGAAACATTCTTGAAAAAAGAAACTGATAGTTCAACGCGGAGGATTTTTAAATACTCTAATTCCAGCTTTGTTGATATCACACATGCAGTACCCTCTGAAACATGCACAAAGGATGGTTTTAGTGCCGGAAACAATGTATGATTCATGGTCGAAAAACACTTCTGTTTTAGAAAAAGAAAGAAAAGGTGAAACGAAACTACGATTTTAAGCTTAGTTCAACGAGATCATCGAAGCGATTATACAAAGCGGCTGTGGAGTACCACACGTTTTTCAGGTGAGTAACCATCATGCATTCCCAGAAAGATATCTCCCGTTTGCAACGCCTTTGTACTCTTGCCCGTCCAACACCGCTACGCATCTTTTACAAACTTTATTCATTCAGCATTAGAAAGACAACTGCTGTATTTTGACAGCCTATTTGCAACGCCTGCTCTGTCACATCAAACCTGCTTTGCTACAAGAGACGTCTTGAAACACGTCTCGCTGACAACTGTTGTCCACCTTCTCATCCGTGGCGCCTTCGCGGTTCTAAGGCTATTCAACCGGACACTTTCCCACACCCCGTTAGTCTGATGTAATAATGGCTTGCTTTGTTAAATTAAATTGGTGGTTCATTAGGGACATTATGTCCCTCTTATAAAACACTATCAACAATGCTTCTACTAGCTGAACGTACATAGGAAAAAGCTGGTCTGAGCCAATCTATTTGTCTGCAAATCCGCGACATTGTTCTCCCCATATTAAGACTTAAAGATAACTAGCATGCTACGCCGATCCTTTTCTCGTTGACTCTTGCTTATATACTCTCAATTGTGTGTCATGCCATCAATCATCAAGAAAATCAGCTCTCAATCACATACCTTGCTTATTGTGTTACTTGTCACTATAAAACTTTGTGAGCAAGGTCACCAACATGAATTTACGCAAATGAGGCAGGCGATGTACAAGAACGTCAGATTGAGAACAACATGTGGTCGAGTTTTACACAAAAAATCTGTGAGAGTATCGACTGACCTTTGCGCTACTGAATGGAAGGAAGATTGACACTAAGTGTTATACAAATCATAGTTTGTATGTACATGGCAGATAGGTATAGGTGACACGCGTACTCTTTCCCTAATGTCACCGCCTTTGCAGTAGCACAAATGGATGACGGTGGATCTCATCTTGATCACCAAAAGTTACCAACGACAACAACAGATGAAGTAAGTAAACCAGCGTCAATGCAGCCTTTGATTCAGAAACCTGAAAAGAAGAATCATAATCTTACTGATGGCTTTGATTCTGATAAACAAAACAATTAGAGAAACCACATAAAAGTTAAAGCGATTTGACTCGATCGACAATATTTTGCCTTAAAGGCGAAAAGTAAAAGGAAGGGAATACAAGTTCTAACGAAAGCTTTATCCCATCTCATTGAGGCGGCATTGTCTTACATAGAAGCTAAGCCGAGTTTAATAGCTATGAAGAGCTTGATATTACCAAGATCAAACGAGACCCAGAGGGCATGGAGCATGGGGAAAGCCCTACTCAGATATGGCAGAAAAAATCCGCTTTGAACGTCGTAATTTGTATTTGGCAAAATGTCAGTGCCGGCTTTTATATATGAGGGAATGTTAAATTGTGGACTCACTTGTGACCGAGTAATTACAGCTAGAATGAATGCAGAGTCCGAAGTATTCTGGAGCAAATGTGTATGAAAGCCATGACAACATTGGACAGTACGGGCATACGACGCAATTTGTATCTCGGTCTTTGGCCAACTCATGGACTTTTAAACAATAGCATATATTATTGGTATTAGTTACAAGTCCATGGGTCAACTATCCTTTATATTAGAAAGTGATATTAGATTTACGTCCTGCTAAAATAATTATTTCAACCATAGGGTTGGCCGTCATACCGACATTGGATTAACGTCAAGCCAACGTCGTTATTAACTTCAGAGTAGCCGACATTTGATCAGCTTCAAGACGACATTGCTTTTTTTACGTCCCAAATACGATGTCTGGTAAAATTTTATATGCAACAAACCCGGAACGTCTATTTAACATAAGGAATGACTTTCATTCGACGTTGATTCCAACATCAAAATTCCCCGTTGGATAAAGGCCAGAAAATACTGCCAGAGTCAGAATATCCCAGTTTACTATTTTTATCTGGATCAGTCGGAAAGACAAAATTCTGGGTCACTTATTATATACAGCATATTGACAGAAGGGTAAAAAATTTGTAACGGGCGTATACCCGTTGTCTAAATATAAAGAATGGAGGCGCAAACAGAAGATGTTTCGGATGGTATGGGACTCATTTCCAGGTAACTATGAAATAAAGAGACAGCATTTCACGTCTTGAAGTGTTTTCTTAGGTTTTAGAGTTTCCTTTTTCAAAACAATTAAAAATTTTCTATTGAAATATTAATGATATTCCTTTCCTCTTCACTTGAGTAATTCCTTGGTGGGCAGTTGAAACGGCACAATGACAAAGAAACAGAGACATTAAGTTTTACGTACTCTACATTATCTAATGATAGCGTGATGATGTAATTTAGTTTCACCGTAGTCTCGTTCATGTCTGTTGCCCTCTAGTCTAATCATTATACTTGTAGATGCATTGTATTAAAGCTGAACATATAAAAACAGAGAGCAATAATAAACAGATAGCCAGATACTTCCTCAACACGTTGGCTTGCTCGGGTATGCTCTGCTCACTGTCTCTTATGAGATAACGATGTCAGGTACCTTCTCTCTTACAGGTGGTATCCTAGAAACTTAGAAGCAGCTCAAAAAAGACTATAGAATTAGAAATATACGATGCATTAGCCTAATTAACGATCACTTAGTTCCATAAAGATTAATTACATCAAACCATTGAATGAAGCAGTTTCATCCTAATGCAGTCATTATGGAACAATGGTGCTATTGGCAATTGGACCAGGGTTGGACACTATCATGGTGTGTTCAGTTTTAAGTGCAACTGCGTCCGAATATCGTATTAAGTCCAACTGTTGGTCTGTTCGTTACTTCATTGCAAAATATTCTTAAAAAGGAATGTACCCTGTACTTATATAGAGCCCTCTGCTAAGCATATTTGAAAGAGTCTTACATCAGACGTTTACCTCGTAGCTCAGGCCTGTGTTAATAAATCTTCTTTAATCTACCTCAAGGGAATTGTAGACACATAATTGACCCTCAACTTTAGTGGAACAGAAAACTTTACATTTTGACAAGGAGAAAAAATAGATCGTTTATGATAACTTTTCCCTCGAGGTCTCTTGTTTTTAGCGTTTTTAGCATTTCAAACGGGTCAATCTTCCAAATTACCCTGTATGTTGTCCTGTAACATTTTATGTCAGTGTCAGCTGCTCCATGTCTTCCTTCTCCAATTAGTATGTACGAACATTCTGCTTCTGATGTCATCCAGAAGACGTCAGAAACTCTCTCTATGTTAATCCATATCACAAGTAGCAACATCCAAGCCTGGTAATGTCCTAACTGTCTGCTAATTCAAACTGCGTTAGAAAAGACAGTGTTCTGCTTTTCACCAGCTTGCAAATTTATTAAAATCCTTCTTTTGCAGCATCGCTTCCCCTCTGCACCTCTAAAAATCACTTTTCACCTTACCTTATCATAAATCCAAGAGGTTATCCGCATTGGTGGAGGGGGGATGCTTTCTTGATCTGCTTCTCACTGATTTGTGATCATTTAGTATGTATCAGAAAGTAAGACGCCGTTTTAAAGCGCATTAGGTCTAAAAATGGATGCAATAACTGAATAATAACTTGATACAGTTCTCAAACTATTTGTTAAATAACAGGTTTCTCAAATACAATGGGGAATATAGGAGAGTTGTGACAGAACTTCCATTATTTACTAGGATATATATAATAAGAAAGCGGAAAAAGCTTACTAAAAAATGAACCTTTTCAGTAACGGAAATATGGTGTATGGGGTTTGTTTAATTTTGTTTTTCTTAACATTTTAAGTTTCCCTTCAACTCTATTCTACTTGAAGGAGGAAAACGTCTGACCTTCATTTCTTACCCTTGAATTTCTTAAAATTAAAAATGCACTGTTAGCTCATCATTAACGACTTTCCGCTTAGTTCGCTAAAGCCATTTTTTTGCTATTTACTTCTTTCCTTTTCCGAGAAATTCCGAGAAATTCCGAGAAATTTCGTCTTCGTAAATTTCGACAAATGACACAAGTTCTTTTGAGGCTCGTGCACAATGCCCAGCGAATTGGACACGTCCCTTTCGCACTAAACTTGATATTTTAGTTAAGAAGTAAATAATTAATGATTATAATAACACTTTTAAGGTTTAACACTTTTGATGCTCTTAATTTCAATCGTCGAGGACTATTGTGATAATGAGAATAAATGATACGAAGCATTTCCTTAAAAAATAACCTTTAAACCTTATTTGCCAGACTGTAATGCTTTAAACGTGTGCCTTCTTCTTTTGTGCCATCCACGACTTCACTCCTGTCATACTCCACTTAATGCAACTCTTCTATTGACTAGTACCGCGTCCCTGTACCTAACAACGTAGAAAACACTTAACAGTCCTCTGCATGACCAGGGTGAATCCACAGCCTGGTCGTAGAAATTAATTTGCGAATATTTGAGAAAAGAGCCACTCACTTCCCTACCTAGGGTACAGGACCGTCCAGGCGACCGCCAAACAAACAGTTTGAGGAAAATCGTGAACGTGTCACTGAATCCCACACTTTCCAGTATGAAACAAACTTTCAAGTCGTTGACGATGTCTTTGCGGTGATTGTAATTCTGCACCACATTTGATTTTCTAATATTTGTAAAAACTTTTTGTGATGTAGTATTTAGTTGGTCGGGGTTTTTATTGAAGAAAAGTAATAATGTAACCTCCATGTGCGAAATTTTGAAAAGTTTAAAATTATTGGTAAAACTCTATTAATGTCTCCTTCATATTGATACTAAACGTGAATTATTATTCTCAAACTTATGTCAAAATGCATTATCATAATAAACGCGTTTTGTTATAGTGATAACAAAGCATTATGAAATCTTACCTTTTCTGTTATATCGAATTGTCCAACAGTATCAAAATATCCTACTTTGTTTAGTTTTTCCAAAACAATTTTACCGTATTCCATAGCAGCGCTACTGAGAATCTAAAAAAATTGGGATCAATAAAATATTTATGTTAATGACATAGTAAAGTTACCCCAGTGATTTTCCTCATTGGGGTAACTTTGGCCACCCACCATTATGGATTTTCTACAGCCATTATGAAATTTGGGGGGAAAAGTAACCCCGGGGACTTACACACAAAGGTTCCCTTCCAAAAGAGAATTTCAATAAGGTATTGAAAACTCTTGTATGCAAACTTGGGGGAAATGGTGCTTAAAACTTAAAACCCAGGAAAACTTACTTAGTGGATTTTGCAAGTGTGGCTTATACCCCTTCAATCCAAACATTGTTCTCCAAAAGTTACCCAGAGAGGATGCGATACATTCAATAATAGCACTTGATCAATTTTTGCCTCATCAACTTCAGAGCATGTGAGAATCCCCTGTTGGTGAAGATGATGTCCAACAAAACAATAAAAGAACATGACTAGATGTTGCACCAGGGAAATCGATCAGTTATCTAGATCTTGTCTCCAGTGGAAGTGAGTCTGAGTCAGAGTTTGAATCCATGACTGAGTCAGAGTCTGAGTATGGGAAAGC
The DNA here is from genome assembly GCA_010016025.2 of Alatinidae sp. Z8VKAUB7J3. Taxonomy (NCBI): domain Eukaryota; kingdom Metazoa; phylum Cnidaria; class Cubozoa; order Carybdeida; family Alatinidae; species Alatinidae sp. Z8VKAUB7J3. The sequence continues at coordinate 152,755,825 of JAAAKM020073195.1, forward strand.
AAGCTTGAGGAAAGTGATGCTGCTGATGATGAAGAAGTGCTTATGTTATAAGACATCAAGTTGGAGACTTTAACATGGTGAAATACAAATATTCTCATTCAAGTATTACATAGGTGAATGCATGCAAAAGACAACATGGGACAAATTTTATTCGTATTCCTTGATAGAATTGATGGATCATTGTTTAAGTATAGGGAGGATGTTACTTGAGAAACTGTCCATATAAATGTGGTTAAGAGCATACTTGCTGTACCAACAATTACACAGTGCAGAAGAAAGTCAGACTTAAAGTCCTACTGTGACACTAGATAAACTTTTATAGTTGCTTCGAGTTTCTCACTGGCTGCGTCTTGTTAATCAGCTTTGTAATTGAGTTATTACTATTATTTAAACTTTTTAGTGGGATAGCATTTCCAAATTCCATCCTGAATCTGTGAGACCAACAAAACTTTATCCCCACCATAAAACTTAACCAGGATTATGGTGAATGAAGCTCACTTATCGCAGTAATTAGATTTAAATTTTGACTTTTTTGTGTTATTGCTATTTAAATCGCGGAAACCACTTGTTTTTCTTTCTTTACGTCAGGTTTTATGCTAAATTGAACAGCAGTAAGAAACCAGAATTAGGACCGATCATAATGCTAAGGTATGTAAGTTAGAAGTACATCATTACCGAGTATTCTAAGGCCCTTCTACTGATTGTATCCCTCCAAACACTCTCGGCCCATGTTATTAAATAGCCCAGCACCACATAGAGTCGCCTAAGACACTCCTTCTTTCACACTCCCTCTTAAACCAGGCACCTCCACTACCAAAAAGGTATACTTAACGCAGGACCAATGGTCGATGAAATAAGCCAACGCGGTAATTTATCGACCATTGCTGCTGCATTAAGTAATGGATTCATATCGTATGTTACTTGGCTGTGGTTTGTGGGAGGAAACCCCAAACAACCTCTTTGTCAATAGTAACCAATTTATAAATGCAGTAAGATTACAGGCAGGCAGGGAGAGTATGATAACCAAGTTAACCGAACTATTGTTATGCTCCGAGTGAACTCTTTCAGAGAATAAATTATGACATTTACTGCGGAAACTTTGAATCGAGGAAAAGTTAAAAATTTGGAGGATTAAACTCCAAAAAATTGGTAGCGATATAGATTTGTTAACATTAATTAATTGCCTATTGTTATTGAAGTGAAAACTTGGATTTAGTAATACCTATCCGCTCGCGTTGATTTATTAATTATTTTAGTGTTTAGTAGAGACGATGGTCAAAGCGCAGCGTTGTTAAAATTTAACGCCTTTGGAAGGACGTCCTTTGATGGTAGATGCTTAGGTTGCGGTTGCACGTAAAACAATACGATAGTACACCCTATCAGAAAAGATAAAATAGGGAAAGTCGATTTGTTTCAGAAATCATGAACAGTTTTCTACAGATTGTTCATTAACCAATGTCTAAGCCAAGTACAGCCAAGTTCTAAAAATTGTGCCAAAAATTTTTTGTCTTGGTCCGGCACGGATTACTAAAGCGAGGTAGAAGAGCAACCTTACTGTTACGTATTGTTTTAGTAACTCCATATGTATCATGTCATTGAAAGAATGTAAATTTGAAATTGTTTATCATTATACTGTTGTATGTATGAATATGACAGAGCTGTTTTATACCTACATCTTTGTAACTATGAATCATATGACAATCATATGACAAAGCTATTTCATACCTACAACTATGAATCATATGACAGAGCTATTTCATACCTACATCTTTGTAACTATGAATCATATGACAATCATGACAAAGCTATTTCATACCTACAACTATGAATCATATGACAGAGCTATTTCATACCTACATATTTGTAACTATTATTTGAGCTTGCGAAGAATAAAGTATACGTTTAACGTGATACACTTTAGAAGGTGTTGATATATAAATAATTGCCCGTTCATGTAACTGCAGACCACGAGGGAAAGTTTTAACAAAAATGTCTTTGTTATTTCAACAGATAAAATAAACTTTCTTGGAATTAGCATAGTGGGACAATCAAATAAGAGAGGAGATGGTGGGATTTACGTTGGTTCTGTCATGAAAGGGTAAGAAACTTGTTCAGCGATGTTGAAATTCTGTCCTTGTGTGACAGTAAGCAGGCTGAAAACTCCAACGAATAAGGCTTTTTCCTTCGTTTACTTTTTGCTGTATATGCTTATCCGTTCTCGTTAATGAGCAGGGGATGAATTTTATAGGGAGGAGTAATGTCTCTGTATTCAAACCTGCAGTTCTGGCATCTTACAGTTTGACAGTTTTTGCATTATATCCAATTGTATACCATTATACGAGTAAGTTATGGGTGCTATGTTGGCGTATTGTTGTAACGCTGGAAAATCAACAAATTCCCGAGACACAGTTCAAGTTTATTAACTACCCTGGGAGAGCTCTTAGTTTTTGCGTCATTCGTTCCCTGACGTGTGAAGTAATTTAATGTCTTTCATGTTTTGAATGATTGCCTGCGGCTGATGTGTCCGTTGAAGCCTCCACGGATATACAGGTATTCTTGGGTGCTGATCCTGGAGACCACACTGATGAGGCTATAGAACTCATCTTTGGCACTTGACTTGAGGCTGACTTGTGGTGCATACACCGCGATGATGTTGGTGATGAGTTTGTCGATACATATCTTTATGACAAAGATCCTGTCAGTCGCCGTGATGATACCAACACTTTCTCTATCCACTGCTCTGCTAGAAAGATCCCTACCCCACCATTATCAGCACGGTTTCCCATCCACTACAGCTTGTACTTCGAGTTCCTACCCGTGATCGTGCTGGCCGATTCCTCCTCTCCATCTCACTTCCTGTAGACAGAAGATGCCAACTCGCCTGCGGGTGAGGATCTCAAGAACCTCACTTGATCTACCCTTCAGGGTTCCAACATTCCAACAGGCGATACGTAGGGGTTGATGTGGCATTTCACAAGATGATGGTCTGGCTGGCTAACACCTACCAGCCCCACCGGATATGACACCAGCTACCAACTGGCTGCTAGTCTCGTGTAATCGACTGATATTGCTACGTTCCACCGTACACTACGTCGAGGCAAGAGTTTTACCGCCAGATGCTCTTCCTGGCGTCAACTGTTCTTTTTACAACTGGTGAGAGGCTGGAGTTTGATGCTAGATTGCGCCTCTCCTAGCCTTACCCCTGCCAAAGGGTTCAATCAGCAAGCCAGCAAATGGTTTGTGTTCCTTCTCGCAGCCTTTGCCTCAAGAGGCATAGCCTACAAGGCAGCAGGTGATTGAAATGGTTAACGCCAGGGCATGTCAACATGCTGATGGGCCTGCAAACTGTACCTTTGGGGGTCCAACCAGCGCTGAACACCGTCACTGATCAGTCCTGGAGTCGAAAGGACCAGTTAACGTGATGTGCCGCTTGAAGGCTACACGAGATGACTTGTTGCAAAGGAATGTAAGACTACCGATTAGGTCTTACTCACTTGGCTTCATGTTTGCTCTTCTTTGTTTATTTCCATAATAGAGTAAACAATTCAGTGTTAACGACACAGCTGTTCTCATTTGAGGTATATCAACTGACAGCTGTTTCAACATACAACTTGTTATGGTTGTTTACCTTCTGTTCAATTAATTTCAAAAGACAACTGGGGGTTTAATTATCACCAGATATTATGCACAGTTTGTAAACTGCCTTTCTCCAAGATTCAGCTCGAAGCTGAATTTCTTGCATTAATGAGCTAATTTCCTGCCTGATAGAAGCAGTACAACTGGCATCAAGAATTGCATTGAGGTACTACATAATGCACGGATCACCAGATATAATTGGCAGGATAGGGTTAGAATTATGTGGCATGGTAAAACATCTAAAATGGGAATCTGGGCGGTAGCTCTTAGAACATCCAATACCTGACGGCGCAGACGGACGCATTAAGTTTCTACAAGGATCTTTGTGTCTCGACACAATATGACCATGCGATGTACTTGAGGCAAGCAGAGAAGATGATGAAACGAAGTGTGCAGGATCTGGAATTTCTAAACCTATGCTCGAAAAGGTCTCTATTGTGATAAATGGAAGCCTATCACTTTAATATCCTAAAGAAATGAAGCCATATACAGAAAGTCTTCAATTGACATTTTTGCAAAACTGTGACGTAACACAAAATTGAGAGAATTGAAGAAAGGGTTTTGCAGAGAAATTCATCTGGATTTTGGCTGAGAAATTGAACTTTGACGCAAAGCCATATGAGGACAGATCAAAATGTTTTAACACAGTATGGGCGTGGAAAAGGCAAATGTGAATTAGATAATAAAATCTAAAACAACGACGTAACGAAAGTTACAGTGTGGATAACTTAGGGGTTTTATTAACATGATAAATTTGATTAAAAAATCTTGCTACCTATCAGTAAAACATGGTAACTTTATTTCAAAATGGTGATAATAAATAAAACATACGCTCCTCAAACTATTTAAACCTGAAGACTTTAGACCCCTGAACACTGTTAAAAAAAGAGATTTTGAATTGGAAATTTAGTGCGAAAGAAATGATACTAACTGCAGCTTGAACGTTGTCATTTGGAGCCTTTGCTTGTATTTGCACCGCGCGAACGTTACACTGGGCCAATGCTTAAAACATGTATCCGCTTAGCATGGGTGTCTAGGTACCTTAAGGAGATTATGCTTTGGAAAGGGTTGGTTGCATATTGTAAACCAGGATTTCTCAACCTCTGAGTACATTACCCCCTTTGATCTACCAAAATTCGCAAGTACCCCCCGCCTTCGGTCTGTACAATTCGGCATAGTTTCTCCTGATTGATATTAAACAACTACACTGTTGCTCATCAGGGGTTTTTAAAAGGTTGCAAACAGAGACAATATTCGTTAATCGTTTTCTTTGGTTTTGGCATTTTCATATAAGGAAAACAATTGAACATGCTACTACCTGCTGGACCTCCTAGCTGTTATTTGGACACCCTTAGTACCCCTTGTACCAATTTTAACACCTTCAAAAACTCAAATACCCCCTAGGGGCATTCCTGGGACAACACTGTTGTAAACCATAAGAGCTATCCTAGCTTTAAAAGAATTTTAAAGGAGCGCTGTCGTATCTAGCATGTAATGCAGACTAAAGCAATTTCATAGTTATTAACGATGAAGGATAATCGATTTTGGCATTATGCGTCGGTGAATCTAAAAACGATCCTTAATGTGGGCTATATAATAGAAATCCTCATCAAAATTGTGTCATTTGTAGCCGACTGAGCAGATCTGCACATTTAACATTACATAGCACAAATAGCTAAAACAAACCAACCTGTAAATTATATGCCCGTCAAAATTGTAACCTAGGCTATCTGAGATAGCATCCCCACAAAAGAACAGCATAAATAATCTCAAAAATAATCTCAACAAAATCAAATAACAATCTTCCCTATCAAAATAAAATAACACCCAAATTTCAGTTCTAATATGAACCGATATTACTATGTTAGACATCTCGGAACAAGGGAGATTAAGGTTTTATTTCATGGCTTCCTTAGCGTCTCCTAGTTTTGTTTCGTACAATTGTCCTTTCTTTATGATTTTAGGGTACTCCAATTTGTATGGTATTAAGTACGTCATAGGTACATTGACGGAGAACAAAATTGAATTTATTCGCATCAAAAAAGAGCGGCTATTTCATGACAGAATTCGAACTGATTGTACCTAGAATGCTGTTCCTTCAGCTATAGTGCGGAATACTTTTATCGACCAATTGTGTTCAACGGAAGACGAATGCCTACATAATCCTGCTCCTACTTAGCTGTATATTTAGCTGTGTAGTGTTTATCAACTGTTTCATAAAAACTCGAGCTATAAACAAACCTCAAATTGTAAAATGTCATACTCACCAGGTTTCTGCTTAGAGCCATTTTTCTATGATGTCAGGGTAGTTCTTCAATACTCAATCTTCAGCAACAACTTGAGTAGACAAAACAAGTGCCAAGAGCTTATCTACAGATGTTCAATTTATAGTAGAAGAATGAAATTGACAGCGCCAGTATCATGTTCGTTATCACAAAATTAGGAGAAAGAACATACACTAAGGTAGGCCTTTGGGTATAACAACAGTCATAAAATGCCTTCTCCTGATATTAAAAAAAAAAAGAAAAGTTACGTAACATATAATAATAGACCCAAGTTGGCAACATAAGACTGTAGATTTCTAGTCTTTCTTTTTTTTCCATCGGGACATAAAACGACTTCCATATTGCAAATATTTGATTATTTGCCCAGATTTTAAAGGTAATTTGCCGATCAAATTAACGTAAAATATTGTTGACACAAAAAATGCACTATGCCTGTTTAATAGAACGGTCGTAATGGTTCTCCTTCACAAATGTTTAGGGTCAAGTTAATGAGAAGACAAGATAATAGAAATCCTTAAAGGTGATTTTTAATAGTTTAGACTGTTTTATTTCTTTCTCGGTATGCAAAATCCTTTACCTTCAATAATCTAGGAGTGATAATTTATACTTGGGACATGTATGTGGTTACTGTCAGTGGAATTGTGGACTTTTTTAATGATCTAAGACTTTGTATTTGATTGATGAGGTGATACATATAAAAATATTAATTCACAATGATCTACCAACAAGCCTAAATAAGGCTTATGAAATATTAAGATATTGTAACATAATTTTTTAAGTGAAGAGTTGAATTAATTTGTCAGCAACTGTATAATAAATGCGATACTTACTTAAAACTTGCGTTGCTTTTAGTGCTTGTTTTACTATTAAATTATGAGGAAAACCTTATTTAGAAGGTATTTTGAAAAGGGTCCTAAATAAATAATTACTAATAGGATAAATAATATTCAAAAATGGTCTGCAGAAGCCGACACAATCACATACAGGATTAAGGTTGAAGTTCGCGTTGGACTCCTCTCAGACTCTTTCGACAAATTTAGAGGCGACGAGATCTCAATCCATAAGTAATTATAATTTAAGTCAACAGGAAGATTTTTGAAATGCCTATCAGTGTATTTGGTAATGCAAGAAAACGGCAATATGGTAAGTTGAATTAAAATAATTAAAATTAATGTATCCGTGCAACTGCTCAGTAGAAACCAGAGCAAAAATACTATTCTAGCATAAGAGGAAAAATTAATGGAACCTCGTTTGAAAGATGAACTATCGGCGTTAATTTGGGTAACGTAATACAAAACAGCACTGATGTGGCTTTAGAAGCATCAAACAAAAAGAGCAAAACAGAAGGCCTCTTTTAAATTTTGCACCACAAAAAGTATGTTTGAAAAATATTCACAAGTACTGGTAGATCCTAAACTCAATGTCACTTCTATATTTTCTATTTATGTCAACAAATTTCTATACATATTTGATAATATTACACAAGCGAATCGAACTTTCAACAATCCTATAAACTGCGTTTGTATTTTAGCCCATGAAAGCTAGTTTTTATATCATCATGACCCCAAGTGTGACCATGAGTAAGAATGAATGAATATGTCAATTTGTGAGTATGCGAATCTCTAGTTCTCTTGGTAATTGTCGGATCATGTCGGACTCACTGTCTAATTGTTTATCTGGCAATCAATTACAAGCACTTAAAAAGTAACAAAAGTCCCAAAATCTAATACAAATATACCTTACTGACTAAAGTTAATAACAATGAAGAAGCGCTGGATCATTGTTTAATCTAGTTGGTTGTTATCATCAAATGAACATTTAATCTACTATTAAAACTACATTAAGGTGGTTGGGTATGTTTTGGAGATCCAAAGCATATTGCCTTTCGGACCAAATCTAGCCGGATACGTTAGCTACTCAATATACTGGCCACTTAAACTGGTGGTCCCAATGAATTACCCATTAGTTGCAAAGACTTCATGTCAAGAAATCCTGGACCGCTCTGTGTAAACCGCAACATTTTCATCCAAGTAATTATATACCTTATCAGAGATGTCATTATTCATGTGCTGATTGTCCTCTGTTCCTGCCCTATGTAACTGTTTAAACAAAAGTAGCAATTGCCATCTCCTTTGGTGTAACAAAAATTTATTGTTCCAATTTAAATTCTATGACATTGGCAATATGTACCCTAATTATGGCAAAAGCTGAGGAATACATTCTTGCTTTCTTTGGCTGCTGTAAAGATTCAGAGACCCGGATTATTAAAGTATTATTGTGCTATCTCCTCCAGCTCCTGCTTACTGTGACTTGGCATTCATACTTTTGTCCCGTGAAAAACTGTAGATGTACTTTGGAATACGTCTTATCTACATTTGTGTAAAAATCCACAATCTGAGCAAACAGGTTGTCATCCATGATGTTGTTGGACTTCAAAATGTTGCTGTTTTTCTCTGGTGCACCATACTTACAAAAGAGTATAAACACTGTTTATAGCCGAGCGTCGTTTATGTACATGCAAATCAATCTAGCCTAGGAGCTACTTACTTTTGCTCAAGTGAAGCCACAAATCACAAATGGTGTCTACATCCACGGGGTAGGAGTGGCAGCACAGAGACGTTGTTGAATGGAATAAAATAGACAAGGAAATATCATCAAGGGAAACTATAATTGACGTAACGGTAAGTTTGCTGTAAAAAATAAATTGCTTTTGAAAGATTTTTTACATGACTTTGGTTTAGTTCTTGTCCTTCTTTCAGATTTATAGTATATAGTGAAGTTTTTCAATTAACTCTTAATATTAAAATTCTGTCTCTATGTATTTTTTTTAACATATGTATATGTACCCATCAAGGGAGACAAAGGAACAATTTAACTTGGACAGCTCCTGCGTATCGTTACTATTTTAAATTATTAATTGCATGAGTATATTTTATAATATCTCAGACATTACTACGCCCAGTAAATTTCAGCTACGAAGCTGATTAACTGCAGTTTAACAAAGGTCCCTATCTACATTTCTTTGGTGTATTAATCAGACAAATCTTTCCAAAAAGAACGTGTAGTTCGGTTAAAATTGCCTTATGCAAAACCTGAACTTTTGTTTCTACTCCAAACGTTTCCCATTCACAGATAAAAACCAACTGTTACACGCGCTCAAACCATCATTGGATTCCTTTACGCATCACACATTAACTATTTATTCTCTTCAAATGCTGGTTTATATTACTTTTGCGTACATTTTCCCCAGCTCTGCAGTCTCCTGGTATTGCAATATCATTTATTCAGGTCCATTTCACCTTTTTCATTACGACATCAATGTCTGACCTTCACGCCTCAAATATTACGTCACACTCTTTTCTGAAAGTCCATAGCACCACAAATGCCGATTTTCCTATACACCTTCAGACTTTTAATTATTTTCTCTCGTCTACCTTGTCAAATACATTCCTTATGTGTCTAAGATAGAGAAAACCTTGCCACAAAGGATGTGTAGTTCAGTGAAATAAACCTTATGCAAAACCTGAACTTTTATTTCTACTCCAAACGTTTCCCATTCATACATGAATACCAACTGTTACACGCGCTTAACCCATTATGGGATTTCTTTACTCCTCTCAAATTATCTATTTATTGTTTGAAGCCTACTTAGGTTTTATACCACTTGCAATCTATTTCTAACTTTGAGTTGACAATTTGACAGAAATCGCCCCCTATTTAAAAGTTTGTTTAATGGTAATACGGTAGCATATCTGCATATTGCGTTAAGTAACGGATTCATTTTGCTAAATGTTTGCGCGATACACTGATCACAGCAATCGTATGGAGTGAAAAGAGAAAGCTATTACAATGGATTTATAGGAAACAAGAAGATCTTAGAAATTAACGGTCACAAGAGCGACACGTTTTCTGCCACTCGTGTTATTGAAAAAAGCGTAAATTGAAAAAATTCTTTTTGTCGACAGAGTACCGGCTTTTTTGCTTTGATAAATGCTGCTTCTAAAGCGGCAAGATGAAAATAAGATCTGGCTTTGGCTAATACCCTAAACGAATCCTCTTGATAGTCGTCATGACATGACGGGTTTTTAATCAAATGCTGTCATATTGCCGAGTCTGTTTTGGGATCTGTTGACTTGACTTTGTTTACGCGATTCGGTAAAATTTTGGAAACCTTACTGCGTCTACTAATTATAGTTGAATTGGAAACTTATGGTAGCATAAAATTTTGGGAGCGTTTCCCTTATGAAAAATATACAAGAATGTTGTCACTGAGAGAAACAATGATCTAAAGTCATTCACTTCTCTCACTCAACGGTATGCTTTGTCATTGTACTGCTTGTCAATTTACCTTTAGGAATCATTGGGTGTGAGTGTCGTACACAGGGGGTTTCGAACATCCGTAGCTGTTATTAGCTATCATGAAGACGGTGGCTTTGCAGTTAAAAGAGTATCTTCACATCCGTATCAACAGGGACCTTCTGTGTTATCCCTGAGTATAGGTAAGTTCTTACTTAACCCGGTTCTTGCTAGTTGCTCCGGCTAAGACTTCCCTCACCTTGAGTTCTTGCGCATGCTCCTACAACTTTACAGTAAAACATTGACAATATCTTGAGGTAGGTAGATGTCGTTGACAGAAACCTTTGTGTTTCATTCCTGAGCCATATTATGGCCACTTACATTTCATTTCCCTTTAATTGTCACAAAAATCGTGAAACATTGAAGCCGGAAAATACAGCTTACGACATTTACGACAAATTTTAAGAAGACACAAAAAGCATGGACAGCAACTTGAAACGAGGATAGGTAGCTCCAATTGTGAGTGACGTATATGATCTTAAGTTTTGTTGACGTTGGTGGCAAAACAAAGTGATTGAAATGTCAGTTAAGTTCAACAATTAGTTTGGAGAAAACATGAATGCAGCATGGTGACAAGGACTGGAAAATTAAATGTAAGTGGTTTAACCATGATCTTATTTACCCAGCTGTGCCTAAAATGTTGTCTCTGTTACTCTTCTGCACAAAGTAATATTTTCTTTAGCTCTTAAACTATCCAGGAATTCCTTTAGTTGTTTCTATGCTACATTCTTCCTTTTATGCAGATTGGCCAACACTTTCTTGTACAGTATTGAATCCATTTTGTAAGTCAGTAAATTGAACATGAAACTTTCAATCATTCTAGAACTCCTCTAATCACCGGCATAAAGTAAAATGTTACAATCTTTTTACTTTCAAATGCAGAAAACCAAAGTTTTTCCACAATAAGCACCTTTCCTACCTAATATAATGCCTTACACTTCTTTGACTCGCCTCACCTATTACCTTGATCATTTTACTTCCTTATTTGAATATTTGTATCCCTGCCCAAGTGTTATAGTAAGCCTTAGCATATACAGCTATATGAAATTCAAAATGGTGTTTCAGAGATTATCTGCAATTGCATTAGATTAAGCATAGGTGTCTGGGCATAACTTCAAACGTTCTACCCCAATCTACTGCCATTATGGATATTCCACCAAGTGCCTTTGCAATCCTGCAGCCTTCATTTAAAATAATTAATACTTCTAGATCAGAGGCCACTGCATTCCTACTTCACATTTGGCATCTCAGAAATCATCTTCTTCCAGTTGGTTAGCTGCACAGATACTTCTTTAAAAATTTAAGCGTAGCTTGAGTACGTTTTATAATATTTAAATTTCAGTCTCCAATTATGTTTCAGAAAGGAAGGTATGATTTCCAATTTAAAAACAATATGCAATATATAACAATTGGGTAAGATGTTTCGTTTTCTCCATTTCCATTCATTCTGACGTTTTGTGCTACAGGTGTCAGACGAAGAAAGATATTTTACCCTGCATGTGACTTCTTTGTCATCGACGTAATTTTTCAGTGTTATATTGACGATGAAGTTAACGACGGACTCAGTTATAATTTTCATGCAGTAAGGGCTTAAGTGGGTCTCAGGGGATCTGTAATTGCCCACCATGATAACCCGTATCCAAAGTTATTTGATTGATTCTCAGCAAGAAAGCCACAGGAGGAAAAAATATGGCGATTTATGCCGCAACTGCTAGTCCTATTAGAGTTTCTATTTCCCAACTAGTTTTGCCAGATTGGGCGAAATATCGCCAAATGTCTAGCGAGCGACTTGTGAGAAAACAATACCAGTACGAAAGGGTATGAATTCTTGTACCCAAGGTCAATAAATTCGCTAAAGCATATATATCTCACTACTATAATATACACTCCGCTAACTTTTCTATAACGTTATGATTTAGTAAATCCATGTTGGGTGACGTCTTGGCCACTTCTTGCACAATTTGGGCGACTAGGCAGATAAAAAATCTGCCAACACTGGTTCCGCCCCCATTTCGCGAAAGTCTCGGAGTTTTCACATTGAACTTCAATAAGCTGTTTTCTTTTACAGAACATGACTCTTGCTCAACTACATATTAAAGTCCTGAATGACTCAAAGCCTGAAAGCAATGAACGCTTTACCATCACACTGTCCAATCCAGTCACTAAGGGTGTGTCCAGTAGCGGGGCGGCAACTTTAGACCCCCAGCGCTCTATTGCCGTACTGTTTTTGGATCCAAGTGATGACCCACATGGCATCATAGAATTTGCACCACTGCCAAGGCCAACGATAGTCAAAGAGACTACGCCAGGGACAATTATTCAGCACCTTCTAGTACTTCAATCTTTGTAAAACTTATAAGTAAAAGACTAGCAACATTAAAATGACAACAGTGCATCTATGTACACATATTATTTCACATCGAGCTATAACTTGCCTTAATTGCCTCAGGTAGTCAAAGTATTTAGACTCAAAGACATTAACGAGGTATTTAACTTAGGACTTGGTAAGGTAAAAAAACACAAGAAATGCACTGCTTATTTGTAAATATTGTTATGCGCCAAAGTTTCCCTGTCATAGCCGTGATTATCGAATCACATTTGAAGATTACAATACTTTTTTCACCTGAATCTAAGTCCAAGTTTCCATGCTTTAATTTCTGTATACGAGAGCTCCCTGGCTTTACTTTTCGTAATAATCAGCTTACATAACAACAAGGGCTACTGTGAAGAGAGTTACTGTGAATGAGTTGACACTAAAACTTAAACCAGTTTTGAAAGAACTGTTGAGAACTTTCAACGAATTGAGCGTGGAAAGATTCAAAGTATCCATTTCTTACCTCTCAAAGGTTGCTGAAAACTACTCCCTATTTGATCAACAAATACCTCATATTCGTATTTAGAATGAGTTACCTTCACAAACATTTCTACCGACATGGTGCACATTGTTGAAAAATGACAATGTTGGCAACTCGACTTGCTCTTGTCAGTTCACAATTTACAGGTTTTTATTCGTACTGCAATTTTTTATACTGTGCAGATTTACCCATACAGGTGCATCAAAAAGTTTTTTGTACCAATATAGTCAATGAATTTTTATCTCATAGAAGTCAAGCTCAACCCGCTATCAGCTTCACAAAAATTGTATATTTTGCATCGATAAATAGAACATCTTAAAGATCATTGTTGCTTATGGAGTTCGACTACTATAATCAATGCAATCCGCATTCTATATTCGAAAACTGTGGTTCAAGTGGTAACGGGAGACGGAAGTCCGATCTTTACACTGAGTCCAGGTGTTCTACAGAGCATTATATATTTTTGATTATTTTCATGCAGGTGATGTTGCTTGTGAGCTAAGTTATCATGCTAAGCAGGTATACTATTGCACAGCAAATGGATCTTACCTTACCAGAAGATTTGGCTTTGGAGGTTTGCCTTACGACCTGGCCAGCTTAAGAAGAACAGTGGCAAGTCTCCCAAGATGGTTATTCGTAAGGCTTGCAATCCTGAAATTTAAAAGTGATGTTGATCATGAGTCATATGGACTTCAGCCCATTGATAAATTGAACTTGAGGGCCATGGTCAATGATGAGCTGATGGTTCGAATCCCTGTAGGAAAAGTCTTGATAAAATCAAGTATCAAATGCTGCAATGGGAAGGAAGTAGAATTGAGTGATGGTACAATCTTAAAAGATGTAGATGCAATTATATTGTCAACCGGATTTAAGAGAGAATACCCATTTTTACCCAAAGGTCTTATAACACTGGAAAGGGAGAGCAGATATATACCACTTTATAAATATATATTCTCACCATCAGTTGGACCTTCTCTCTCATTTCTTGGATGTTTTGGTGTTCTTGGTCCTGTCTTCCCATTAATGGAAATGCAAGCACGTTATGTGGCTGCCGTCCTTAACAAAAAGTGTACCTTACCAAGTGAAGATGTCATGAAAACAGAGATTGAGTTGGAGCTTGAGAGGGTGTTAAATGGATATGTACCAAACACATACATGCAGGTAATATTCATATATCAGTTACTGGCAACAAACATTTTCCATGTATATGTTACAGTGTTTGTTGATTGTTACTATCAGTAATGCATTTATTGTCTTATCAAAACACTGCCAATACACCACCTTGCTTTGGGCATTCTCTCTCTAATTAGGTCTTTAAAAGCAGAAAAATGGCTGATCATCTTCTCCTCTCTTCACCTTTGCTCTTGACTGTTTCTTAAAAATTGTGTTGCCAAAAGCCACAAATTTGTAGTTTTCAGAACAATGTCTTAAATAGAAAGCTCATGTAACATATTTCCATTTATCTCATCTCTCAAATTGGATTTCTTTCCAGACATAACAAAGAAAGGGTCATAAAATATCGAACAGGAAGTCATCTTTTAAATACCCGTAAGTATTCTTCGGAGGGGGGGGGGGGCAAACGTGGACTCGTTTTGCCTATTGGGCGGGCACAGCCGCCCTTCCCCTTGGCTGCGTACCTGTGTTAAGATTAACTTGTAACAGAAAGTGGCAGTTACTAACTGATTTGTAAATTGTTGAGCCTGAAGTAAATCATTAGTCTTTGTATAAACATGAACCTTAGAGCAGTACCGACCTCCACGCCGTTATAAGCGTAGAAATGTTAGCCTACGTAGAATAGAGTAAAGAGACTGGTTGGTCGATTTGTCTACTTGAATATTCTGAAACGTTTAATCACTTATCACTTTGCACCACTCGTAAGATATCAGATAGCTCTGAAACTTCACTTTTATTGTAGTTTTGAGCACAGTTCAATCACTTTGCCCCAGCCAGAGTCCACTCTCAAGTCCTTGAACCTGCAGAAACTTTTGGCATTTGAGGACATTGTGTTTAGCATAGAGGAAAATGATTAGGCCTACATTTTTCCACGAGCTAGCAATTAAATATCGTATATACATAGACAAATTCCTATGTTAAGTATAAAGTAACAATATTTTACTTGGTACGGTAGTAATGGTTGTACTAGTATCATAATATATCACATCAGTTTACTGGATGTTAGTATGATTGAAATGGAATGGAAGTTGCTACTCTTTATTTCATGAATTACAAGCAGCAAAAAGTTACCTAAAAAGCTGTTTTTAGCCTTAGAATTATTTTCTATTCTAAATCTCTGAGAAACGAGAAGTCCAAAAGATCGCAGCTAAACCACTGTAAACAGAATATGTTGATTATGTGTCACGATATGCATTCTTTGAACAGTAACATGTGGTTATACTTGTTTTAAATGCCA
Organism: Alatinidae sp. Z8VKAUB7J3; assembly: GCA_010016025.2. NCBI lineage: Eukaryota > Metazoa > Cnidaria > Cubozoa > Carybdeida > Alatinidae > Alatinidae sp. Z8VKAUB7J3. The sequence continues at coordinate 152,771,367 of JAAAKM020073195.1, forward strand.
TTTACCCAAATTTATATATTTGGGACCGTTTTCTATGGTCTCTAAATACAAAATTATTCTTCTCTTGCGATCTGAATAATTAACCAGATGTTGTTCCTTTTACCTGTGCTTCCCCTTCTAATCACTTGGTATTACTTTTTCTCATTTCTGATGATCGGGGAATTGCTGATCACCCTCAAGATCAATTCACAACATGATCAATTCATGGAATTCCCCTATAATTTCGAAAAAGAGGCATCCAGCGCGGATGAGAGGCAAAACCGGGATGCCCCAGTCCATTGAAATAAAAAAGGTACTTAGTTAGGGCAGCTTTTAGCAGGGGGGTCCGAGGACCTTTGTAGGGGTATGTGAGGATTTTACGGGGCTAAAATTAAGACAAGGCGAAACAGGGCGCGTTTAGTAGCTAAGAGCCTGTCCCATTCTTCATCTTACCTCAAAAGAGAAATATACTGAAATCATAAGGAACAGGGGTATGGGTACTTCGAAATTTTGGTCACTGAAGGGGGCAATATTTCCACCGAGGTTGCTACACCCTGGTTTAGCTCAACTTTGGAAAGTATATTAGGCCCCTAGCGATAATAAAAAGTCAAAGTACATCCCAGGAATTCAGCATGTTCGTCCTTCCATCGATACCAAACAAGTATAGCGTTGCAACCAATTTTCAATAAAGAGTGCAAACTTGGTTACCAGGTACAAGACACAAATATGAGTAGTTTTGGATAAATGAAGAAATGAAGATATTCCTATGCAGTGAGTGTCTGACATAGTATTTTTGTACTTAGTGAAATTACGAAATAAATGTTGAAGTTTAAAAGAAATTATTTAGCAATAAAATATGCTATTAGTTTCAGTTTGACAGGAAATTCAGCAACAAAAACAAGTCTTCCATAGAAAAAGTTACTTATCCCCTAAGGTAAAATCCAGACTCCCGTAATATTCCTTGTCGCAGTTGTCTGGCAGTCACCTCAGATACGCCAAGGGGGTCCCCCAAAACCCTGGATTAGAGTAATGTCTCGTAACCCTGCAATTTATGCTATAGGACAGAAGAGCCAGCCACGGAGCAGGACAAAACTCTCTATTTATGGAAAATCTTAATATGAAGTGGAATCCATCCAAACGACGTTAAAATGTACTGCTCTAACAAGATACAGCACTTACAACCCTACGGAGAATCTATCTCACGGAAAGACTGTGAGACATAGGAAAAAGTGCCGAGCTAAAAAGTTAAGAGGAGAGGCTATGTGATGAGCAGCAAACGCCACGCCCACTATTGTTCTCCTGTACGCTGCTACACAAGATATGATTTAGAATTAAGTGTTAATATTTACACTGCTGAAAATGTGCAACAAAATATTATAATAGCCTTTGTCAAACAATTCGCAAAATGAAGGAATTGCTAGTAACGTTAACCAAAAACTAAATGCTAAAGGGGGGCTCAGCTCTTTAACATTTTTCAAATTTGTCAAAAAATAAAGGCTTAGCCCTCCTGACCCCCCCCCCTCCCCCTGCCTTCACGGCATCTTTGTACTCTGTATATTGCTTTTCTGTCTCCTCTAAGGCCTCAATTTTCTCAGTTTTCTTGTTCCTTCTTAAACGCAAATAGATCATTGTCTTTGTGACCTTGCATTCTCTTTTTGATCGCACGTACAAGTCATTTCAAATTGGTTTACAACGCGATAAAAATTTTATAATCGATTACCATTCCTATTTTGCATCAACAGTAAATTTTTATGATAATGGTAATCTTAAACTTTTATCTGTACACAGTTCGAAAGTTTTTAGTCCGTTGAGAGTGCGAAGTTAATTGTCATACTTTTAAATCGTACCTCAAATCTCTCTAGTGCGCATGCGTTCTTCAATGATGTGCTTTCTGGGTAACGCAACACTCTGATATTAAAGGACTTCTGCTTATCTTATAAATGTTTCTTAGTTAAAGTTTTGTAAGTTAGGGCTTTTTTAGTAATTTACAACTACTAAATGCGATGTTAGTTATATAAACGACTGTCATCCTGCCATTAAGTTTACAATGGAAGTTGAAGTTGGTGGCATGCTTCCATTTCTTGGTGGCCAGAGCACCACCTCCACCACTATCTTTATCATCCGTATCACTAGCACCTACATCATCATCATTATCGCCACCATATCCCACACAACCATGACCACCTTCATCATAACTTTAACCGGCAAACCTGCATTGGCTAAACCTTTATTTGATCAATTGATCATTTATCAAAGAAGCACGAGAATACCTGTGCAGCCAGTCGGCCATGAGCCATCAGCATTTCTTCTGTACGTTCGGCAGCTACAAACAACAGATCCTCCGTTTGGGACGCAATACGCGAATGGTTTGCAAGTGTTTTGTGCTGTTGTGCATTTTTCTGTGAAAGAGAGAAATGAAGGAATCTCACAACACAAAGATATTTTGTTAAGTAAGAACAGATAATAACTAGCTGTGTATAGATATAAATATATTCATGAAGTCATTATACAGGTATTGAGGAGATGGTAGTTACCGTAGTTAGACAATTATTTTTTTATAGTTTCAAATTACTAGTTTAAAATCATGACGCTGAAACTGAGAATGAAGTTATGATATAGTGATGAATTTGAGTAAATCTCTTTTGTGTTTTCAAATTACCGAAAGATTTAATTTTTTCGCGACTTTTATTGTTGAAAAGAACAGGAGAGAAATAGAAAAGTGTGTCACCACCGGGGATCGAACCTATGACCCACGTTTTCGCGGCGTGTGCTCTACCAACTGAGCTAGGTGACCTCCGATGTTAACACCATAATTGACCTTCTTTGGTTTATCTTTGTATTTTCATTTCGGTCGTCTGCACTAATTGGATAAGGCTGCTGATGTAAACCGACCCCCCTACTGATGTAACTACCTTCTTCACCCCCCCCCTTCTTATTTGTAACGTTCGGTCTTCTGTGTTTAGACTGTCTACTCGCAGTAAGTAATGTTATAATTGCAGTAGTAGACTAGACTTCTATTTTATTAGACCTATATTGTTTGTAAGGGACAAACACGACCGGGGAAAACGCATCCCTGCCGTACTCCTCTTTGGAACCTTGAAAAAATTACATTTTGGTTAACCATGAGGCCACAAGAGAACAACTAGTAAGTTAAATTTCTTGTAGATAAACAATTTTCTATGGTGGTAGACAAAGGGATAACAGTTCCGAAAAAATAAATACAAGTTACCATGGTAATACTATGCTTAACAGATTACGATGTCAATGTGTTTGGCATTGCCATGTCATATGGCATGTCATCTCACGCGACTTAAAAAGCCTGACTTGTATCGTATCTGGACTTAACCAGTTCTTGTAAAGTATTAAATTTATACATGATAAGTTAGACGCTAAGTGGTAGTACTTACTATTTTGTTGCCCAAAACCAAAGTTTTCGTAAACCTGGGTGAACATGGGAGTATGATAGTGCCGTGGGTATTTAAGTCCATTGTAATAACCTATATTCGAGCTTTTCGATTTCTTTGGTTTTGCAATTTGTGCTATCTTTCCTAAACCAGCTAGCTGCTCCTTTCTGGTCCTCTTACGTGGTGATATTCTTATCGGTATCTTCTCCTCTGGCTTCTCTTCTGGTTCATCGTCACTACCTTCCATGCCCGCTTTGTTCCACTGGGTTATGCCTCGTAAACGGCCAGATGATTGACACCGTGGCTCCCTGCGCACAGGCCGCCGCGAAAGTTCTCATTGTTATAAGGCCCCCAGCGTGTTTAAAGTAGTGTGTGTGTGTGTGTGTGTGTGTGTGTGTGTGCGCGCGCGTGTGTGTGTGTCGCTTAAAAGTTAGTCCATAAATCTAGCATTAGAGCAGTTCAATTGTAAAAGAGATCACACATTTTTAGCAGTACATAAAAATATTTATGTATGTCGGATGTCACAGGGGACGAGCAGCAGTAATATTTAGGTCCAGTTGGCCCCTGTGCTTCAACTTTCGTTGGTGCCTGAGGTGCTAACCTGTAAGCGTGCCTGTAAGTAGTTGTAGCGGCTGAGCCTGTTTGTGAAGAGTATTTTGACATTGGTTTAAAGATACAGGGATCCTGTTTTCGCAAACGAAGTTCGGGAGCGATAGACGGGCCAGATGGCAGTCCTTCCTTGGTCTAATTCATATGGTGCAGAGAGACTGGTCTCCAGTTGCGTTGGGCTTGATGTCGACCTCCGCCGATGGATGATTGATAGCTATTGTGGCGACTAGAGAAATAGAGGATGTTAATATCGGAAGTCTCTAAGCTCAGATTGTAGAACACACGCCACGACACGTAGCTTGTGTTTACTTATTTTGTCTTATATGTCTTGGAAAACCTTGTTTTTATTCTACTGTTGTTTCAAAATTGGCCATCATATTAAGAATTACAACCAGAAATCTGCAAACTTAAGACACATTTCTCTAACAATTGATACCTCGTTGTGCTTTATATCTATTTCTAATTTGTATATGTAAGGTGTTTTCATGTTCATCTATTGCTAGCTCTATCTCTACCACTAAATGGAAGATTAATGATGTACTATCATTGAATATAAAATGGCAAAGCAAAAGGATACAGGGGGAGTGTATCAGAGTTAGAAGATCTGAATGGTTAGATAAATATTGTCCTCCATCATACACCGTCTTAACTAAGGGGTTGTAACCACTTCTGGTAACTTTGTACTTTGTAATGGGAAATTGGTTAAAATCTATCCTACATTGAACGTAGGGTGTTCAAATTGTACTTTTTCTAAGATTTCAGAAAAATATGCAATTATCTACAAGTAAGCTTTAAACCTAAACATTTAGCCTACAAACTTTGCAATCGATTTCGTGCAATTTTTGATGTAGATGTCTACACAATAAATATGCATAAGCCATGGAGGGTCTTACAACTCTTCTAAATTTTGATTAAACGTTTTGCAAGATTCCCTACAATCAAAAATACATTAATTAGAATATGTTGATCTTGTCTTGTTTATTTGCCAGATGGAGAAAAATAAACCTGGCAACGGCACGAAACAGATTTTGACAACTCTTTAGATCGAGTGGCCATCACTATTTATGGTCATTTTAAAGAAAATAAACTTTGATGGAAATCAGCAGCACGAATCATCCTTCTCCAATGGTTGCGATCTCCTGTTGCTTGGAATATCCTGGAAAGACTAGTATTCATTCAGTGTTTAACTAAGTACCAAATCTGTTTCTTACAGAGTCTTCTTCTTCATGTCCCCAAGTGTGAGCCGACCACCTTGTTCCTGAACAGACCTCCCTCAACCAAATCACATTGTCCATATGACTAGCAGAAATATCCAGCGTTGTCTGGGTGTTGGGAAGGAATCGCATTACCAGCGTTTATAGAGCATGCGTGAACGTGTGCACTTGAAGGAAAGTGTGCGTGGACCAGTATCAGTCAATTTTGCATAAATGTGTCAAAACCTTGAATTCATATTCCTTCAGACACAAAATCATATTTTAAAGCTTCTGCTTGCCTCAGCGTGGACTCCTAGGATATAACTTACATCTGAACTAACCAAATTAGGGGGCACCTAATATTTTTGGATAAGCGTGTAAACCTCAAGTATAGCCTCCTTTAATCCAGAAACCCCACCTAAAAGTTTCTGATGCCCTTGGGATGTACTAAGGAGAGTAGGACGACTTCGGGGTACCTAAAACATGGCCATTGGTCCCTACTATGTTCTGACCAATTTTGGTTGAAATTGTTCTATGGAGTTGGGAGGGAAAGAGCAATGTGCAAACATACAAACATACCAAGAGACACATTGGTGCTTATATTTGTCATAAGCGCATCGCATTTCAAATGAAAACCATAAGTAATTACGACCCACTTCGATCCCACTTAATGGCATAACTGATTTATTCCTCCTTGCTATGAATTTGCCATTTACCATACCATGTATTTAATTGGTTGCAAATGATATGAAAAACATGTTATTGAAAAACAATTAACCACTGCAGTAATTAATAGTTTACGAAATAATGTAAATAATTGATAATATATTTATAGCTACAAAAACCAATAAAAATCATCAAGTATTATATCTCATTCGCAGTAAAATAACAGATAGAAATGAGAATTTAAGATCTACTACTACTACTACTACTACTACTACTACTACTACTACTACTACTACTACTACTACTATTATTATTACTGTTATTATTATTATCATCATTATTAATATCTACAATTTCACGTGTAGGTATCTTAACAACACTCTCTCGACACTAAGACCCTGTTTACACGGGTACGGATCCAAACTCACGGCCTCGCGTTTACACGGGACCCGGTGGATCCGAACTCCTTTGGATCTGCTATCCGTACCAGTTTGGGTCCACTTATGGAAGTGGACCAGTTTGGATCCTTACCCGAAGAGGTCTCGTGTAAACGCTTGGGATCGGATCCAAACTGGTGCTTATTAAAAGTGAGGTAAAAAAATACCACTACGAGGTAAATTTGACGTAATCCCCATTCAAATTCTATTTTCATCCTTGTATTGACACGTTTATCCATGATCTCCTATTGTATATATTTCAACCGTTGCCACATATCGCAGTTCGTATTACAATACAACAAACAGTTGATTTGCTAATTGGATTAGCATGTACAGCTCTGGATTCAAATGGATCTGATTCCCTTTCCAGGGTGTTTATACGGGATGGATTTGGATCCGTACCAGTTTGGATCCGTACCCATGTAAACAGGGTCTAAAGAAACTTCAACTCTGGAAGAAATCTGATGGCAATCTATGCTTTGACTGCCTAAATTCCCAAACACTTCAGCATGTCGTATCTGGCTGCCCCTCCCATCTCAACCAAGGACGCTATAACTGGAGGCATGATTCAGTCCTAAAAGTGACATCCTTTCTTCGTCAAATCCTAACCTTAGTATCTTTGCAGACATTTCAGGCAATCAATCACCTTGCATTCACACAGGCCCAGATCTTCGACCGTTCGTCTTCGTTAATTCAGTCGAATGATACACTGTACGTTCTTGAGCTGACAGTTGGGTTTGAGACCAATTTACAGAACAACATATAAATAGGAAAAATATAAATACCATGATTTCTGTGAAAATTTGAAGTCACGATTTAAGCGAAACATAGGCTAGCTGTAGAAATTAGTGCAAATTAGAAGTAAGGAGTACGAGTTAGAGGTTAGGGGGTGTGAATGCGAAGTTTAGGGGCCTTTCACATCGACAATGCCGAGCGCCTTATCAACCGAAAGGTCTTATATACAGCATTTCAATTCTCATGAAATTTAGCTCTATTGTAAGCTATCATGTTAGGGACGGTATGTTCTTTGTTTCCATATTTGTCGAAAAAATTCCTCCTTTTTTCTCGTTCTTTGCAATCTGTAAGTTTTGAGTATACATGTAAAAGCTACCCATGAAAATATTTTTATCAACATATACGCATAAAATGGTAGCGCTGGAATTGTGATTACCACCATTGAGCATAAAGACTGCGTCTTAGAAAATGGTCTGAAGAACATAAAAATTTCGTGATCTTTCTTGTCTTTTCACTATAGTAGTGCCACAGCGACCGTTCGGAAATATAAAATTTCGGTTGTAAGGTTGTAAGAACCTGTATCGAATTCAGGGCGAGACTGTAATAATAGGGAAGTGAAAGGGGCAAGTAATCCATATTTTTATTACGGTTGGTTTATAGTGCTGCTGTGTTTTCTGCACAGTAGAAAACGTCGCTGCATGAGGTTGCTGTACAAGTGCACAAAATTCCAAGCAGTATGCTTTATGGAGCTGCTGTATGAAGCATTCTTTACTGCATACAGTATGCTCCCTTTTCATACAATACAAATGTTCATGTCACTTTATCGTGTCACTTTTTCATTGATTACCACGTGCTCCCCTCGATCAAAATCCAAATGTTTATGAGATCTCTGTGAGTTGTGGCTTTTATATCGTAAGTACCAGATATACAAGAAGGGGAAAAGAAAAAGGACAGGACGTGTGTTCGATATCTAAACAGGTCCCGGGATACCAGTGAAGAGGTTTTGTCTTTGTTAAAGGGAATGCGATTTAATAATCCTGAAACACAATTTCGACATTTTGGAAGAACTCGTTATACCAAATGTCCGACTAGAAGTGGTCAATTGGCAACTAGGTTCGTAGCCTCAAAGGCCAAAGTTGCTCCCTTAAGATCAACAAGTATTCCTCGCCTGGAATTGATGGCAGCAGTTATGGGGCTACGGTTGACCAAGTCCATTACAGCAGCAATAGGTTTGCAAATGCAGTATGCTACACTTTGGTCTGACAGCATGAACGTTTTGTGGTGGATAAGGGGCCAAAGTAGGAAGTTCAAGCCATTTGTGGCCAATAGGATTGAGGAAATACATGATGAAAGTCAACCATCTCAATGGAGACACGTTCCTACAAAAACCAACCCAGCAGACCTGGCTTCCAGAGGAGAAACTGTTAAAGAATAAAGCATAAGTGAGCTATGGTGGTCTGGACCAGAATTCCTCAGCCAGGACAAGTCAACATGGCCAAACAAGGCCCCTGAGTGTAACCAAGCATGCATGGAAGAAATGAACGGTGGTTACCATGCATTTCTTGCCACAGAAATAGATGTTCGAGTTATGGATCAAGAATGGAGACTTGATCCAGAGAGACATTCAATTTGGGAAAAACTGGCTCGTATCACTGCATGGATGAAAAGATTTGTCAGAAATTGTAAGTTTGCCAGGTACCATTGAAAAGGTGGTGAGCTAACTCCTGAAGAGATAAAAACTGCAATAAGGTATCAAATTACCATGGCACAGGTCAAGGCACTTCCAGAGGAGTACAGAGCTCTAAAGAAGCAGAAAGGACTTCCTCCCAACAGCAAGCTGCTGAGCTTACATCCACGAATAGACACTGAAGGGGTGATTAGGTGTGATGGAAGACTTAGAAATGCAGAATTTCTATCAAATGATGCAAGGTACCCAATCATATTGCCTCGAAAGAATTGGGTTACTAAGTTAATCATAAAGAAATGCCATGAAGATGGGAAGCATGTGGCTGGAGTGAATCAAACCTTATCCACACTTTCATCAACATACTGGATACAAGCAGCAAGGGAAGAGATAAAGGAGTGGGAAAAAGAATGTGGAAGACAGAGACCAGTGGCGCAATATTGTGAAGGCATGCTCGACTGCGGTCGAGTAAAGTAAGTAAGTAAGTAAGAAGCATATACAACAAATTACTCTACGCTGCGTCCCTAAATACTTTGGTATTCTGGGCTACGCTAGAAATCGTAATCAAACTCCTGTTTTATGTAAAGAATTTGAAGCTCAGATTTGCTTTGGGAGCTTGCCCAACCCCAATGTTTAGGAATTATGTCCTGCTGCTACCGTGGAACAATAAAGGCATGCCAAATTTAATAAATCGCTGATTACTCGCGTCTCTATAGTAAGGCCTACAATTTCGGACTAAAATTCATGTCAACTGGCCGCGGCAATCGAAATAACAGGCCTGGACAACATGCAACTGGAGGCCAGAACTGGAGGCCATTGGGTTCATCGATCAGCACTTGGTTTTTATATGTTAGAATAATATATGGACAAAATCCTATTCAAATATTGGAAATACGATCATTAACAATAAAACGAAAGTGTAAATCACATAGCTCTACCCGCAATTGTTGCGCCTAAATGCAACGGAACTGCTAAGATTTGTCAAAAAGGTGAACGTGTATTTTATTCTGGAGGATGATTTGTTATTATTGCCAAATGATTTATGACACAAACATGTCTCAGAGGGTTGTGTAATGAATCTTAATGAACACAGATAGATATGTGGTTTTGAAAATCATGATTTTGGTGACTTCCATGTCACACCTCGCCATTGATAGGAGACCTGGGGGGCAGATACCGAGTAATACCAGAAACGTGAGCCTGTAATACGCTCTTAAACCGGATGCGATCATTGATTGGTTAATTGCCCGTTCCCTTGGATACGTGGTCCCGACAAAGAACATCACAAAAACGCATGAACTTTAGCATCAGACACTGAAAGTGTGATAGATATCTGGTGAAGTGCTTGCTAACCTCTTCCCGTCAGAGCTCTGATACTCAATCATTGATAAAATAAGCGATGATTTGCTACTTAACCATGGAACTACGTTCTTGTAGATCAATAGAAACTTTTAAGAGGAAACTTAAAACATATTTATTTTGCCAGGCATACGGCACGTAGAAAGTTCATTATACCAAACGAATGTATTTTAAATCAAATTGTAAAGCGCTTAGAGACAGCAACTTGTATTAGGCGCTATATAAGAAGTATATATTATTATTATTATTATTATTATTATTATTATTATTATTATTATTATGATATTGAAGGGCCAGAGGAAAGATGCATGGACGATGTATGAAAATATTACAGACTACACTTAAGAGTAGGGGTAGTTGGAATAGTTAAAGACGAAGATGGATTGACTCTGATCGATAGAGTCAGTCAAGACAAAGATGAGCAGATTACATAAACGCTAATTATGGATACAAGGAAAACCACAGGTATGGAAACCGATGGATGGCAGTATGTGAACAGCAGCTGAAATCAAGAAATCCATGGACAAAATGAAAACTGGAAATGACAAAATCGCGTTTCTATTAATAAATGCTTTAGGAACGTTTGTAGTAGAGAAATCTTTAAAGACAGCAGATCACGTTAACAACTCGGGACATTCTTGACGGAATGCTGGGATCAATTTTCATTGCCCTATCCAAGAAGTAGTGTACTTTCGCTTGTATAAAAGCATCCAACTTTTAGCCTGATGAGTCAGAATGAGTGAAGATTATTCTGAGAGTGGAGTTGAATAAAATGAAATGCATCAATAAGGGAAACTTATCAGATGAGCAGTTTGACTATCGATCAGGAATGAGGACGAGCAATGCACGCTTCTCCAAAACTGTGAAATAGTCCTTCATTAGAAATACGCAATTTGCGTAGTTTTATTACTTTTAATAGAGCACTCAAGACATTTTTTTATAAAACAGCGTATTCCCATCAGTTTTAGATCGTTACTCATAACTTTGTTACGGATACTCATACATGTATTTTAATCTAGGTTTTACTATTTTAGAACTTTTAGTATGATTGTAATGCACAGTTGTAAAAAGCTGTTGGTAATGATTTTAGTTGTATACGCTAGTTTCGTTGCCGTGGATTCAACAGCCTTGCCGCTACCATTGCGTATCGAAGTCCTATAGGTTATGCACAACATATCAACCACGTAATCTATATGGTTTCAGTTCAAAATAATTTCACCCTGTTAAAGTTTGTACCAGTATGGCTTCGCGCACCGATTAGGTGACTATTTCATCGAAGAACTGCATTTTCCACGTTATTGCCTATTTGTTGAGTACGCCTGTATATGTAAATCAAGAGTGATTACAACGATGATTCATCCGTTCACTTCAAACGAGACCACAGACGTGATAACTACATAACTTATTCATTTTGAAAAGAACACTAGAGAAAAAGAACATATGTCACAACCGGGGATCGAACCCTAGGTGTCCTCCATGATAACTTATTAAATACGACTAGTGGGGGTGTTGACAGATCTGTCGAATATAATTTATCTCGTTCTGGGAATACTATATTTGTGGATAAACGAATAATGCTAACATATCCTTGTGGAGAAGGGTGTGCAGCTTTTTTAGCCTGTGGGCCATATTTTAATTGTTGGGTCAAGAAGGACCGCATTCAATCTTATCAGAAGGCCTACGTAATGAAGTGTTAAAAACCACGAAAACCCTCCAGGGGCGGTCTGGTTTTTATGTTTGAGCCTAAAAGAATGAATTTTAGGATGTTAAGTTGGCCACACGAAAAAACATTGTGGGCCTCATGTGGCGCACGGGCCATAGGTTGGCCACCACTGGCACTGTGGAGTGATGCTCATGCTCGAAATCCTAGTAATATGCAGAGCTGGGCCTACGGCTCAGCTCTGTGTATTGCACGCGACGCAGCACTGCGAATTCTCTTCTAAGGATCTCTAGATGGTCTCGTACCAAAGGAAGGAGTTCCATGTACCTCAGCTTTCGCTATTATGGTTGTACACTAACCCTAACCATCCCTCACAACCACAATCATCTCTCTGGTATTACCACATAACTCCACTTATGTGATCTTGCGCGTTGAAGAGCTGTAGGCTTACTTTATGGTTTAAAAGATCTGATCCATGTTGTATAGCGTTTTCTTTGCAGTTAAAACAAGAAGGTAAATTTGCAAGAAAGTAGGCTCGGACTCAAAACAAGGTTATACACTTAATGTTATTATGACGTAAACAGTTAAAGTCAGCAGTGAAAGGTCATAATTTAAGTTCATAGTTAGAAGTTGTCTCAATATGAGAAGGATATCATTATGCTACATTAGAGTATAATTTAAAATAGCGAATATTTCTTTGCATTTCTAAAAGGAAAATATAGGTCTAACACTACTAAGCGCTCCTTGAATGATTTTTAATTTGAATGTCACATGGGTTTCCAACCTTGGTCTCACGACCCCTGTTAGGTAAAGTAAATCGAATACGAATTCCCTGTCTTTTCGTGCTACATCTCAGGATAAGCAACGTACTACTCATAATAAAAACACCAGCATTCCATGTTGGCGATCTATCGCACTCTAATTCATTGATCAAGATACTCTTACACCCCAGTCTGTTACAATCTCCGTCTCTTTCTGGCGTTTACATCAAAATCAACTTTCAATTATAGAAAATACATCAACAAATAGTGCAGTTACGTTTGTGTATTGTCGGCGTAGAAAACGCTAAGATATTTTCCCTACTTAACATCTACATAATATGAACACACTTTACGTGCTTACATCAAAGCATGCATACCTCCACAATGACATAATCGAGTTACGGCAAATTGCTAGGTTTTCTCAACAACCCCAGATGGGCTCGCTAGGCTGTTTTTGTGGGGTCGCGGATTAGTCTAAAAACTTAATTACAATGCTGTGTTTTAATGGAACGTATGCACGTCTCTGTTCTATACAGAGCGTTTATTATTACCAAGCGTCTCCCCTATCTCGTGACCATGTTTTGTTTTCTTCCGTTACTCTTTCACACAAGGGTTTGTGCCGTTGTTACAAAATCTCCAAAAGTTCCCCGTTTTCACTATTCAAATTCACTGCTTTAAATTGGTTGTTTTGTTTATTATAAATCTTTGCTATTCCTGCGAATAATTGAACAGTATGGAGTTGTACAAATATACGAGTAATCGCACCACTTATGACCATTCCATTTTCCAAGATCACCCCCTCCCCTAATTTAACAATAGTTTCTACACCTAGTCGATGCTCATGAGGTGGGGCAAAAACGGGCTTCGCCTCCCCTGAGAGAATTCACTAGTGTATTCCGCCCCACCTGACATTCTTATTTGCGCATACATTTTTCACTTTAGTATATCATAATGCATTGGAAGCAAAAAAAGTCGGACCTATGGGATGACTATGGGATGAGTCTTGCCCGTAGGTCCATACGTATGTGCGTTGAAGTATTCCTCAAAAATACCTTCCGTGAGATATAACTTCAGAACTGCGCAAAAATTTTGTCTTTTGGCCCTAGTAAACAAACTAATCTTACGACCCATTAGGGCGGCAGGTAGAGTAACAATGACCTGATTTTACTACTTGCATTTAAATTGTTGGGATTTTTTTTCTAGAAACGATAACTTTAGCTTGAGAAAGTGACCATCGTTGAATAACATGGTGCATGTTCATGTCCAATAAACCAATTGATTAATCGGGCACTTTCCCCGATACTTATATCGATACTTCGAACTAATTACTTTTTCCTGGAATTACTTTGGAAACTAAATATACCATTGTTCAAGTATGAACAATAGAACTTTCCATATGTTTTATATTGACGAACAAGTGTAAAACTACCATATAAGCATATAGTCGTTCATTATTTCCGCCTATATTTTTACGCGTTGTATTATTTTTTTATATTAGTCCAATTAAAAGCTAGTTATGTTCATTGTAGCTTACTTGCGTCATTCATGCAAGTGTGTCAATTTGAGTAAGTCATGTATTACATAATGCACTGTTGAGTTTTTTCTAAGGATAAGAAATTTCTGGTTTTATAGATTTCATTATGCGGTAAATCATTAAAAGAATTACATTGACGTCTCATACAAATCGAACTTTGGTCATGTAATGTCTCATACCAATCAAACATTTGTCATATGATGTCTCATACCAATCAAAGATTTGTCATAAAATGTCTCATACCAATCAAACATTTGTCATATAATGTCTCATACCAATCGAACTTTGGTCATTTAATGTCTCATACCAATCAAACTTTTGTCATATGATGGCTCATACCAATCAAAGATTTGTCATATAATGTCTCATATTTAATAATCAAACACATAATACATAATCAAACTTTTGTCATAAATTTGTCATTTATGCTATCAACTGAAATATCTAGTGTTCTGTAAGATACGAATAAAAAATTGCTCTAGAAAAAGTCACGTTGGGAGAAGTTACAGTTTGATCAGTAGCTTTTGTTATCTTTTTCCCTTATCTTTTCTCCAGAAAGAGTGAAAAGCGAGTGAAAACTCCATCAAATTACACTGGTTTACAAAAAAAAATTTGGAGTGAGGCAAGAATGGGGATAGGTGTTTTAAGTTATAAATAGTTTTGCTCTATCACCTCTAGTTTTCTGGCTTTTAAATAGTCTCATGTTAGTATAAAGAGAGAATATATGTGCACATTCCAAGAGTTGCAGCAGCTTATAACAGATAAAACAAGATAGATAAATAACACTGATTGAATCGATATACTTGGATGACACAATTACACAATCCATAGTACCACAGACAGTCAAAAGTGTGTTTTCTTAGAAGATCTGGTGTATTTTGCCTCCGGGATGTCACGTAAGAGTATCCAGCAGAAGTCTCCTATCATGTCGTGGTTCCATTTGCCTTGATAGTTGCTCTCCACCTTCGTAATGTCTTGGTGGAATCTTTCTCTATGCTCATCACTCACTGCTCCAAGGTTTGGCAGGAAGAAGTTGAGGTGGGAATGGAGAAAATGAATCTTGGGTGACATTCGGCACCCCATATCCTCGTAAGACTTTAGCAACTTCTCAATACAGGCTTGGTAATCTGGTACGCGTGTGAATGACCTTGTCAATAATAAAAGAGGTAAAGATGTTTGGGAATGGGGGTGGTGACAGTGCAACAGCGATGGAGAACACTGGGACCTACTTCCAACTAGCTTGTATTGCAGATCAAAATATTTTTCGTTGTTGCAAATCTATCACGCGTTGTTCCACATAGTAGTTTTGCTGTTCAATGATATCATTAGCTACCATTCTATTTGATCTCTTCCTTAACAAGCTAAAGACGTCTTGTAGACTAGCAGTCAAATGACCTACCCATTATCTCCACAGTAAGCCCTAGAACATGAGTATTGAATGTACCAATTAGACTTCGCTTATTTATTCTGTTGGAAGGTTCAGCGAAATGCATTAGCCAGATGGATGCAATCCTATTCTCTGAGCCACTTTTAAAAACTCAATAAGATCACAAAGTTCCATAAAACCTACCTCTTGTTGAGAATTCAGTAAAGATTCTAGGTATTTGACGATCAAGTCCTGGAAGTCGTTTACTCTGTTGATCTATCAATGGAATGGCAACACAAATTAGAGACGTATCCGGACATATATTTACAGACGGAATCTGGACAACTAGTTATGCGGGTACTTGGGCAAATGGTTATAGGCAGTATCTTTGCAAATCCTTACTGATTGAATGTGGGCACATAGCTTTAGATTGTGTATGGGCAAGTAGTAATAGCTATTATCAGTACCTTGTATAACGCATTTAACAAATTCCTGGTCACAGCAGCAGACTCGAAAATACAGCCCGCATAAAAATGACATCAGGCCTGCAGGTACCTGATAGCAGAAAGATGAATCGGCGATGCCATGTGAAGATGAGACCATCGAAGGAAAAGCAGTAAGCCGTACAAACCTTATTTACGATAATGAGACAGCTGTCATTGCCACTAACACAAAAACTCTGAAGTATTGTAAGAACTAAGCTAAATAAAAGTTTAACATGTCAAAAAGATTAAATAACGTAACGTAAGCTTGTACTTCTAGCGGTTTTTGGGCACAAATACTCCTTGATACGTTTTGGCAGAAAACAGGCATAAAGCTGCAAATTGGTAAAATGTGAGAGTATTTTATGTAAATTACGAACGAAAGTTATTTCAGGGCTATGAAACTTAGTTTTTGACAATGAATTCAAAATGGCGGCCTCTCGAAAGTTTGAGGTTATCAATTAAATAAGTAGGCATTCTATCTGGAAGTTATCTTACACCTAGAAATATTTGCATTGACAGCACTTGCTCCCAAATGAAACGTGATACCATTTGCCTTAACTTATGGACACACTTGAATACACTTTAGAAAGCCATTGCATTATTTTCTAAAAGAGACTCCTACTTGTGTGTTGATTAGAAGCGTTGTTAACGGCGGTTCAATTTAATGCGAATTTCTCTTCCACAGGAAAGAGAAGGAAAAATTAAACTGGCAGTTGGAAGAGAAGGCGAGAGAACTTCAGAAAACTCTTGGTGAGCTGGAGTATGCACAGAAAATGGCAAACAACAGTCTTCTGCAAACAAGGTAAGAGGCTGCCTGAAACAGGTTTTCAATATCGTTTAAAGTCACTCAGTTGATGTCACCACAATTCTTTTTAATGCGTGATGATATAACTACTATTTTATGAATTGTCTATTTAAAATGTGGTGATTCGGGACTGGCTAAGAGTAGTTATGCTGTGTTTTCTTTAATGCCAGCCTTCGTACCTTCGCGAAACACTGCTTCGAGAATCAGTCAATAGGTTTTATTAAAACAATTAAATATGAGATGGAGTGCCGATTTCCTAATCTTATCAACCGTTAGCTTGCTGGAATACGTAAAACTTGTTCACGTCGTCACGTTAGCAACGGAAAACTTCATGTTCACTGTCATTATCGCCATCAGCACATCATCATCATCATCATCATCATCATCATCATCATCATCATCATCATCATCATCATCATCATCATCATTATCGCCATCAGCACATCATCATCATAATCATCATTATCGCCATCAGCACATCATCAGCATCATCATCATCTCTTATTATAAAACTTCGTCAAGTCTTTGTATACTTGATCCTACAGCGGCTGTGGGTACTCTTTGTGTCCCATGCAACTTTCTCTTCATCGTATAGGCCTCGTATCAATATCCTCGCCGAAGCATGCCATCGTGGTTTCTTCCCATAATGCATCTTGCGTTTACTGACAAGACATTGTTGTACGTTTGTGCCACAAGTCATCAGCGCTGTAGCATTCAGCGTACACAGACCTGACGAAATCTTGTACTAATACGAAACGTTGCCAAAGTTGCAGTTTCCTTCTTGACGTGGATGCGGCATGCCGGGCAATGCTGCGACGTCTAATGACAATAAGGGTTGGAAAGTGCAAAAAAATGCTGACACTTTGCGGTTCGGCACTAAAACCAATCTAACAGAATGCAAGTGTACATTTGCCGAGATGCCTAATTGATACGACTCCATTCTTGCACATAAGTATGGTTGCTTCTCACACGCTCTGGAAAACATCACTTCGCCTTTTTCCTGATACGCTAGGGACATCTGCATATTAAAGAATCTTATGTCTTTCTGTAGTATTATAAATTGGATTCTGAAATAATATAATTGCGGTTATCTGCACTATTTTAACCAGTTACTTCGTTAAAAACGAAACTTAAA
Organism: Alatinidae sp. Z8VKAUB7J3; assembly: GCA_010016025.2. Classification (NCBI taxonomy): domain Eukaryota; kingdom Metazoa; phylum Cnidaria; class Cubozoa; order Carybdeida; family Alatinidae; species Alatinidae sp. Z8VKAUB7J3. The sequence continues at coordinate 152,789,179 of JAAAKM020073195.1, forward strand.
GGGAGAAAGAACACCAACATAAATTCAAGGAGCACCGAAAAAATAACCAGTTACTGAAAATGGTCACTATAAAGTAAGCAGGACAACTTAAGGATAAAATATATTTTGAAAATTGAGAGCGTCTCCTCCCTCGTGTAATGTTTATAAAAGTCGAATAATTTCTTACATGAACATGGAATCGTGTTCTGCTCAAGAAATCAATGAGTTAAGTAACACATATGGCTTATGATAGTCTGTCAGCATCGACTTTAAAATTTCACTGATTGCCCTTCAAAGGCTGCACAGGCGAATAAGAAAGCGCTCTTTGACTGAAAATATTGGTCTGCAAGCGTTACGAGAAGCCGCGGTAACGCTAACCAGCAATCTCTGTCCCCAAGAGTAGGTACTATAATAGTTGCAACTTAATAGTTGTAGGCGGTTGTCGACTTTGCCGCGGCACAGGACCCTGCACCTGATGGAAGTTGTTGGCCCCCCACAGCTCATTGAAGAAGGTTTTTTGGCGTATTTTTGTAAGTCAGTCAGTTTATGGCACAGGGCCCCCTCTTGACAAATAGCAGGGGGGGGGGGTGAAAATTAAAATTGCCCATAAACGGAGAGAAACAGTTTTATATAGAAAAATTGGATGTTTTGCAAAGAAACTTACCCTTCTACTTGCAAGGTGTTTGCAAGGTTTTTGCAATGTACATGTTTTGATACACGCGAGGACTTGTATAGTGAAATGCCCGAGTTTGTTTTATTTTAGCCAATGAGAGAAAGTCATTTAATTTTAATAATAATACGCAGTTAATAATTTCGTTTTGCTTAATAGACAAAATCCCAGTACTGGGGTTCCTAAGACATTCGTCCACTTTGAGTTTAGTTGTTTATAAAAAATTTGTGTAGTTAGACATAACAGACAAAAAGTGTATGTAGGCCCATGTATGCATGAGAATACCACGAGGCCTTTATTTCTCCACTTTTATGCCATCCACTTGGCATAACTTTTGTTTCTTTAACTCAATGTTGTGGCGCAAACCACTACTACTGTACTATCAACTATTGCTTTCTTCCGATATTTTTAGCTAACTAAATATAAATGAAGTACGTTTTCTTAAGTTAAAGCGAATTTAACGTATGGACTGGGCTTTAGGCAGATGGGGGGTGTCTTCCTTCAAGTGAGATGGGGGGAGAAGCCCGTATGGGGAGACCAGGTAACAGATAGGGGGAACTGCCGCTGGATGATGACATATTACCTTCCCTAGTTGCACTATATTTAACCAGCCCGTAGCGGCGGACGGGTTATTGAGAGTAAAGCCCAAAAATTACGACCAAACCTCCCAATTTGGATGTTAAGGCTCAAACATCTACAATCTTGGATAAGTAATTGCTGTGTCGAAGCGGCCCGTCTATCTGTTATCTATCTATCAAAATCCATTGAAGTTAGAAAGTATCATGGATCTTAAAACTGCTGATACGTAATAGGCTGGTTGAGTTCTGTAGCCCACAATAATCGTAAATCTCTCTATTAGTACTACTACTACTACTGCTGCTACTGCAGCTGCTATTATTACTTCTACTTCTACGTCTACTACTACCGATCTCTTGTCAGTGTCCACTTATCATATCTACCAACTATGTATAAATCGGCAGAGTGGTGTCGCATGGCTCTTGATATATCCAAGTTCTTTGATGGGGTCATTTATTTCACAACTTCTCTCGTGACCGTAATGGTGGAAAGATCTCTTACGTTATTACATGATTTGTTTATAGCCCTCAAACTCGTGTCACCTAAAGTAACGTTACTTCTTCTGGTAATCCCGTCATTGCTGGTGTTCCTTAAGGCGCTATTCTTTGTCCTATTCTTTTATTTCATATGTATGGTGGACCTCGGCGTGTTTTCTTCGATTAATCATCATCTATGCATACAAAACCATCCATTATTCTTGTTCTATTGACAATGGCCTTTGTATGGAAATACTAGAATTTTACGCAGGTCTTAATGTGAACCTTGAATCACTTAATTAAAGAAGCGAAAAGATTCTAGTGACTTTTTGTCTTAGCAAGACGAAACTCATGTCCTTAGGGAAAAATTGTTTTCCCTATAACCTTTCCATTTGTTGGAGTCTAGGTATGATATGCTTCAAGTTCAACTATGTGAAACAAATGGGGAAAGGTCTTCCTTGAAAGTTCCTTGGACACTTTCTTAACTGATCTTGCCTATGACTTCAAAGGTGAGCTTATTGATAAATCAGTTTCCCACATGGCTAAATCTCTGTATAGGCCAAAGGACTACTTTATATTGCAAAACTGTAAAATCGTAAAAAAAATCCACAACAGTTCCTTATAGAATACTTTACCAACATTGGAGAGGTGCACCATATTGTTCAACTCGTTGTTTCTTACAGATGACGTTAGTACTCTGAGGAGTGTCAGACGAAAAAAGCTTTTAAGTACACAATGTTTTCGCTATTTCGTGCAAAATCAATACAACTGAACCCAAACGTTTGGCTACTAGGACACGCATACCAGAAAACATGCAATTTTTTGTTCTCTTCAGAAAATAATTGAACGATTTTAAATCTCTATTTATAAACAAATTTCACCCTGGTAGCATGTTACTATAAGCCCCCCTCTCCCTAATTTAAGAAATTCAAGAAAAGGCCAAAATTGCATTCAACTACCACTAACTCTTCTTATAAAAGCTGCAGTGTTATTCCAAATGTATTCCAAACGTATTTACGTGCTGTAGTGACGTCTTCTATTCCAAACGTCTTAATTTGAAACAAAAGCTTTGAAGCCATGCAAGAGTTTATTAAAAGCAGTACACACTCATACAATAATGATTTATTTTTGGAAAGTACATAGTTAACCCATATTTTATTATCAATTCAGAATTTTCAATACCACCGTTTCGAAACAAAATCGTATAATTCTGCAATAATTATTCTATTGTGAGGCCTTAATGTAAGGAATGTATCAAAATGCAAGTCCTACCCCCGTTATTTGATTTCCCATCAATTGATAATAAAAGAGTAATAAAATTTCCACTATTTTACGATTATTAGTGATGATTAAATTAGTTCAGTGGGGTAGATGCCTCATCAAATAGAATTGAAATGTGCCAAACATCTGTTAAAACATAGTCAAAAGAACTAGGAAGTCCTAATCATAACAATAATTACACGATATACTAAAAATGATATATGTTCCAAAAGGTGGGATATTTCATTAATATCCAAGCCAAGACGCAGAAAGCAAGGGAGAGCTGTGGTTGGCTTATTCTTAATTCGGTCACACACCACACTTTCCAATCTGCTCGAGGCACGTAAAGTGTCTTTATACTTCAGGTTTTTGCGCTCCCTGTTGAAAACTTTGCTACCCCCTCCCCCGCCCCTCCTAGGGGAAGCAGTTTCACTTGGCAGAAATATATCAATACAAACCTTGAGCCACTCACTGAATTCCGCTGCAGCATCAGATGCTGTTTTACAGAAAACTGAATCCCATAGAACATCCCCCAGAAACTGGCGAAAACTATCTCAGTAAGCCTTCCTATAATTGAAATTCTTCCTACAGAATGGCCCATCAGTACTATTTGGAACACCAATCTTGACGTCAACATGGCAAACAACATGGTTGGAGGACCAAAGTGGAGGTATAGATGAAAATAAACAACGGTCTGGAATGGAGGTCAAAAACAGGTCCAATAAAGAAGGTGGGCCAGAGTCTGTATCCGAAAATCTTGTGGGCAAATCAACAACCTGAGAAAGATCACGAGTCAAGGAAAAGTCGTGGGTGACCTCGCCTGCCTTGTCTGTACGATTTGAGTGACCCAGCCACGACTTGTGATGAGCGTTGAAGTCACGACAGACAAAGATATTAGCTGTTGAATGCATTTTCAAAGCCTTGTCAATAGAGCAAGACACGGCCTCAATAACTGAGCAGGTATCAGATGAAGGGGAGTGGTACAAGAAAAACAAGTAATAAGTAGCATAAAGCAGCGATAGATGAAAGAACAGGAAAGATCTACTTTTAGCTTTAAGCTGGGTTAGCCTAGCAGCTGGAAGATCATGCCTAACATACACAGCAAGGCCATGAAAATGAGTCGAAGAATCTTGGCGAAACAGGAGTAAATAGCCATCAACATGAAAACTACTACTACTAATATCCTTCAAGTTTATCTCAGAGAGTGTAAAAACATGTGGAGAGTTTGAGTGAAGGAAGGCCTCGACAAAAGGGAAAGTAGTACGTAGACCTCTGATATTGGAGAAAGATTGCGAGAGAACAGCATTGTGTGATTTAGGTTGAACTTGTTCAGATTTTTTGATAATGTAGCCATGTCATAGGTTTTAAAAGGGAAAATGGTTGTTTCTGACTACTTTGAAACTCATGACTGTGACCGGTGAAGCAGGCTGAGCCAACACAACCAAAGGCAGTAAATCAGTTTGATCAATACTTTATGTGAGAGCATGTATCTTAGGATAATGCACGAAATGTGGTTATGAATAGATCCATAAATGTTACCATGACCTCGTTTACAACTGCGAGCCCTGACTGTGGCTCTTACTACGACTGCGACTGCGACTACGACTGCGACTACGGCTACGACTACGACTACGGCTACGACTACGACTACGACTACGGCTACGACTACGACTGCGACTGTGACTGTGACTGTAACTTCAACACGATGTTATAACTGCTACTGAAACTGGGATTGTTATCTGGTTGAACTGTAACGTCTATTTTTGCTCTTTATGAAGAACTCAACAGTATAACAGACTGCTGAGGGATTTGGGGATTGCTACTGTGTTTATGGATTGGCCATTTGTTCAATGGTCTTCGTTCATTTCAATTACTACAGAATTGTATTCAGTAAATAAAAAAGATCTGCTTTGAACAAGAGCGATGTTATTTGTAGTCAAACCAAGATTCTAAATTTTATGTTCAACCATTCATATTGATGTACGTAGGGCTAGATTCATCTTTTATTTTAGTTTCCTCATTGTAGATTCTTCATTGTTGGTTCTTCATTGTTAGTTGCTGTAACTAAGCTAGTCAAACGTTTTGCCTCGGGCAGCGACGTGGTGAACGGTAGACGCGTTCCCCTATGTTTTTAGGGACCACCTTCTTGAGACGTAGATGAGCTCAAAAAGGGCAATTTTGTCTCAATTTTCTGCCCCTTCCGCCAATGTCAAAGGCTTATCCATTCCACTGATCCCACCTTCTTTATAATCAAAGTTGTAGTTCTGATTTTTTGGATTTCTATCTGTTCGAAATCAGTGTTTCTCGTTCCAAAGAATGGGAAATTGTTGTTTTTGACTGATCTCCTTATTTATCATTGTTTTCAGGTACACTTCCCACCGTCATCGCTATCGTACCTAATGCAGGCTGCCACTTTGGCTTTTACAACCTTTTCAAGAGAATATGCCAATGGATAAGTGGATAGTTTCACTAGTAAATAGTTTACTACAGTAATGATTTGACATGTGTCCGAGCTTGCATTTAGGAAAGATGCTGGCAAATTATACTAAAGCTTGTCCCCATAGATTGAGAGATTTATCAATACTGAAGGAAAGTTTTCTCGCAAATGTAAAATCACGTAAACCACAAAATAAGCCTCAAGAGATAGCAAGGAAGGTAAAACTTTACTGTTTTTTAGCCTCATTATTTACAAATATTAATGTTTCCTATACTTATGGATCAATATTTAACGCCAATGCATGTACTCATAAATGCATATATTTTTTAATCGATTTAAAAAGTTGCAGGGGTCTATAACATCGAGAAATGATGAACTACATTGTGTTTGGTCAAAATTTATTCCCAAATTGTGGTAGCGGGCAAATTGTACTATTAAATGTTTTACTTTAGAGAGTACAAAGGTCTTTAATGGCCTGAGATGTAACGTTTTTACTTGCCACCCTTCCTCGAACCATCAAGCATCTTTTTACTACCAATATAAGAAATGTTAAGCTCTAAGGCCTTACCGTTCATTTTTTAGAAAAATTCTACAGTAGTTATTTGATCAACTTCTTTTTAAACACGATCATTCTGAAGACGTTGGCATCCCTTATGTTAGTAATTTTTTAAGCCTTAATAATAAAGATTTTTACACAGGTAATTTTTGTGTTAAATACATTTACCAAATCCCTACAAATACTTGAAAACACTAGAAATGTTTGAATACAAATATACAGAAACGTCCTTTTGAACAAACAATAATACAACCATCCCCTATCAGAACAGAGTATCGTTCCCCAACCTCTTTACCAGTAGCGGATGGTGGGCATTTATCATGGGTGTACAGCCCATATCTGGGTTTGAAAATCATGTTATTTAATCTCTACGTATACAAATTACAACGCCCTTCATACTCCTACACAACGTCCTGAAATATGTTATCACGAATCAAGGAAAAATCGAATGTCGAGCGGTTCTTGGCAGGACACAAACTGATGAGAGCAAAACGCACCTGTTTTGTTCGTAAAAAGTCCAATACCAAAGGCGGACTGAAAAATGAAACTCGTGGTAAAGAAACATGAAAGAACGATGAAGCAAAACATGTTTGTGGATGGAGTACCGATTGCAAAGAGATCCTACAACGATCTGGTTGTTCGGATTTGGCTTCGCATTCAATGTAAATATAATATTAACACCTCCAAAATTCAGAATACCCCCCCTCCATTCAAAGGTTTAAAAGAGCCCTTTCCCATTTCTTACTCTGGTTACGGACCTGCCCTTGGGTTACATTGTATATAGTTATATAGTTTTGGTGTTCTTTTAGGGGCGTATGGCAATCAAGGAATAAAGAAGAGTGTCAAGGGCCAAGAAACATCTTAAGAAAAGATGAAGCAGAGAGCACATAAGACGGTGACAAGGTGATTAATTCTTATCTAATACGCCGCTTGGAATGAAGCGGACTAAGAAAGGTACGATTATCTATTACATAAATATTTTCTCATTCTTATTTTGCCTTCTGTATCAATGGACATAAAGCATGTTGGTACGTTCTTGGACTCTCATTTTAATGGAAAACTTCATTTCTATCCTTACATCAATTCTTCCTTTTAGTGCTGTTATTTGTTTAGATTATTTCAATATTCCACCGTTATTAGTTTTGTAAGCTCATCTTGTTATAGTCATTTGCATATGTCGGATAAGGAGAGTAAGCAAAATCCTACCCAAAACAAAGATTGGGGTTGTACACTTTACATTTTCTCTCCAAATATGCAAGCGAAACTCGCTTTTACCGGAGCATCGAAGTTATCTTAGAAGGATGCGTGATTTGTGTTGTATGGTGATGTTTGATAAGGTTTTGTTTACATTCTGTACGGTACAAGCAGCTTTATCATTAACATTATGATGATGATGATGATGATGATGATGATAATAATCATAATCAGTATCAAGGGCCACATTAAATTTCAAATATGAATAACCAACCTCTCTGGTTGAGTCTCTCTATATAATCATTTCAAACACTATTCTGTTTTTCCTCATTGTTTTCTTTCAAATGATAAAAATTTGATTCACTAAAAACTGTCAGATCTATAACAGTTATTGTATTGTCTTTTAACAATGCAATGTCTGGCTGTGGAGACGAAACACAGAGCACATGCATAATACATAATTATATAATGAGGGAGGTCTACAAACACTTGAAGTTAGACCTTAATTAGATTGTTCGGGTGCTTGGTCATGGTTTAAAAAGAATTTCCAGATTTCAAATGGCATGATGTGGAAATCCAAGGGAGAAAGAATGAAAAGGGCACATATATTTAAAGTTGTAACATTCCTTATTTTCAAATTAATGTTTGCAGGTACGCTCAAAGTAAGTTAGCATAAGGTGCAGATATTTGCTAAACGAATGATAGATACAGCAGCTCATGTTTGATGTATCCAACAAATTACTCCAATTTCATGCATCAGCATTGCATTAAAGCTAAAGTTGAGCCTCTAACACTATTGTACAATGCAGCTGACTTCAGTAGCTAAGTCATGCCTTCTGAGACCCATACAAGCCTGTTCATCCATTCTAAAGTCCCATGCCCCACCAGAGTGTAAAAAGAGGAAAGGTAATCAACATCAAACACGGATGAACATGGTTTCAAAAGATGTTGATTCCTTGGAACGGTTCCAACAGTATGGTAAGTTGTGGAAAGAAGACTGGAGGGGCATAGTCCTAGACATAGCACTTAACTAAGCACCGGTAGAATGACATGCTCCAATTCATGATCTGTTGGGGCCAGCTTAATCCATGGGATGAATGCTGATTTAAGTAGCCCAAGTAAGTAGCTCCTGCTATATATCATGCCCACCATTAGAACCAAAAATTGGTTAAAAATATGATGGTGATAACCTAGCTAAAGTATACGATAATCTTTCATGAAGGCTGTAATGACACCTTCTTATGAACAATGCAATGCACACCACTTGCTCAAAACGCAAGCTGCGAACAGTACATGAAGACAGCGTGATTGGTACGTTGATAGACAGAGAAGAAAACAAACCAAGGGGAGAGGTTAAAAGCAGCTTCACCTGTTTGCTTTACAACAAATGACATTTTAGGCTCTGAACAATGGGCTTTGATAAAAACTCTGGCAACTTTGTTGAACAGTAGAGGTGGATTCTGGAGTCTTATATGGGTTTTCCAGGAGGAATCCAGGAAGAAGCATTGGTCGCTGACCTGTAGAAAACTGGGCCGAGAAGTGCCAATTATTGTATGACCTTCAAAGCTTTTGTGCCAAGAGCCATCTTTGACGTAAATGCTTGTGGATAGAGTGTAAACCTAACATTGTTATCAAGAGGAGTTGCTATGTAAATGGGTTTGCCACACCCAACAATTATTATAACCGCATTTTCGTAGGCCAATATCAATGACATACGATGGTTCCTTGAACGTGTAAAAGCTAAATCAGACTGAATATTGTGTTCGAGTGTTCAAGCAGGTAAATTCTGAGGTTTAAAAAAAGGTGTATCGTCTGTTATACAATTCTATTACACGTCAGTTCCATGTTATTATTCTTTAAAAGCATAGACTTTACCGTAAGTTGACTCTTGATAAATAGATCAATTGGGACATATTTTAAAGTTAGTTACCTTGAGTTAGTTAAATAGGCTAGTGAGTAACGTTAGTTAACTTGGCATTCCCCCAATGCACGATTCAGATTTAGCCTTCTGCTCCGTTTCCCATTAGCATGGACTTGAATTTTTTCTAAATTTTGAACAGACAGGTCAAAGACGTCAGGATACAAGAAAGTTTATATAACGTAAGGGTTACATTTCATATTTGACGGATAATTTGAAGGGCGTAAATGAAAAGCGATCGCTGCTTCAAGACGCTTTAGGCTTCGTTCCCTACTAAATATCTTTATTACAATTTAAGTTTTTTACAGTTTTAAGTATGTAGCCTAAGACAATTGCAAATAAGGGGCTAAAGTGTCACCCAGGAGAACTTTAACCCTATCTTACATGGGGGCCTAGTAGGACCGCGGCTACACATTTCAGCTCATAACTTTTTACAGCCTAGACGGATTTACACGAAATTTGGTGACTTTTCATAAAATTTACTGGGAAGTTTTATGATGAATAAATGTTTAAAAAATTTTCGTGAAAGTTTGCGATATTGGCGTTTTGTTGACCTATAGTGGAGTTTTTTGCCTTTCTGTTTTGTTACTTTTCTTTGAAAAGCATGATTATTATATCTTTAAACTTAAGTTGTCTTTCCTGAATTTGTACTGACGATTTCGTAGTATCAAAATTTGCGGCGAAAAGTGCAAAAATTTTTGAAATTCCGCAAAAAAAATGAAAAAATATGTTGTGCAACAAGGTGAAGTTCGCTAGAGAATCTTATATAACAATATATGCAAAATAATTATAAGAAAATCACAGCTTTAGATGAATATTATACCAACAGTGAATGAAGAGTTATATTTATGATGTTTGGAGGATATTTTTTAGTCATAATGCTCAAAATAATTAAAAACCGGTTGATTATAAGCGAGCAACCATTTCGGTCGTTTCAAATCTCGTACATTTTGGAAAATAATTTTCTAATATCTTGCCTAAATGCAACGTATACATGTAGAAATACTTTAGAGATACTAATAGCCCTAAAAAAGCAAAATGTAATTCAAAAAGTGTATTTTAAAGTCTTCTTACAACATTTTTTAAAATTTTGAATATTGCGCAACATTTCATGGCCAAAGATGACGTCATTCACACCCAATTAAAAAAATTTTTTCTCGATTTGTTGGAAAAGAGTTAAACTATAAACGTGCCAAAGATCTCTGTAATAGCATTGGTCGATAAAAATTTATAGTGTGTCAAAGTGCCGCGGGCCTACTAGCAAAGAGATCAAAGGATTCAACCATCATTCACAACACAACGAAATTCGACGATAACCTGTAGTGATACCTAAGCAACTACTTAAGCAACTCCAGGCCCGATTTTGGAAAATTGCGTCATCTTAAGGAAGTTATTGTAACGAGCAAAATCTTACGATTCCCTCAAACTCGTACAAAGCAGTGTACGCTGTAGCAATTTTGAGAGGAACAGTAAGAAGTTGCCTGGTATACTGTTTATCGTAATACATTTCTTGTTTGCAATAAAGTATCAGCAAGAAACTTTCAGCTGCAAAATTTAAGGGAGAAAAATTGCGAGGAAAATATTGTATGGGCTTTAAAATCCCTCCGGTGAAAATGTACTCAACAGCAGTTGATCGAGACTAAATTGCTCGATCCCTCTACTCTGAGACCCCTGTATACTAAAGTGATCATTTTCAGGCTAGCAATAGGACTGTGTTTAAATTGATTGAGCTTTCAATAGGCATAATCAATGATGCACCAGATTTAAGTGAAACCAATAAGTCGGCATTCGATTACCATTTAAATACAGCCATATCCCTTCAACAGCCACACAGAAAAATAATGCTTAAAGTACAAAAAAGAGGGCTTACTATAGTATGCTTTGTATAATTTTATGCACTAACTCTTTCTTTGCCACTACTGGGAAAGAGATTGTCTGTACTATTACCGTAGGAATGCAATGATAGTTTGCAACTTGGTATCCACAGATTGCTTAAGGATCCGCTAACGATATTCTATGGGTGCGTAACCTATTACGAATAGTAAAAATAAGTGACCATTTTAAAAATTATTTAGTGCATTATTGCCTAAGCATAAGTAACAAAAGCGATAGAAACGTTTTCCTAAGAGAGAAAGAGTCTTAATTGCACTTTTAAAATAGATATTTCAGACACACGCGCATTTACAAACTGCTTAACTTTGCTAAGGGATCCACCAGAAGAAGATTGCAAATGTAAACTATAGAATATCAACAAAGATATGGATTACACAATACAAAATAGCAAATTGGACTACCTGACATGTTACTTTTTTGTCCACATCTTCAATTAAGAATTGAGAAATGAAAGTCATTTAATTACTTAATATTTGAAAATACTCCGAAAATCACACTCGATGCGAGAGATATCAGCCACATTCGTCAAAGGAACTATATGAGTCAGATACCAAATAGTTTCGTCACTACATAAAACAACCTAAATATATCTTTGTTTACTACATGATATTTGGACTACCTGGTTGTGTTACTATTCCTTAGAGTCTCTCAGCAGTAGTTTCCTCGTCACTTACTTCATCACGCAAGAAGCATTCGAGTGTAAGACTGGCGCCTGATCAACTTCTACTTCCTGGCTTATTCCTCATCAACACATGGAGTAGCAAAATTTCCCTCTTCAGAGCCTCCATCAAGCCTAGCAGAATGGCGCAAAATGACGAGGTATATTATGTTCTAGCAAAACACTTGACAAAACCTTGGTTACAGTTCCAATGCCTCGTTGTGATGTGAATTGCACACCCCTGATACCTACTGGTTTAACAAATACCAAGTCACCAATGGCAGATGGGTTCTTGTCTGTCATAGAAATTATCAGTGGTGAAACTAGAGGCGGGGTATTGGACCTTGGCTCCTCCACTTGTTTATCAATAAATGTTCTTCTCTGCCACAAATGACACATGAATCACTGAAACAAGTAGTAGAAGAGGGAAAAGAAAGTACCGCATTTATCATTTGGTGGCTGCTCCCCAGGTTATGATCTTGAAAAGTTATCGAAAATAATGTTGGATAAAAAAATGTAACAAAACCGCAGATAACTGGATTCAAGATATCACTAGACTAAGATAGTCTCGCTTGTATCACTGTTAACAAGATGTTCCTTGCAAAGATTTGCAGCTGAAAGGGACTTTGGATCTCGCAAGCCTGCTAGACATATACGAGGCCTCTCTAAAACGTATTATAATTTGGTGGCTGCTCCCCAGGTTATGATCTTGAAAAGCTATCGAAAATAATGTTGGATAAAAAAATGTAAAAAAACCGCATATAACTGGATTCAAGATATCACTAGACTAAGATAGTCTCGCTTGTATCACTGTTAACAAGATGTTCCTTGCAAAGATAGTATGATTTTTCGTCGTCCTGTAAAAGTCCTATGCTGCTCTTTAGAATTTCTATCATCCTTGGATGGAAAAAGGACTACAAAATGTGAAACCTAAAAGCACCAGAATTGAATATTTATTTGTGAAGTCAATTATGGGTTGGAATCAGAATCCTCCTCAATATCATAAAGAATTAAATATAAAGACACATTTTAAGCTGATAACACATGCTCACAATAAGGGCCCCTGATAGTGCTTCCTGATTGTTATAAAATTGGAAGTCTTTATTTTCTAAAGAAACACTTGAACAGAAGTTTGTACTAATAAATTCATTGTCATAACATCTTGTCAATATTTGTCTGGAATGATATACTTTTGTCATTTCACACGTGTCGTGCCTAGAGAACTTTTGCACTAGCTATTAAATTTCAAAATGAAAGTAAAAACCATTCATTTCTTCATTGTGTCGACTACCTACTCCTCTGACTACAACAAAGCAACACAGTGTTTGTTATAGAATAAGAGTCAATTGTGAAACTGAATATTTATAGCCAATATTTAGATATATTTCAGAAATTGAGTCAATCTGTTAACAAAAGCGTACAATGACAGTGTTCAAATAGGTTAGCGATCTTACAGTATACTTTTGCTTGCTTTTTGATCGGACTTGCTTCCACTACAAGCATCACTGAAAGCAATTTTATTTCCATCAGAAACTATGTTTATTGTCTGGAGGATCAACTGAGAAAAAATCTGTAAATAGGTTTAGGGTCAAAAGATACATGCTGCCACGGCGCTCTCAGTAGCGGGAAGAGAGAGGTTTAGGCTTAAGGCGTCTCTCTGTTTCTTAACTAAATTTTTGTCTGGCAAAGGGGGAAGAAAAAATGAAAACACGAAATGATATTTTAAAGTCAGGCCTATCTTAATTCTCAAAAGATGCCATTTCTTCACCAAAGATCCAATTGAACGACAGAGAGAAAACGCTTTTTATCTCTCATACCTCTTCTCACGTTTGAGTTTGTTGCCCAAATTTTGCTCAGTTCATAAAATTATGAACTGCGTTCATTTAACAAGGTTTTGATAGGCATGATTTAAAGTTTGAAAGGGCATATCTCATTGATTACTCAAGGTATGGTTTTCAGATTTGGACAAGTTGTCTTTCTCAACAAGAAGAAAGCAACGAGACCCAGAAATTACCAAATTTCTGATATTCATTAAATCGTGACGTCACACTTTAGTACTCTATAGTGTCGTTAGATCTCCATGGACAATATTGATGCTCTTTTTGTATTTAGACTGTGCATTGGTATTGATCCGTGAAGGATTGTTGGACACAAGCCCACTACAAGAAAGTGAGAGAATTCTATCTTTTGATGAAGAATTCCAAAATAGTAAAATGGGCATCGTTCACACGTTCGTCTTAAATGGAGAAATTTCTGAGCCTTTAAGAGCACTTTTTATCGTGACCTTTGCACAGTGCATAAGGATCGATCCGCTAATGATTAAAGAACATGTATCAATCATGAACAAGAGAAAAAGTATTGTCCTCATCTGTTCCAAAACATTAAAGTAGCCATTTTGGTTATTTGTTTTGTAGAGAGTATTTCCCTGACCATGGGAGTATGTTTTCTAATGATCTAATAATTCGAGTCACATCGTGGATCTTAAAGTACACCCGTTTCTTTTGCACAGATTATTTGGACTCGAGAAAATGTCATACTAATGACATACGGGCCAGAAGCGGAAACCTTGGTTACGTGGTGGCAACGGCATACTCAATTAAGTTTTTTTTAGATGCCAGTGCCAATTTGTCTCCACTATTAAAGGTATAAAGCAAGATGTGCTCAAGATCTCTTATAGGTTGAGTTAACTTACAAATATATTTAGTTATGGGAACCCTTTTGTAGATGATAATTCTAAACCTGTAGTAATATTTACAGCATCTTGTAGAAAATACATATGTTGAACAAGTTGTTATCGCAACGTAGCCCTTATAGCTTTGGATTTAGTCTCGTATGCGTTTAAACATCGATAAACATCATCACTAATAAAAACAGACTTATAAACACCGAACTCTTTCCCTTTTAATTTTTTCGCATTACTTAGAATCAAAAAACGTGCCTGGACACTGTCCACCCTAATTTTAACAAAATTCTTGGAACAGTGAACCACAGTGAATGGAAAAAGGAAAAAGATGCCCCCTCCAGTCTCTGAATGTATGAATGAGACTGTTGGGCTTTGAGGGTGAAACATAAAACGATTCAAGAGATAACGAGTTCAGGTATGTAAAACATGATGAAGAATGGAAGGTAAAGGTGATTAAAACTGAATATAAGTCATATTATTGGATGACTGGAGTATTCCTCAAGGTCAGCATAAAATACGCTGAAAACTGAAGGTTATCTAAGCATACGTTTTACGTAAATTTAATGGACATTTATACATTACTTAATCGCCACCTGAGATTGCCAAGTCCAGAGCTAGTCTGGGAAAGATGTATTCCACAAGTACAGCCGAACGGGTGACTTTAATCTATACTAATAAACCCGTTTAATCTTTAAAGCCGTATGTCTAGATTTCTCCTATTCATAGGAGATCGGTGGTGTGATTTTGCCAAAATCCTTTTGGGGGAGGGGCAAAGTTGAGCTAATTTTTCCAAATTATGTGAAAATGACAGTGAAAATAAAAAATGAGCCAAATAGTACCATAAGGTAAAGAAAGGCTTACATTTAAGAAAACTGTCCCGTTTCTCTGGATGCTTGACTTAGATTTGACAAGATTTTTGAAGAAACAAAATTTCAGATGGAAGGGGGGGCAAACTAGGGTTGAGGGAAGAAAACTGGGGTCTGGAGGGGAAAGCTACCCCCCCCCCTACCTCGTAGCGCGGAAATCCGTCTGGATTTAGCAATTATTGCGGAAATTCTGTCCATATTAGTGCTTGAAAAACTTTCTAGCTTTAAGCAATAATTTGGTCTAATCAATAAGAATTCTTGGCAAGGACTTTAAATGAATAAAACCGTGACTATGGATTGTCCAATACTTAATTTCAATTCCAATTCTGATATTGTTTCTGATTGTAATTCCTATTCTAATTCTGATTCAGATTCCAATTCTTATTCTAATACTAATTCTTATTCTAATTCTGATTCTAATACTGGTTCTAATTCTAATTCAGATTCCAATTCCTTTATTCTGATTCCTTTATTCTAATACTAATTCCTATTCTAATTCCGATTCTAATTCTGATTCCTATTCTAATTCTGATTCCTAGTCAAATTCTGATATTGTTTCTGATTGTAATTCCTATTCTAATTCTAATTCAGATTCCAATTCTTATTCTAATACTAATTCTTATTCTAATTCTGATTCTAATACTGGTTCTAATTCTAATTCAGATTCCAATTCCTTTATTCTGATTCCTTTATTCTAATACTAATTCCTATTCTAATTCCGATTCTAATTCTGATTCCTATTCTAATTCTGATTCCTAGTCAAATTCTGATATTGTTTCTGATTGTAATTCCTATTCTAATTCTAATTCAGATTCCAATTCTTATTCTAATACTAATTCCTATTCTAATTCTCACTCTAATTCACACTAATTCAAATTCAAATTCTTATTCCAATACTAATTCCTATTCTGATTCTAATTTTGATTGTTATCCAGATTCTAATTCTAATTCTAACAGTTATTACTATTCCAATTTTGATTCTAATTCCAATTCCCTTTCTAATTCTAATTCTGATACTTATTCCTAATCTAATTGTGATTCAGATTCTAATTCTGATTCCTTTTCTGATTCTAATTCCAATTCAAATTCTAATACTGGTTCTAATTGTAATTCCTGTTCTAATTCTGATACTGATTCCCATCCTAATTCTGATTCTAGTCCTAATTTTTGTTCTGACTCTAATTCTAATTCTAAATTCTAATACTAATTATAGTGTGGTGGTTCACAAATGTTTAATAGCCGTACCATTGTAAAATCCTTGTGATTTAGAGTCAAAGAATGAAGGAGCAAGAGTTATTCTCGCTCCCTTAATGCCTAATGCATAATGCCTGATTTCACTAATTGCCTATGACATATATACACAAACGTACAAGATATATAACATGTACAAGATATATAACATGCAATTAAGTTACAATAATACATGTATATATTCAATTACAAACATTAAAATTTTGGCTCTAGTGAGCTTTTAGACACGTAGTTTCCTTCATCTAGTAAAGTTCAGTTGAACTGTGGGTCCTTAAATTCAACTTATTTACAAAGAAGATAATTCTGCCAAAATAAAACTTCCTGTTACCTAACAACACATATCTCCTTAATAGCAGGCCAGAAACAAAATTTGGGCATAAAGAGTGATTGCCTAGAAATCACCTGAATAGCCTAGTAAAGAACATTTCTTCACGTTGTAAAGAACTCACACTTGAATTGTGGTTGATAATATTTAAGCAGATCTGTGCCACTTGGTAAGAATACGTGTTGAAGAAAAATTGTATCTTTTAAGTTCCGTATTACATACATTTATATGTATAAGGTAGCATCAGACAAGCTGCAGAGTTGATAGTAGCTAGTAGTCGTGGACCTCCTGTGGCCAAAGAAAAAACTGTGCTGGTGCAGTATGGGAGGATGGGTTAATGATAATAATAGACTTGTAAGGCCATGGTGGTCACAATATCTATAAAACATTACACACAAACTAAATATTGATGAAGACAGTCCTACTTACAAATAATTCAATTGGTTTGTTTTCCTTCTGTGAGTTTCACAACATGTGAAGCTGGCTACAATACTTTATACCTGTATGGAGAAATATTGCAAAAGTAATTTAGAGGGCTTAAAGTCACTGAATATATGTATATAACTTTTAGATTAAAAGAAACAAAACAACATAAAGCTCTATTAAGACATCACCATTTTACATTTGTCTTTCACCTCTTTGCTGGCATGCATACCGGCTGTATACAGCTGCTACTCTGGACAGTTTAAGCCAGCTTCCATTTAATATTCACCACTATCAGCTCAGACACCACAATTTGGTTCCACTACTTATTGTGTATGTGATTGTTTGAGAGTGACAATGGAATGAAAGTTTTGGAATGACAATGACATGAATGTTTTAAGAACAATAATGGCATGAATATTGTAGCATAGCAGTGTAGTGATTTTCTGAGAACGACACTAGCATGAACGTTTTAGTGTGACAATGAAGTGATTGTTTGAGAATGACAATGGCATGTATGTTTTGAGAACGATAATGGAATAAATGCCTGACAAAGACAATTGCACATATGTTTTATTATGGCCATGGAATACATCCTTGATAAATAGTCACATGTGGTAATATTTAGAAGAGTATGGCCTACGTCCCACCTTCTAACCGCCAATCCTATGAGTCTTTCATTAAATGGAATTCATTTCTCCACGTTAAATAACCCTTGAGAAATTTTCAAGTGACACGTTTCTCAAGGAGACCGTATGTATACGTTATATAAGAATCTTATTCATGCCATTTTTGCCGTTTTTGCATGTCAACCCTGACATTAGCCTGCGACCGTAATAACTTCGTTGTAATTAACATGACCGTGGCCCGTTGAAGTTGATCACGCATTGTAATTACTATGAAACAATGGTCGTCATGTGAGTAACTGGAATCTTGAAAACATACCAATTACTTTAACTATGATACATGTAAATATGCACTTGTTATTTGCTATCTGTCTTCTACTGCATGGTATTGCCATGCCGTGGACGGATCAAGTTGCCCTTTCCCGTCATCTTCTTCAGTGTCCTGCAAAGTCATGTTCCTCTTCTGCTTTTTGTTTCGGCTCCTCCCTTTTATGGGTCGCCACAGCGGATTCTTTATCTCCACACCAGTTTGTTGTTTGCTTCCTCTTCCGTCACGCCAACCGTCCTCATGCCCTCCCTCACCACATCCATGAACCTTCTCTTTGGCCTCCCTCTTCTTCTCCTAGCCGGTATTCCCATCTCCAGCATCCTCCTTCCAATATATCCCTCCTCCCTCCTATGCACATGGCCAAACCATCTCAATCTCGAGGTAATAAAAAGAAACGATGGATTGAGAACACTGTCAGCAACATCAGGAAATTAAGTTCGTAGGTGATGTTTGCATCACTTTACTCAAAATTAAATAACAGCAACATAAACCTGTTAAAAACTTTTGTTCGCCTTTGGCAAACTCCAAACTGCATTTCCCATACATATCTGGGTTTCTAGAATTCCAGTTTTGCTCCCTGATTCTTACCTTCCTTTCTTACAGTTTCCCTGGCCAATGGTCACTCCCCTGCTTACGTTATTTGACAAAAAATGGAAATATATCAAGGGACAGTAAACTGAACACAACCTTATTATCATCTGCTAAAACCATACCTTGTCCATGACAGCTGCTCTTTTACCCAGTTCATTAATCTCTGAGTGTAGCGACTGATTGACCAGATTTTTTCCAAACATCTACGAATATCAAAAATAGTCACAAATTCTTAAAGCACTTTAGGCCGAAAATGTGTAATATATCATAATATCATGTAATTACGTTCAGCTTTTTATTAATCTCAATTTCAAGCAGAAATAAAACCATTCAGCTCGTATTTGTCAGCCGAAAATTGTGTAAAGACCTTAAAACACAAGAGCCCTTCATTGTAGACTAAGAATGTGAAGGTTAAAAATATAAATTTAACCTGAGCAATGTAAAGCACTTCGGTCACAACCATGGGAATCTGCATCAGCATATGGAAAGCCACGTAGAGAAGTTGTCTTTCATTATTAAACTATACAAAAAAGCATGATGAAGGTATCCTCTGATAATCTGCTTAACAATTTCCATGTGTTCACTAGGTGTATCAACAAATTTGATCGATAAATTAAAGAAATGCTCCACATTCGTGTACACAAACCTGTCCTCAACTTACAAACTGATTCAATACGCACGAAGTACTTGTGCAATACTGGACATTCTTTGCATCTAGTGTTTTTGGCATAATAAACATTGCATTTTGTAAAATTCCACCGTGATAATAGTGTCACAATGACACTGAAACGTCGATTTTAGAAAAATAAAGTCTGAGTTATCAGATAATCTGTCTCCACAACAGAGTCAGCACCAATAACGATCATGTGTATCCAATGGCTGGGTTCGTAAGACGGCATTTTGCTTAAAGGTTCCAGGAGATTCGATTTATACAACAAACACGAAGACTATTGAAATGGACGACCTAACTGCATAAAATATCACAGAATTGTGACTATAATATTTTAATATGTCAAGAATAAATTCATTTAAAACTGTAATTACAGATCGCAGTGCAGTTGTAATGGAAGTATTTTGTAAAATGTGAGAACCAGTGAAATTTGGTACTCTTTGCGAATAAGACGATTTCTTATAAAAACAGCAAAATCGTTTCATAACCTTACCTGCAAAACTAATAACGAGAAATTGATACCCAAGTCGATGGATTTCATTTTCATAGAATCAGAAAATTTGTTATTCAAGTCTTCACTTATTTTCATATCTGTAAACATGCGATGCAATTTGTTTGTATACTCATATCCACAAGCAAGCTGTCAGAAAGAAAAAGACGAAAACAAGTGACGTACGAAAGGTTGCAATGTCAAAAGTAGGACACTGAATAAAGACGCACAATTTCGGAAGAAAGTTACAAACGTTGATGTCTGGGGTAATACAGGTTTCGGGCATTAAAATTGCCTACCTTTTCTACGCTTTCAGGGCATATTCTTAGTTTCTGTCCACGTTTCTTTCTCCGTGAATCCAAAAATGTGGTATTAAGCCATAAAAATTTACATTATATTTTATATATACACGTGAAATGAATCATACTTCAGATAATCTCTTGCTGTTAGGGTGGATTTCTTTCAGTTTGAATCTTTTCGAAGTCTGTATTAGCTCTGTAGAACTATAGGGTCTACATTGTCACAACAAATATTGATGTATGTATGTATGTATTTCTTTTGCCAAAAAAATAGTTACAAAAATAAAATAAAATAATACATCAAAATTACAATTTTTTTTTTTAGATTTAAATTATTTTACAAGCCCAAAAAAGAGCACAATAACTTATTCTTTGTTTTGACGAGTGATGCCGTACCAGTCCCCTTAAAATTACTATGATCTGACCGGCTCTTACTATGACGCTCGCTAAAAATAGTAGAATCATCCTACTTTTTAATTGTGTCGAATAATTTTAGATATTCCATATTATATTTGACCAAAGAATCTACGATCGTACGTTTTTAGAGCCCCTGGCATAGGACTATAGTAATTGAAGCTTGCTGAAACCTTTTAGCATGTAGTACATGCTACAAGATTGCAGCGAATTTCAAAAACTAGGGAATGTTGAACAGAAACAGAAATTAATAGAATCATCCTTATTTTAATTGTATCAAATGATTTTAGGTATTCCACAGTATTTTTGACCAAAAAATCTACGATCGTATGGAAAAGAGAAGTACCTTTTCAGAGAACCTGGCATAGGACTATAGTAATGGAAGCTTGCTGAAACCTTTTAGCATGTTGTACATGCTACAAGATTGCAGCGAATTTCAAAAACAAGGGAATGTTGAACAGAAACAGAAATTAATAGAATCATCCTTATTTTAATTGTATCAAATGATTTTAGGTTTTCCATAGTATTTTTGACCAAAGAATCTACGATCGTATGGAAAAGAGAACCTGACATAGGACTATAGTAATGGAAGCTTGCTGAAACCTTTTAGAATGTTGTACATGCTACAAGATTGCAGTGAATTTCAAAAACTAGGGAATGTTGAACAGAACGACAATACAACCGGAATTAAACAGCGTATCCAAACATCAATTTAAGTATATTCTGGGCCTTACCCCAGTGTATTTGAACTTGATTGATTAGAATTTCACCATAGTACGTACTTAGGAAAATAAAGCTGACGGAGGGGAGCACCGAGATGTAGAAGGACCTGAGTTACAGACAGGTAATCATAGGTAATTTAGCTTACCATAGGTTTCCTTTTAACGTTTCTTGATCGAGTTGATCTATCTTTCACTAGAGAAAAGGACTAAACGCCTAACATACGAACCAGTAGCCATTATACTTTCAGTGTAATTACGTAAATCAGTTGTTTCTCTCTCTTCTATTGTCCACCCGTAATGTAAATTCTTTAGTTGTATTTTGACCATCGTTGAGTTAAGAGTTAACTTAATCGATCCTTGATATTTTGCCTTGCTTCTTCATTCTTTGGTATTGCGCATACTGCTTTTGTCAAGTTTTTGTTGTTGGTCAAGGAAACAAGACTTCATGATCCTGAAATGCACTTCTGATATTTTAGGATGACTCCTCAAATGTTTGACTTTAGACTAAGTAAAATTAAAAGGATGATTGAACATGGCAATACTCATCGTTACCCAGTTTCATCCATACTAAATTCAGAAGTGACTTTACAAATTTGATGATGTTTGATGATATTTGATGAAAATTGTTTAGGCCCACTATTCCATTTACAATAGAAGGAAGATAGTTTGTGATGAAAAACTTTGTGCATTGTGTTTCGGGCAAGCCACCATCAATCAGCTGAAGGCTTCAAAATCAGTGTGATCGAGATAGGAGTTAGGAGTCTTACAACATGTATGGGAATCTTTGGTGTAACTAGGTTTTTCGTTTTGAAAAAGAACACTAGAGAAATAGAAAATCATGTCACAACTGGGGATCGAACCTGTGACCCACACTTTTGCGGTGTGCACTCTACCAACTGAGCCAGGTGATGTTAACATGCTTCAATTTCTCTAGTCGCCACATTAGTTTCCAGTCATCCATCGGTGGACATTGACATCCAGCTAAATGCAATTGGAAACCAGCCTCTCTGCGCCATGTGACTTGGCCAAGGAAGACCTTCCCTGGTTTGATCCCTGGTGGTGAGATGCTCTTCTATTTCTCTAGTGTTCTCTAGTGTTCTTTTCAAAACTAACATTTCAAATCCTCTCTTCTTGATGGTTTTTCGTTTCATGGAATAGCACTGAAAGTGTGTTCTTTAACTGAAAGTGTTTAGTTTATGGCTGTGTCAACATATACTGCATCACTAAGGGAGCTGAGGGGAGTCGAACCCACGACCCATTGGTTTGAAAACCCAAACCTTAACCATTGGACCATCAACTCCAAAAATTAAGGTGAGATATTTTCAAGTCAATCTTGTCATATTTTCTCCTCCACTCAATGGGTAAGGGAAATTCATTAATTCTAATTATTTAGTGTGTTTCGGCTTTACGCCTTCGTAAGTACCAGAGGTTTATAAGTACTCAGCAGAGTGGTTCGAATCCCCCCAGGTCAGTGAAAAAAGCAAGCTATTGTGGTAATGCTTCTGTGAGAAAAAAGCTATTTTTTATGATAGTTCCTTAAAAGATTTTAAAAATCATTGACACTTCTAGGCTCTTTAGACAGTTGGTTCAATAATTTTACCCCCATGGACATAAAACCTGGATGCGTTCAGATTATTTGACCCTAGTGCAAATAATATAGTTCAATTTTGCACATTATGTCTTTTATACACTCACTCACTAAAACTAAAGCATGTTTGTTCATTTCAGAAAATATTGGCATTTGATGCTTATCGGTGATCGTATAGAAACGGCAGTCCAAGGTATGTCTCACTTTGACCTCACAGCTCCACTTAAGGACTTCAACAGTTATGCACTGGGAATGTCACGTGACTCTGTGTCTAGCCAGCTCACACTATCCTCACAATGCAGTGGCTTCCTGGTCATGAAATAGTTTAAAAAGTGGAGAATCTCATGGGCATATTTATGACGAATGCTGCTTCGGCCGATAGATTATTTCTTAACCGGATATTTGTAATTTGTAACAAAGGGTTATAGGTTAGCCGTAGATGCTTAGGGAAGCACATACTGCTAAAATAAAAGTGAGTACTTGTAACAATTTAAGGGTGACAAAGTCACCACAGCAACACTCTTACTTCTTCTTCTTCTCCTTCTTCTTCTTCTTCTTCTTCTTCTTCAGCTTTTCCCATCTTTATATGGGGTCGCTGTTCCTGGATAGTCTCTTCCATTCTTTTATATCTCCTACTTGGTTGGTATCTTGACATTTTTAAAGCTATTTATCACGTATATCTAGATTGAATCCGACTTAATTACGGTAAGTAAGGACTGCTTTGGTTGGACTAAAAAGAAATGGAAAGGTTGGCTATGGCTACGGAGAGGAAATAGTGGCGCTGTCTATAAAGGTGAATGGGTGAAGTATGGCGAGGGTACGTCTCAGAATATTTCACAGGTATAGAATCGATCCTTGTTGTTGTTTCTCTTAAACATCAATGACTTTCATTTTAGACTTCAATACAATCAATTTACGTCAAACCGGAAGTTAATCCCAGTCCCCACACATCTGAGTGCAAACAAAACCCCACATTGTTTTGTTTTTATTTGATACTTTTATTTATACATAACTACTATGAAAACAGGAGATGGTCATTGTTTACATCTCAACTTACTAGATTGGGCGTGTCACGAGAGGTGAAGATAGCTTACAGAATATGCTTGCCTTGCGGTTCATCAGAAAACAGATGGATAACTCCAAGGATGACGAATGATGACTGAGGCTAGGCGTTCGAATAGTGATAAACAAGTTTACATCAGCAGCCGAAAATTCAGGGGTATGCCGTTCGGTAGGCAAACTCTTCAGCAGCTGAAATTTCAGAGGGTGCGCACTTCAGAAGGCAAAAACGTACCATACTGATAACCCTCCGGGTTACTATCGTGATTTATGGTCTACTCGGACGCTCTTTACCGCAATTACTAGACTGCTGCTTTTTCCGAGATATTGCGCATGCCGACAAATAATTGTCTAGAAACTGGTATCATTGCAAATCAAAGAGGGAAGAAAACAAAGTTAATCTTGGACTCGTTTTATTAAAATACCTTTAAAGCTAAGTAAAATCTCATTACACAATTCTCTATTATTCGAATTAAACTTCGATTTCCTAATCACTATTTACAGTCTTGATTTTTCGTCAATAAAATAAACATAAGACTTGAGATGACAATTACATGATAAAATGCGTATTTAAGTTCATAAAATGACTTGTTGGCATACATGACCTGTAAAATTTTGAGAACCATACCTTGAGCAATCGTTGAGATACGTCCTTTTAAACTTTCAATCATGCCTATCAAAACCTTGTCAAATGAACACAGTTCATAACTTTATGAACTGACAAAAATTAACAGTATTTCGTTAAAGGCCTTTTCCAAATTTAAACACCCATTTCTCAACGTTGATATGAGATTTAAACGCGATATTTTGTGCACGGGTATTTTGTGGCCGGGTTGACACTGTTATCCAGTCAAAATTGCGATTCCTCGAAAAGTTTTTTGTGACGTCATCACTTTCGTAGTCTGTAGCGTAAAAATCTTTGCAGCGGCATCTAAGAACACTGTTAAGCATGTCGTTGCAACCACGTAACCAATAGCATTATGGCCTAACAAGCTTTCCCGGCTTAAGGGTATATTAAATCGACCGGACGGGCAAATTGTCATACAATTAGCGGCTTTTAGCAGCCTCTCAATCAAAGACCCCTGATGAGCAGTGGGTCCGACATTGAAACTACCCTAAATAAACGGAAAAACCACCAAACAGGCTAAGTAATAAATAAAGGGCAGCTGGGGCGTCCAAGGGGAACCCCCCTTAATTTAGGCTACCAGGCAGAGAAACAAGCCATGAAGCAGGCTCAACTGCCCAGTAGGACCGCCTCTCGCGGATTACGGAAAGCATCTGTCATCAATGCAAACAGATACTACATCCATTCCTTGCCAAAAGGCCGAGATGGCTTTCAGCTCCCCGGAGAGTTCGAACTTACGTTGTAGCACTATTTAAAGTGTACCTTAAGTGGCTTTCCCGTAATTTTATACCAACATCAGACATGAACGGTTTTCATCTTTTACAAAGCCCGAAATGTGCGTTTCCCTTTTGTTTTTTTAACAATAAAGCGTGTTTTTCCGCTCTCCCCTTTCGTTTCACATGACACAGGCAAAAGTCAAAACGGGGCAATCATGTCGGCGGCCAGTACTGCAACGACTTTTACGGGCTTTGTTCGGCCATAACGACCTTAGTTACGCGGTTGCAGCATGCTTGACACAGTACTTTCTAACCATCGCCGCAAATGTCTATACGTATTGAAGGTATCACCCAAGATATGTTGAAGATTTTTGATAGATTAAATTAACTTACAAGCATATCTTATGGAGGGAATCCTTTCATAATCAATTATTATAAATCTCTAAAAATATTTTCAGCATCACGTAGAAAATACTGTGCTGAGCATGTCGTTGCCACCACGTAACAAAGGCTGCTCTGGTTTTGGGTCTAGTAGCGTATACGGGAAAGCACACTTTCGTACAATCCGTAAGGAAACTTTGTTGTCAGATGCTGCCAGTTTGCTAGGTAGAGGGTTTTCGTGAGCTAGGGTCAACAGTCAACATAGCGTTTTGGTGAAAATCTTTGCAGTTTTAATTTTAATTGTAATCTAAACTTTCACTATTTTCTCAAAGTAGATTGAATGTTGACGACCATTTACTTGTGTTAACTACCTAATAAACTTGAGTAGCTCTAAAATGTTAAGGGTTAGAAACGGGAGTGGGGGACAAAACATTTGCTAGGGGTAAATATTATAGTGCGTTATTATGTTTATAATCTTCTGTTGCAAGAGACCACAATCCAGGCGCCGCGGATAGGGCTTAACATAAATTTTAAAAAGTTTATTTTAGATGATTAGAATGTGGAACACTACAAAAAAAACAAAATATTTCCTTACGACAAACGAAGAGCACCGCAAAAAACACGTTGTTAGAAGTAGAAGGAAGGTGACTTCAACTCTTTTTACTTTCTTCAACCCAAAATTGCTTATGCAAGCCATGCCTGTGTGTTAGTGTATTTTCACTGCTGCATGCGTAGCTGCCTTAACCACCGCATGTTTCCGCTGGAGGAATCGGAAGTATGTTACTACCGGGGATCAAGCCCGTAACCCACGGCTATAGCGGCGTGCACCTTACCAACTAAGCTTGGTGAATTCTGATGTTAACGTTCTCTAGTCACCGAAAACTTTGACAATATTTTTTATGCAGGCTCAAAGATGAGGTACGTCAACTGGAAAAGGAATCGCAGTCAAGGAAGGATAAAGTTCAAGGTGTTTAAACTATGTACAATTCCAACGTTGGTTGCTAATTCGATATATTGTTAACAAAAAACAAATAACAATGCACCAACAGTTATGCACTTTACCTAGGGTACTGTTAGGTAACGAAGAAACGTGGCCCCACTTACTGATTGTAAAAGGTTTCCCAATGTGTCTTATCCTACAATATGCCCCATCACCGCCGTATGGGCTTTGTCCGATTATTCCGGACGGCATGCATTCCATATAAATAATCTCTCTGGGATAAAAAGGAATTGAATAATTGGGGGAGGGAGGGGGGACGTTTCAAATCTTCAGGCGCAGATGAATCGTGCGCGCAGTTCTTCTAAAGTTCTCTGGTTACTGCAAATGGGCCTCATGATTCTGCCTTATTCTGATAATAAGTTTTCAGCCGGCCCTTCATGTTTCTGTCTTAAGGGTCTTGTTCTCCGTGCCTCATTGGGTATAAAATTCAAGATACTTCTTTATACCGACTATTAATATTAGTTTACTTTTACATGATGAATTTAGGATCATTTTAAGGCAATCGAGATTTATAGGCGGATAAGCACATGCGGACCGTGGCAAGAACCATGTACCCAGGAACCAGAGTGGGTATTACGCCTATGATGGTATTTATTTACTGAAGGTTATAGGGCGCGTCAAGAATCTACCGTTTTGGAAACTGAGAACAAATGGGTGCGTATCGGTTAGGCTGTATGCTGGCGACTTGGGTCATAGGCGCTTAAGTCTTTCTTATCCATTCACGGATAAGCTCTCGAAGGAGTGTTTCCGAAGTATTTGTGTCGCTTGCTTATTAAGATTCTTAAAATTCAGTATCCTATGGTCTCTGACAGTAGCTTATATAATGTGACATGTTAATTGACAAAGAGAAGGAATAACAAACTTCCAAACGGTCACTGGTCTTTAGTTTCTTGTTACTATTATTTGTTTGTTCGTTTCTCTCTTCTTTTTGCCATCCTTTATTCCTTCCTTCAGTTCTTCTTTTGTTCTTTTGTGTGCTTCTTCATTGCTTTCAGCGTTTTGTTCATACCCTTATTCCTTGCTTTGTTTATCCCTCCTTTCCGTCGTGGGTTTTTTGTAGTCTTTTTTCTTTCTCTCTTGCTTCATTCTTCTTTCTTTCTTTCTTTCTTTCTTTCTTGCTTGCTTGCTTTCTTTCCTTCTTTTTCTTTCTTTTCTTTCTTTCTTTCTTTCTTTCTTTCTTTCCTTCTTTTCTTTCTTTTCTCTCTCTCTTTCTCTCTTCCATTCTTTCTTTCTCTCTTTCTTTCTTTCTTTCTTTTTTCGTTCTTTTCTTTCTTTTTTCTCTCTCTTTCTCTCTCTCATTCTTTCTCTCTTTCTCTCTTTCTCTCTTTCTCTCTTTCTTTCTTACTTTCTTTCTTTCTTTCTTTCTTTCTTTCTTTCTTTCTTTCTTTCTGCACATGCTCCCTTTCTTCCTCCCATTGCTTGTTTGTTTGCGGTTTTTGGGCGCGTTAACATTGTCCTTTTTCCTTATTATTTTTCTACCACCTTACATTCTTTCCAATCTGCTTTTTCCATTCCCTCCTAACTATCATGCGTATATATATATTGCTTGTATAGAGTTTCTTTGACTGGTTTTTAATTAATTATATTGCGATTGTGTAAAATAGTGAAGCTAATCATAATTATAAATAGAAACTTGCTTCTTGCGATTGCTCTCATAAAGAACATAGTAACGGTGCTTGTGTAAGTGCCCGTAACACAATTTTGCGTAGTCAAGTTACTTCGTAACAATAGTAAACGGTCTTTTGCATAAATCCAGAAGTTACAATTATTCCTTCTATGATCCATTAGGCTGATGCCAATATTGAATTAGACCGAAGAAACTTTTATCAAATATCCATGGATTATGTTGCAAAGCTGCAAGAGGTGAACGAGAAGAAGAAATTCGAGCTGGTCTACATACATACATACATACATACATACATACATACATACATACATACATACATACATACATACATACATACATTCTGTTTTATTGACAATAATCCAACGACATGATTAGGATTTTAATTTCAATAGTTTTAACAATATTCAATGTAACATGAGCAGTTGTATACAATCTGAATTTTTGTGCAAAAAAAATGTGGTCCTTCAGTACATCACATGTCAATTATGTGGTCATTAAAGGGTTAATCTAGTTGAAGTGGACACTGATTGGTCCGCAAACACAAGCCATTCAGTCTGTCGAAATTCTGATGGGCTCTTTCAAAAAATACAGTTAGTTGTGTGAAGTAACCTCAGACCAGATTTTAGAGTACTAAAGAGATGATGCCACCAAAAGGTATTTTTGAGAAATCCTAATTATAACTGCAAAACACAAGCCATTCAGGCAGTCCAAATTCTGATCAGCTCTTTCAAAAATGCAGTTGGGTATACTCTTTCACACACTTCATTTCAGTCATTCTGACGTTAGTACTCTGAGTGTCAGACAAAAAAAGCTTTAAAGTACAAAATGATTTTGCTAATTCGTGCAATATTTTTAATCATTCTAGGAATTTGAACTACATCACATTGTTAACCCTACCACCAAATACCCATATACAAAGTAAGTCATTCAAATCTCATATCGATTATAAGAAACAGCTGTTTGAGTTTGAAAAGGACCTTAAAAAAACACTGTTGGTTTTGCCAATTTATAAAATCATAAACAGGGTTAAAATAACAAGGTTTTGACGGAAATTATCTAAATTTGAAAGGGCGTATCTCCAAGATTGCTCAAGATATTGTTCTCAAATTTGGAAAGGATATCTATATCAACAGGAATAATGTAATGAGTACAGGAAATATTATCAAATTTCTGATATTTATTAAACATTGACATCAGAATGGTTGGAGAAGGGTGACAGGAGTGATCTGTGACAGGAGGATATCAGCAAAAATGAAGGGTAAAGTGTATAAGATCAACTTCCTTAACTCTTCTATACAAACTGTTTGCTGCGCCAACTTTGCTGTCGAAGGTAATCCATTTCTGCCTCGTGTCTGCAAATGCCTGACTCCATACATCGCGATAACGTTCTTCACAACAACAAAGATAGAATAAGATTGGTTGCTACGGCGACTGCAGTCAGCGGCTTCAAAGTGAGGGAGAGGCAGATTTTGGTGGAGAAATATTTACAAATTCGTAGAGAACCAATTTTGACAGTAGTAAGTGTCCTCCATCTCGCTCGGACAATAATTGGTGAACTTTGTGTTAAACATACTGGCTATCAAGAACAACTCGATCTTCTAAATTAATCATTTCACACAATCACTTTGACTGACAAGGCCACGTTTACAATTTATTGAAAGGTAAAATCCACTACCAGCTTAAGCTGTTTGTAGTAACTTTGGTCTTTAGTTTTGCTATTTGGAGATAACAGGATTGCTGCTACCAGTGTGTAGAAAGTCGTTGTATGCACTACAGTATATCAACAACATAAGCTACAATTGGTGCCCCTGGTGCTATAGCTGTATTAGTTATATAACCATGCTTGACCATGTAAATTAATCACTGCACACATTCACTTCCCTTCAAGTTAAGCTGTTTGTAGTAATTTTGCTCTTCAATAGATCTGCTATTTGAAGATAACAGGATTGCTACTACCAGTGAGTAGAAAGTCGTTGTATAAGCTACACTACATCAACAACATAAGCTATAATTAGTGATCTGGTGCTATAGTTGTATTAGTTATATCTAAATACTCGTCCATGTAAGTTAATCACTACACACATTCACTTCCCTTCAAGTTAAGCTGTGTGTAGTAATGATGGTCTTGACTAGTTGTGCTATTTGGCGATAACAGGATTGCTGCTAACAGTGTGTAGAAAGTCGTTGTATGCACTACAGTACTTCAACAACATAAGCTACAATTGGTGCCCCTGGTGCTATAGCTGTATTAGTTATATAACCATGCTTGACCATGTAAATAGGAATGGCAAAGATTTATTATGAACGAAATCTATCCATAGGGATTATACAAGATACAACTTTGGGAAGAAGTAGGGCGACCCGTGTATCCATTCCCAAGTTATTACGCTCCTGCATGTTGCAGAAATACGGTCTACTACGTTAGGGTGTGTCCAAGTCATGTTTACCTAAGGTATCATAAGATTCCTTAATAGATCTTAGAACAGGCGGAGATGAACACTAACGGTACGATTCACTACTTATGCAAGTATGGGACAACGATAAAATAAGCAGGTCTGTTATGAAAATAGTAAATCAGCAAAAGCACAGTATATGACCTGCGGATATGAAGAAACCTTGGCCAAAAATATGTATAGATTATGAAAAAACTAAGTAATACAATCTCGGGTCCCTTGAACATTACGCACTTACTCCAGACTAAAATGCTTACGGTCTCTCGAATCTCGACTCTTGGCTATCTCTAATAAACTTCCCATCCCATGACCAATTCTAATCCGATAGTCGTGATTGAGTACGTGCTTGGTGAGTTCAAATAAGTCCAAAGGGTTGTACATTGACAATAGGCATTAACTTTTATGTTGTAGAAAAACTAGTTAAACTGGCAGGGTTTTGACTAAAATGTGGAAAATTTCTTCCATCAGACTGTAAATTTAAGCAAATTTCCTGCAAAATTTTCCGAAAACGTATGTAAACTGTTGCTATTCACTACAAAGGCTACTTGCCATCAAGTCTTACAAAATTTCGACGTTACAAATCTAGTTTGAGAGAAGAGAAACTTGTAACTCTTTACTTACAAGAATGGAAGTCTGTTAGTAAATTCCTCTATTTTTATGGAATGCAAGAAGTAGCACTTAAAGCATCATATTGCATAACTGTCAGCAAAATATCTTTTCTTTTTTGCTCTTTCTATGCACAATTTACTCCTTACCACTCTCTTAGTGGATTAAACCAACATATAAAATATGTATTTGTGCCATTTTTAAGGGTTCGATTTCAACTCTAAATTAAGAGCTGTGAATGAAGCAAATGTAAAGTTAAAGTAAATGCACGTAATGTATCACGACAGTAGGGATGGGGAACAGGGCGCAGAGGGGGCCATGGCCCTCTCAAAGATTTGCCAAATCTCAATTTTTTCCGCGACCACTTTTCAGCTTTATCAAAATTGAAACTGATTGCGACAGACATTGTGACACATACACAACAAGATATGCATATCGACACGAAACACCCCTTTCCACACATCGACTAAAGGCACCTTAGTGGAATGTGAAAAAATAAATTTGAGCTCAGGCTACTTTCCCCCCAAACGGCCTTACCTTCCCTGGTCCCTGACGACAGATATCAGACATCTTCAATCTTCATCTTGTGCCCGTAAATTTTGTTATTAATCATGGAAAGTATCCGTCCTCTCACATTCCTAATTATAATGCCATTACTTTTCTAAGTACTTGACTAAGAACTTTTACAGTTACTGCTTCCTAATGTGCTGTTATCTCCTTCTACAAAAAGACAACTACCACCGAAATATTCAGCCCCAGAGTTAACGCATAGCATATGCAATAACTGCGATCTACATTACATATCCCACTTGACATTTGAATTAGCACATCATGGCTCAAATATCGAGACCTTCTACACACTGATATCTTTAAAATATTCTCCTGATTCCTATTACCTTCATTATTATTAATTTTTATTATTGTTATTTAGTACTATAGGCCTGAATCATTTGAGGACGAGGAGGCTGTTCTCCAATTATAAGAAAGATGGGGGCGATATGTAACCCCTCCCCGCGACAAAAATGTTGCTGAGAACACCTTTTTACTATCACAGTAAAATGTGGACAGCATCTATTGCGCTTTATGAATCTTCCATAATAACGGCGGAATTTGTTAAGTAAGTAGTTAGAAATGCTGAAACTCTGGTAAGGAAAGATGATCTAAATGTAGGAATGAAGGAAGGAAGGAAAACAAAAGGTTAGGTAGTTGGTAAGTTATTGGGCAGGAGAGGAAAGAAATTGAGTTCCGATTCTAATTTTATATCGGAGCAAATCATGAGAGCGCGATGAACTAAAGTTTTGATGAGGTTGATGAGGAAGTGTTTCGGCGCAGTCGCTCTTGTTTTGTACCACTAACAAACTATTTAATATATAATTAATGCAATGAGTTAAATTCCCACTGTAGTGCTACTATCTTGTCGAAAAAAGAGAAGAAAGAGAACTAAAGAGAACTACTTAATATCATAAAGTTCACTCGAGTTAAATGTGTAGTATCATAAGCAAATAATATTGTTACAGGGCTGCGTCAATTGCCAGAAAATTAGTAAGTCCTGTGCAATCCAAACCGCTTGTCACAATGGATTTTTTTACTTTGCACAGAATCGCAGAACGATGTCACCCCTTTCGCATAAAGAGACTTTGCTTATTCGCTATGTCTTTGGCCC
Organism: Alatinidae sp. Z8VKAUB7J3; assembly: GCA_010016025.2. Classification (NCBI taxonomy): domain Eukaryota; kingdom Metazoa; phylum Cnidaria; class Cubozoa; order Carybdeida; family Alatinidae; species Alatinidae sp. Z8VKAUB7J3. The sequence continues at coordinate 152,822,202 of JAAAKM020073195.1, forward strand.
AAGAAACCAAAGCTACTGTCACAGGAACTCGAGTCGTTGGTTATTAACCTCGATAGATTTCTCGTTTCTGCAAGTTGTTTGCGGCTACGGAGGAGAGCTTTCAGCAGTCGTTAGGGATCCGAAGGATCAAAGACCCCCAGTCTTTTCAGGGCGGTTTGGAGATCCTAATTAGGCTTCCAATATTCAAAGGAGACACTACTGACAGGTTGTTGTAAAAGATGGAGGAGTTTTTGAAAACTTTTCTTTGGAAAATAGAATCCCTCGAAAAGAAGGCCTTGTAAGCAATGATTAAGATGATGTTTTGAAAATCTACGGTGGGATGCATCGATATAGTGTGTAGTCATTTTTCTATTGTTCATTAGTTATTTGGCAGACCTTAAATAGTCAACTTTTGGATGAGTAACCATTGGATGATAATACGTGAACTCCTTGCTTCAATTTTCTTTGGCATAAGGCATAAAGCCGTATTTACCATGTACCAATAATTCTGTACCATGCTCTCAATAAGTGGGAAAATATACTATTTCTTGATGCACCATATCATTAGTTCCTTGTAAAAAAATGCGGAGCTACAGAATATGTTACAAAGTTAACGCTGAGAAAAGAGACCTATAAACGGAGACAACTTATTTCTAGATGAAATATTTTGCTACTTTCTACGTTATAATCAAATTAGTTAAGCTACTATACCTTTTTAGACACATCTACAACCTCATGTACAATCTAATGAGTTTATTAACTATTACATAAGAAAATGACTCGAGGCTAGTGGTCTTGGTTGAGCCTAATTTGGACTTATTTTCAGGGATATTAATTCTCCCTTGAATAAACTTTTAAGGAGACAAGAGACAGATTAAGTATAATTAGTTTCTTTGGTCCTACGTCAAGTAAAAATCTAACACTTATATTGATAACCTTTGACATGTTAATGATACATTTGCCACTTTTAGTACACTCTATGTGTTATGTTTCTCTCAGAAACTTTAACATCTTAACCAGGCCATACTGTTTTCTTACTAAAACTTCCGATTATAGCATACGGCTTTTTTAAAATGGTACCAAAATCGTAACCACACTACTTCCTATAGGAAGGCTAGATTTTCTAGTTTATAATTCTTAAGCAATTTTTCTGTAGACTGAAAGCTGTTGAAAGCCTGGTCCATCTTCACTATCCCTTTGCTCTCAAGTTAAACTAAAACAAGAAATGGTGGTCCTATAAATGCAGTATAATCGTCATATATGTTTTCCTCTGGGCAACATAATGGCACGGAATCCTCCACCGGTGGACATTAACGTCAAGCTCTACTCTGCTTCCCAGGACCGCCTCTTTGCCTCATGTAACATCACCAAAGATGAATTGTCAATACGTTGCAGACCATTGCAAACAATGGAGTAATGATTATATATGAAGATAAGAAAAAGGATACATAGATGTCTTAGCATTTATACTTACAGACCACCCTAACGGTGTATGCGATGGACTTCTTTATCCCTACTGATTTATGCCACCTTGTACAGTAGTATATCCCTGAGTATGTTCTCAAGGCTCTAGGCCTTAAGTAGGAGGAACTATTATGTCCATGAATTTATTGTTGCTATTGTATTCGTAAATATACTAATTAAACACTCCTGTATATCAATCCTGCTGTCCCATGTACCATGCAAGGAGAAAACAGCAGGAAATGTTATTGTATAACGAAGACTAGCAATAAAGGCATTGAGCTTAAAAAAAAAATTATCATTTTTATTATTTAAAAAAAATAATTATTATTATGATTGCTTTTTCATCAGCTGTATTACATATATAGTATTGACATTACCATTGCCTTTTGGCATAACAACTATGATTACAACTACCATAATCAACCATCGTCATCATTACCATTCACTCAGATCATTTCCAAATGTGCAGTATTATTTTTACAGTATAAATAGAAAGTATCATCCAGAAGAGAGGAATCAACATCTGTTTTGAAAAGAACACTAACACAACAGAAATATGTCATCTTTCACAAGCTCATTAAAGTTAGAATTATAACCAATTGGCTTTGGGCAGGTAGACATGCTGGATAGCAGTCCTTCCCTGGTAAAGTCACATGGTGTAGAGAGGCTGGTATCCAATTGCGTTGAGCGGGATGTTGATGTCCACAGGAGACGACTAATAGGCCTATGTTAACAGCAGAGGTCACCTATCTCTGTTGGTCGAGTACACACCATGATAGTGTGGGTTTTTAGTGTTCTTTTCAAAACAGTAGCAATGAAATAAGGTAAATAGTCATAAATGTGAGACAAGGGGGTGGGTTATGAGGCTGGGGTAAAGCTTGTAAGTTTTTGAAACACTGTGATGAAGTGCTTGTGATACTGTAACAAAAAGTTTAAGTTAGTTTCTAAGCTTCAATTACCTCTTAACAGTGTATGTCCTTCCGACAATTCTCGCCTCTCTGCAAACCGCAAGCACAATTTTAAGGGCACTTGTTCTACTTGGAGATCTGTTCTCGTGCTTTTTCACGCATAAGGCAAATATCACGAGACCAAATACAGCTACTGACACTGATATACCATATCCAGCCTCAAAGTACGTCTCTTGCTCGATTTTGTTCAGCCTTTTTGACTTCGATGGCCGCACGATATTTTACATGCGTCTCACGAGATGGGCAGGTGGATCCTTACCTAAGAGGTATCTTATTTTGTTAAATGTATTATGAAAGAAACTGATGATGGGAAATAGCCATGTCCCTAGTCTGCGCGCAGAATAAACTAAATAAACAGTCTCCTCTTTACTTGATGTATTGTGCCTGTAGATTAAAGCGCAATATGAATTGATCTCTATCTCCACATTTCATTAAAACTCTGAAAACAATACATTTTCGCTCTTACCCTCGCATTTATGATTCCTTGGTGCTGTCACTCCTATATTGAGCGCAATGGGGGTGGCTATGATAGATTCTTATTACGTGGACGCCGTAGCATTGCCCCCAATAATAATAATAGTACTTAATAGTAGAGTTTTTTAAAAGTTATTTAAAACCTCTCTCGTCTGCGCCATCAACGAAATGAAGATTTGCACTGTTGGATACCACTTTATAATACTACAACGGGCACTTGTATCCTGCAGACAACAAACAATGGCAGTTACGAGTATGATAGATCGGTATTTTCGTTCATGTATTAAAAAGGTAAGCCAAGGTATCCTCATGACAAAATGCGCCGCAATGGTAACGCCATGAACAAATCAGATCACACAAAGAGGAGTACATGTTTACGTGTCATATGATCTCATTACAGATAATAAAAACTGTCACCAAATGTCTTAATGTAGTGACCTCCATGTTAAAAGCTTAAAACAACTATACAGATATACAGTCTGCATGCACATGGCACGTGTCCACAAACATACACGATAGAGTGAAATATACAGAGGACGTCGTTCTTACAGTAAATAAGCCACACCACTTATTAAGCAAGAAAACGCCTTAACCTTATTCTGCTTGGGGGTGGGGGGAGGAGGACGGTGCTTATGGAGACCCCGCAAAAATTTTGCGTACCATTTCTCACCCTTGTTGGAGTTTATGGGACCTGAAACGTCTGGCTTGTGCTTTGTTACGTTATTATTTAGTCTCAACTCAGTGAAGCAATTGATCGCAAGTTTACCTAATCGAATCGATTTGGGTAGTTAGACACCCTCACCCTAACAGGTATTGACGTGGTGGAATGATAACATATAATGAAAAGCTTAATGGTGAATACATAAGAACAAGAGGAATCGGAGCCTGTCCTCGGTTTTTTCTACGTGATGTGTTAGACATTACACTATGGTCCCACACCAATGAGGTAGAAAAATTTGGGAAGTATTTTTTGGGTTGTCGTCAGTGCATAACCCCCTGTCAGCGGCTTCAATAAATGTAAATTTAGTAGAGATACTGTTGTCATGGGTTACAGATAGAGAGAGAGAGTGAGTGTGTTGCTGAGGCAATGCTAGGCACTGAAGGCTGAGCAGTGTTTCCAAATATTTCGGTGATGTCACCAAGTACCACCAACGTGGCCAGATATTATGAAATATAAAAGCTGTTGTCTTATTACAACTTAAAATGACACATGCTTTTAGTTTGTACCAAACATCTAGTAATATCTCTAAACTGGTACAGGCAATGAAACCAGGCGGCAAAACAGTTTAGGGCCCATGCACTTTTCAGAAATTTATCAACCCGACAAAAAGCTGTTAATTTAATAACCTAGTTAGTTTGCTATTTGCGTTTGTATTAACCGTTTATAATATGTTTGACTGCATGGACCCTTCGTATTTTATAACTGTTCCAACACTATTGCAAGCCTGTAATGCCTAATCACTTTTGACCTGCATAGAGGACCCAAAGGCAAGATGCTTGTTTAGTCCAGTCAGTTGCCATCTTCAAGAAAAATTCACCATTATTAAGCAACGACTACACGAAAAATGGAGATGAAGATCTGTCGTGAATCTTGCATCATCAAGTGCAATATGACGTAATGATTGCGCGATAGGGATTTTCCCTTTCTCTCTATTTTCAACAATGATGTAATTCAATTTCATGTCAACGTATATAAAAACACAAGCTTGTAAATCCTCAATATAATAGTGTTCAATTCAAATGACTAAATCCTTCTGGTTCAATAAAATAACTTTTATCTTTTTTAATCTAAGCTCCACTATGTTGTCGTACTGGTAAAATCTTCTTTGCTGATACGGACTTGCAATTTTCCAGCTAATTGCTTGGTATGGAGACGGGCTTTGGCAGACTCCATCAGTAACTCCTGACAGGTTTTTGTTACAATTAAAAGCTTTTGCTGAATCGCAAGAACTTGTATTAAACCGTTGATTTTGGCTAGAGATATCTCCTTTAACAGCATAAATACTTTTTCAAACTTTGGTGGTTTTTTACGATAAACAGAACGTGCTTTTCCAACTCACTTGTTTCCAACTGGCTCTTTGTCCATGTTTGCATGTAAAATGGTTAATAAAGAGTTGCTGATGTTTATGAATATAAGCCACAGGGACCTTCCAATTCCTTTTGCTGCATGGGCAGGCCAAAGTCTTAATTAAGACTCTTTAATCAAATTCTTTTTCTTGCTGTTAGTGGGTTGCTAAGGGATTGATACGGACATTGTCTTAGTAGTGCACGCAAAAAATGGGAATCTGTTCTAATGACAATATGTAAAAAAAACATCTATTAGCCTTGTGATCTTCAGTGTAAAAAGACCTGACGGAGCCTTGAAGAAATGATAAAAAAAATAATATTTAAATTGCAGTTTCCTTCTTGCCGTCTCACCTATAATTTGATCGCATTGTTTTCGCCATAAGTTCTTCATTTTTGTAACCTTGCAGACTTGAAGACGACAAACTTTCATTTTCCCATTAAATCTTACTATCTTTTAAAAGCATTGCTATGGCTAAAACTACAAGATAAACTGACTTTGGAACTAGAGCTACCATCGATCTTTAGAAATTGTATTGATAGCCTCGAAAAGTGTCTTGGATAAGTGAATTATTTAACGTGTTATACTTCTGCACCAAAGAGAAATTGCCTTCTCTTTCTTAAGTATCGAATCACTCTTTTTTTCCCTCTCGCAGATAAAGAATGACAAACATTTTTGTAAGGGGAAGTACAACATACACTAGAGTAAAGTTGTAGACAACGTTTGCAAGGTGGTGTAATATTTTCAATGCGTTCCCATTGAATCATTTATTTAAGAAACACAGTTCTAGGCTAACACAAAAAAACATTCGTAACATATAAAAAAAATCCAACTTATAGATACTCTCATGTTCTAAGTATTACACTGTCCATACCATCGTGTGCTATAGCACGCGATTAATGCACACTAGACGAAGCTGTCCGCATTATTTACTACAAGAAATCACCATAACTACATTACAGGGGTGTCTCCTAAAATGCCTTCAATCAGCAGATTACCTTATTACGTCTTATTAAGCCCCGTATCCAATCAAACCGCATTAAATTAAGCCGCGCTTTAATTGTGCTGCACTTGCCAAAAATTTGCATTTTAGGGGGGTTTAATTAGGCCGCAGGAGTCAACTCCTTCTATTTTCTCCTCGACGCAGCTTTTAAATCTATGCAAATGTGTCCAATGACAGTTCCCCTTCGCTCATTGCTTTCCTTGCAATAAATTAAGCCGCGTTTTAATAAGCCGCGCCATTAATTAAGCCACGTTTTCATTAGGCGGCATTTTTGAAGATGCGGCCTATTAAAGTACGCGGCTTAATTTGACTTATGAAGATAATGCAACTTTTCGGAAGCTGAGTTTAATTAATTTGTATTCGTTGAAGTAAATAACGACGTAGTCTGATTTCTATTTGAAAGGCGGGGCTCGGAGTGACCTACAGGTACATATGGAAAATGGAGGTTTCATGCTACTCTGGTGCCATGGGGGAATATTTGACTTCCAAAACGGATCGAGTAGCCTGTAATCAAGTTAATTAATGTAAGGTATAGCTCACACAGAGGCGCTCTACACAGATTGGGGTTTGATGGGTGTCACTTTGTTTACTCTCAATAACGAGAGCACCAAATTATTCCAGAAAATAGTGACATCAGTTACACAAATCTCAAAACTGTAGCATGTTTGCAAACAAGTCATACTATCTACGGCATTAGTACTTGTATCAATCAGCCTCCTGTCTTGTGGTCGGCACAAATTTTAGTGGATCTGCAGTTAGTACAATCCACATCCACACACTAAATATAAAACGAGGGGCTCATGAGATGAGTAATCTACTTCTTTCATTCTCAGACTGAAAATATAAAAGCGATACCTGCTATTTTGGGCGAGACCGGATGATCGAGAACCGGATCGAGGGACGGATAATGGAGAAATTACGGTACCGTGTTAACTGAACGACCTACCTTATTGTAGAAAATTAATGAAGCCCTAAGTTAAGAATACTTAAATTAACGCGAATTAAATTAACGTGGTTTGCCAAATTCACACTGAAATAAGAACCAAATCTACGTGGTCCAGTCAAACTAGGATACATGTTACATCTAATGAACACAGATATCAACACAAGTTTAAATACATTCCAATTGTTCTCTCCTCACAACAACAGCAAACTAGTCTGTAATAAAGGGTCGGGTTTCCCATTAAATATAGTTACCTTCTCTTTTTAACGGGATTACTCTTTACCTAGAACTCTTATGATGATGGTCGACTGCAGTCGTAGGCAACAAGACTGCAATCTCTCAATCAAAGACCCCTGATGAGCAGTGGGCCCGACATTGAAAATGACCTAAGTAAGCAGAAAAAACACCGAACAGGCTAACTAATTAATAAAGGGCAGCTGGGGCGTCCAAGGGCGACGCCTCTCAATTTGTGCCACCGGGCAGAGAAGCAAGCCATACAGCAGGCTCAACCGCCCAGTAGGACCGCTCCTCGCGGATTATGGAAAGCATCTGTCATCAATGAGAACTGATACTGGGATATTTCTGAAACCTCACCCCTGGTCAGCAGTGGGTCAGGACTCCCCCCAGGGAGATTAATCTATCCCAATTTCAATCATCTATTGAATCAACATCTTTACTGATTTGAAAAATTTAAATCAAATGTTAATCATTCCACTTACAAGGACTGATACGCTTTAAAAAAACCGCTAATCCCACCCGTGGACCCCTAGTTATAAAAGTAGGCTGTAGAAGTAGTTTCTTACAGGCCCGTAGACATAAGGGGGATAATCCCCTCTGAATTTTCCTCCGCCCCCTCCGAATTACCCCTTCAAGAAGCAAAGATAGCCTTCTCTTTAGCAGTTGCATTATCAGCATCTTCCAAGACGTTCAAAAAAACCTTCCCTGCCCCCCAAAAACCCACCAACCCTCCAATAGTTTAGAATAGCCTCTCCATGTTTCTAGCACTGGGTTCGGATCTGACTTCTTGCAGACTTACCCACGGTAACTAAGCAATAACTTCGTGTTTGCTTGAGGCTCGGTCCAGTCTCTGTTAACCATGTTAGGAGTTGGGTAAGAGGCGGGAAAGACCCAGGTGTTGATTGGTCAGGAAGAAAAGGTCTTGTGTCTCTGATTAGTTTATTCCTCAGTCTTTCATCAAGGACAGTCATCACCGGAGTTTTGACGCAAACTCAAAGATTGCAAGTCTTATAGTTATTACTAGTTAAAGCATGGCTGCAACATGACTTCAGCCTTATATAATAATGAAGACGGATCGCTGGAGACTATGGACTCATGGAGCAGTTTTGACAGTTAAGTATAATTTAGTTTTCAGCGAATGTTTCCTTTGAGGCCCCATTACTTGTCAAATGAACAGTTTTTGCGACGTCTATGATAATATGATGGACGTGTATGATTTCATTTCGCCATTCTCTCTTGAAGGAGGAAAGATATGTATACTTTATTAGACATCCATTTCCATCCGCGAACACGCGGAGTCACTGTTTGTTAACATTACTTGAGTTGTCAATTTCCCAACTACGCAGGGGATTTGTTATTTACCTTCAGTTGTTCTTTAATTCCTTAACGTCCTTGTTGATTACACTACATGTCTTTAGGTTTTTGCCATATTGTCGGTTAAATTCATGGTAGTACCCTTTGTAAGAAATTGATGTCCTACGTGTTGTCTCAACTTATCATTTGTTAGTCTGTAAAATACCACTGTACTATTGATCTTGGCTCAACGGCCGGGTTGGGTTACTGACTACTCATACAAACGAAATGAAATGATCAAGGTTCGAATTTCATCTGGCAATTTGGAAACGAGGCAAATAAAAGAGGTCAGTTATGTACAATAATTCGTTTTCGAAGCAAGCCCGAGAACTACGTAACGCACATGAGCAGAAGTCACTTAAAATGCAACACATATTTTGAGAACCCTAGGGGGTGCATTGCACCCACTGCACTTAAGTACCGGCCGCCACAGGTTTAAATACCAAATACACTGCCTCACTAATAAGCTGTTGCAACTTACGATTCACGCACAAACACAAGAGTTTTTGTGCGTGAATCGTAACCTGAATAAAATAAAATAATTTTGAGACATTGACGGGGCATTAAAAATCGGGGGGTATAAAATCTTTTTTAAAATCTTTTTAAAATGTAGCATATTGTAGGACTCTCATTTGAAAGAATTCTTTAGAGATGCAGATACATATAGGAGCAAATGTCCTGAGAATACATGTGGAGTTTAGTTCACAAATAGAAATAAATCTCGAATAAAACTAAACTCAAAACTGATTTACATTTCCTTAATTTACAAAAGTGCAGAGTTTACTACCACTGGTAAAAATGGAAGGGAAATTGGAGCTACCCTCAGGATGGACCCACAGTAATATTGGTTTAAATAATCATGGTGCAAAAATTTGACTCACGGGGCAATTTAGGTTGGTCCCCTGGCTTAAGAAAAGCCTATTGATTTTTGACAAGAGAATTGGGGGCTGACGGTAAATATAAACACCCCTTATCTACGGGCCTGATTGTTGCTACATCCTAAGAAAAAGTATCTTTTGTTGGCCCAACTGGAGCTACAGGAAAATGCATTGTTGTATTTAGGATTCTTTAAGGGGAGTTGTGGGGAATATAACACACATAATACAAGTTTAATTTGAGTTCTGCCATTACTTGACAAGAATTCTCTTTTCTCCAGTTCCTGTTTAATAAAAGTAATAACTGGTAGGAAATTGCAAAATAAATTAAAAATATGAAGTAATCAATTAAAAATATAAAGTAATCAAAAATGCAACATAAAACAAACAAAGCCACTTTCAAAAATGGACGCGAGTCATCTGATGATTTGCAAGTATATTCTATTAGAAATTTTAGTTTATTTGATTTAAGAGTAAAAGTAGTTGGCAGACTTGATGTCTATTTTTTTTCCTCCATTGCCTAAATCGATGTTATATGGCTATTGTAGAGGCTTCCTTGCTGGAGTTCCGAATTCGTCTTTTAAAAAAGACGCCAGAGTTTGCTAAACTATGCCGTTGTGACCTCTTACTCTTTAAGAGTTGGCGCCCCACCGGGGACAAGCTTTTAATCGTCTACAAACATTTGAGAGGAGAAGAGAAATAGATGAAGAGAGTAGGTCTACGAACGGACGTACAACTATCAAATATACTGTTAAACTTCATCAAGTGGAGGATGGCAGAGAGGATTGTTGAGATTGATGGACAACAAAGGTTAGTTGCACTTGAAGTAGGTAGAAGTTTTTTTATCAGTCAATATTTGGTGGAGATGACATCATAATGATGGGGAAAAATATGGGAAACCCATCCATGACAAGAGGAAGGGTAAACTAACGCAAGGAGTTCTATACAAAGTTCTACAGCAATTGCAAACCCATTCGTAGGGTCCACAAGCCCATTACTACAAAACATCTACCAAGTCGGTGGGGAACCAGAGTTCAGGACACTATAGCATATATATTTAACAGGTTCCTCTAAAATGGAGAGTCCTCACAGTACCGAGGAATGCCTTCATAAGAAGGGAAGCACAGCGGAAATAAAGTGTTAGCGACTCATCTGGCTTATACCAAGTGACCATATCCATTATATCTGCCAACTTTAGGAGAAGATCGTCAAGTACAACTCTTCACTTTGCATGGCCTCTATGGAATATGAACCGACCTTTAGTGAAATTTAGTTTAATCCGCTATTTGGTTTTCTTGCTTTTATGTGGACTGACTCCAGAACGGCCAAATGAAATGCAGACCTGGCCTTTCCTATGATACGGAACCAATCGTCCGTGTACACTTTGGCACAGTCTGGGTTCTCAAGCAAGTGCTGCTCTATGGCAGAGTCACATTGCTTTGTGGTGTTTTTGGTCTTTGAAACCCGAGATGGTTGTTTCCTTTTAGGCGTCGATGTTTGGTGAATATACGATGGTACATGCTGCTTAATTCAGTCAACCAGCCTCAAAGTCGTGCGGCCAACATAGCCAGCCTCACACTGGCATGAAAATTGGTAAACTACAGAGCTAGAATTTTTGGAAGGCACACGATCCTTGTGGCTGGTTGATAATGCTTTTTTGGTCGTATAAACTACGCGTGGAGCGACACCGCCAAAACACTTCGCTATGGCCTTTTTGATATGGTTTTCAAAACGAAGTGAAACGTTTCCATGCCTCGGTAGTTTTAAGTATACAGGACATTTTTTTAGGTCTGAAGCGTTTTTCTTTGAAGAACTGTGAAAGTTTAAATCTAATAGTGCTGTCAACGATGTCTTCGGGATAGCCATTTGAAAGCAAAGCTTGCTTTAGAAATTTGAGTTCTGATTCTAACTTTACATCAATTAGCTGTCGGGTCGATAACCGAGTGTAACGATGATAGGTTCGTTTGCTCCTTTATTCCCGCGTCATTTTCATTCAAATATTAAATTATCCAAACGTGTTGTCATTTATCAGCGAAAACTATCAATCATCAATTGAGATCCGGCCAATAATAGAGCAATATTGGCGGATATTATTCTTACCAATTATTCTACTTAATTTCATTATTATTAAAACCTCTAACGACAAAAAAGGAGTTTTAAATGAAAGAGAGGCGAGTTAATTTTCAACAGTATAAACTTACTTAAAATTCGTTACCCCTATGTTTTCCATTGTGTTGATTTCGGTACAATATTTCTTACATTTTCGAAACAATTAGCAAATTGATCGACTTAGTATGATACTGAATGAACATGGACAGAGTATATATAAAGCCTCTGTATTTATTTTTGTTCTTTTGTGAGATTTTACGCATCAAATGTTGTTATTGGTCTCTCTGATTGGACACTAAATGGTGAATTTTTTGAATAAATATTCAAAACATATACAAAGTGCCACATGTCGTATTGGTGTTCAGTATAGAATTAAGGTCGATGATTACTAACGTCTCACGAATCAGCAATTTACTGACGAGATCAGTAGAAGACAATGTTTGAAAGTCATAAAGTGAACGTTGATGTCTGGTTGACTTCAAGTGATCTAATGAAGTGAGCTGCAATTAAATTCCAAGGTAGATTAGTTTCGAATACTTGAAAAGTTGGTTAGTGGTACAAAATTTGAATATTGCGTTGAGTAATGGATTCCTTTTGCTAAACGTGCTGTGTCTACTTTTGTTCTTTTGTGAGATCTTACGCAATAAATGTTGCTTTTAGTCTCTCTGATTGGACACAGAATGGTGATTTTTTTGGAATATACAAGTCACCTGTTAAACCAACAGACCCTCCGAATATAAGCCCCCCTGTATATAAGCCCCCCGAATATAAGCCCAACAAAAAAATGTTTACGAACCTCTATAAGCCTAGGGCTTATATTCGGGATTTCATGGTATTCAAGTGAAATAGAAAGATGTTATGCTGCTGGATTGGAACACGTTGATAGAGCATCCCATTCAAGCGTGGATCATGGCTTCGAATGCCTAACGTCTTTCTCTCGAATCTCCTCAAAACTGAAAAAATCATATCATCTCTTCTCAATGATATGGAAAGTAAAAGTTTGAAACTTGAATGTAATAATTACCTTTAAAAAAAAACCTTTAAAATACCCCATCGCTTTTAAATAGTAGAACGTCACACATATGCCATGATTACTTCCGGCATGGCAGAACAATAATTAATTAGGAGATAATCGTTCTATAAAGACTACGATAAAATTCCACATCAAAGTTTCCAACAGTATTGTTGTTACTACTATTTTTTGGATTTCAGCCATAGAAGGCCGGCCAGGAATTTTATCATTATGTGTATCTGTCTCCTTTTAATCATACCAAGGCCTCCGATAATAACCGGAACAATTATTGCCCTTAGATGCCACAATTATTGCCCTTATTATTATCATATCTTGTAAACGTTATTACTGTAACTGTATATTTACAGAAAGAATAAATGGCAATGAATTAAAAAAAAAATTATGATGATGATGATGATGATGATGTCGATGTAAACATCTACCCTTGGCAGTGTACTTTCACAAAACACACTTTATTTTTCCTTCCTGATACAAAAGCCTGGTTTACACAGGTTTACAGAGCCCCTGAGTATAATGGTATACACCTGTGAACTGGAGGCTGCCATACCTACAGCTGAATTGGGAAAGCTTAACCAGAGGTTTTCTAGTAGTTATTGCAGTTTTTCAAGTGGCTAGAAGCAGGGTTTTTATGGTACACGTTGTTTTATTGTAAGAAACCTAAGCAACGGTTTGAGCCTCGATTTTCTTAAAAAAAATCCAGTTTCAGCCTCAAATGTATCTTAATCTATCCAGTTTCGGCCTTCAAAGTTTCTTAAGTACTTCCTTAAAATTCGTGTAAGACTGTTCTATGCACTCACAAAATACCATTTTAACATCTGGTAATATACTTGGACTGTTGCAGGAAAATATTATTGCCACCAATACTTTTCACGAATGTTTCTTAACGTTTGGATTAGTTCAGCCTACCTAAGTTTCCTAAGAGTTTTTTTTGAAATTTTCCCAAATCTGAGACTAAGGTTTCTTAGAGACTGGTTTCTTATCAAAAAAAACAACGTGTAGTTTAAGCAGAATGACTAGGATAATTTAAGAAAGGCACCTACCCAAGAAGAAGGTATAAATACAGTTAAATGATAAAACAGATTGATGGCTGAAGAAGCTCTTGCCACAGGATTGTACGGCGTTTCCGTTACGTCGATAGGATTCCTTAGGAACATCGAATTAAAACAGTCAACATGTACAATATAATAACAATAATACAGTAAAAATATATTCATCTTTTATTGTTGTATATTGTAAATTTGTATGCAATGCATCAACATGTACAATATAATAACAATAATACAGTAAAAATATATTCATCTTTTATTGTTGTATATTGTAAATTTGTATACAATGTATCTAAATTTACAATATGACAATAACTACTGCAATAATAATAATATGCTTCTTTTTATTGTTATATTTTTGAAACGTATAGACAATGTATCTAAATGTACAATATATAACAATAAGTAATAAACTAAAATATACTTATCTATTATTGTTATTTATTGTAACATTTATAGACTATGTTTCTAAATGTGCAATCAATAACAATTATTAATGCAATAATAACACACTCGTCCATTATAGTTTTATACTATAAATTTAAATACTATATATCTTAATGTACAATATATATAACAATTATCAATTCAACAATAATATACTCATCATTTATTGTTGTATATTGTACATTAGATACTTCGTATCAAAGTGTACAATATTTATAAATACTTAATACCATAATATTATACTTATTTTTATTGTTACATATTGTAATTTTTATTCATTGTATCTAATGTACAACATATAACAATGATTAATACAACAATAATTAAATTATTGTCGTTCATTGTCATTATACTTTTATTGTTGTATATATACTTTATAAAGTAAATATTTATATAGCTGTTACTGATAATATATAATGTAGCAAGATGACAAATTTCGGGTGCTCGATGAAATAGTCTTTCATAGGAGGTAAAAGTAGGAAACATCGACTTTTCGTTCTGTTAAACTGTAACCCGAACGGAGGAAGAAATTTGTCAAGGGATCACTCAGACGACTACTTGCTTTGTTGCTGACACTTTAACCAATGTACTATTAAGTTTGAATAGAACAGTAGAGAAATAGAAAAGCATGTCACCACCGGGGATCGAACCCGTGACCCACGCTTTCGCGGCGTGCGCTCTTACTGGCGAACAAATTACTCGATAATGCATTTCAAAATATATACAAAGCAAAGTCACACAAAAACAAATACAGAGCTGAATCATGTACAATCTATCATAAATACCATATATATTTGTTGCAAACACATGCTAGGTTGTAGGGATATGCAAATTGATACAAATTACATTCAAAGCTCCTTGAATTTTAATCCTACCATAAATGGGCTTTTCGCCCTCTAATACATGAGGGGAGGGGGTTAGTAGGCCAACTGTATTTTTGACATAACTTTGCGTTCACTAGTGCTGTTCCAAAGGGTTTCCGAAGGACTAAGTTAGTTCTTTTAAAACAAATATATAGGAAAAAATTAATTAAGTGTCAATGAAATCATATGTTGCCTTTAAATAATTGTGCAGTATTCTGGAATATGAAAAATTTTGCAAAAAAGGCTCTTTAGTATGCCTATATATTATAAGTATACATGTAACTACCACAGGATACTTGCATTGTTTATAGCCTTTTCTACTGCTGCCGGCATACTACCCACATGGGTATTAACCTTTACTGTAACTAATATTGTGATCCATCAACCCAAGTAAGGGAGATACCTCATGGCATATAGCCTACATGACAACCTGGGAAAAATTCAGCCCCAGAGACAGTATCTAAGGTCTCTGGAAGCTAAAATTGTTTTAAAAGTGTTAAACTTACTTGACTAAATATGCCTACATTAGACAATTGATAAGGCTGAAACATCTTTTCTAGAGAGGCATATTTTATGTCACGATGGAAGTGGCTTATCCATGCTCCCCTTGGGTCCGGGCCTTTTGGAAATTAATAGAATAATCTGAGATGTATCAAAAGGAAAACTACTACTTTAAACATAGGAAACCTTATAGCAAACATCACAATCAGACACCTACTACATTTTTGGTACATAGAATGAAAACGACCTCCATGAAATTTGAGTCTCTTCAAATCCATGTTACATATCCATGTTCTAGTCTTTGTACACTTGCAAAAGCAAGAAGATGAAAAACAAAGAAATTGTGCTCAAAAAATCCCTACTGATAAAGGTGGCAGGGATAGCGTTAAAAAGGTTCAGAAGACCTTGTTTCCATAATAGTCTCTAGCTTCTAGGCGAGCATTAGATACTAGTTTTTTAAAATAATATTTTATTGCAAGTTGGATGTTTAATATGCCAGAGGAATAAGTATATGTTTCTTTGGTTTTCTTCTTTCTTTCCTCAGGCGTTGCTTTTTTTCTTCTCCGACATAAAAATTATGTATTTCTGTAATCTTCACCTCTAGAGTTTCTTTGTCGTTAAATTTCCTGTCTTGTTTTTTTATTTGAGGTCCGCTTCTGTTCCTTCCCTGTGCCTTTTGTTCGACTTGTCTTCGTCCTCTACTCTCTTTTTTCTCCTTGGCCTTCTACTATGCGTTTTTTTCTTTTGTATTCCTCTACTTTGTTCTTTTCTTATAATTGCTCTTTATGTATTTGTTCTGTGCCATCGTCATCTCTCCTTATCCCATTTCTATTTCGATATTGAAAATAGTTTGATAATACACCTGTAATTTAAAACGTGAAAATTTATGTAAAGTGTCATTTGTAAGGCAATCAGTCCTCAATGTGAAATTGTAATTATTTCATTCTTCATCCCCACAAAAGATAGTAAATTATTTTGTTGATAAATAGAAGTTTACAAGATTGGAAGAATATCTAGGACGGTTTCTATTACTGACAAGGCCTAGCAATGCTGTTTTCCCGGTATATAATGGCTCCATCCCACTGATGATGTTAGTATCATGGAAGAAGCACGATGAACAATCGGTAACAAGGCCATAAAGTAGTAGCATACTTGTATTCCTGGACTCTTCTTTTTTGGTTAATGACTGCCAAAGTGTGGTATAGCAAAGATACGTATCGTAACATAACATGAACTCAAACCGCAAGATATCGGATCAGAACAAAGGTCACACTTTCATGGGTGGGACAACGAATTAATAGATAAGCTTAGGGTTTATTGCATTGATTGAGATGGCGATCATCTGGAAGCAAACACTGAGAAGTGAGCTGAAACTTCAATTCTTCAGAAGTATAGTAGAAAGTGTGCTCTTGTACGGTTTGGAAAGTTGGACTCCCACCGAGACATTGGGAAAAGGGCTGGATAGCAACTATACAAGACTGTAGAGAAAAATACAGGATGTATCCTGGAAAGAGAAGAAAAACAATAAAGAATTATATAATCGCCTAAATTCAACAAGTAATTTCATCAGAACGAGAAGACTAAGGTTCATAGGAAATATTTAGCGAAGACCAAAAGAATCATTATATCACGTGTTGCTATGGGAGCCCAAACACGGCAAAAGAGTAAAAGGTCGCAAAAGTATAACATTCAAGGAGCAAGTATACAGGGGTACAAACCTAAGAGAGGAAGAAATTGCGATAGCAATGCAGGACCTGGAAGAGTGGAGGGAAATTTCCTGAGTACGCTCGCCCCGGTAAGGTTAGATATATATCAACCTTTTAGATTTTAGAGAAATTTAAGCAGCCGCTTTCATTAGATCGTCACATCGTTGCAGAAGATATCTGTGGGGACACCAAAAAAGTATGTATACAACACAACAATTTGAGAAATAACTTTTAATCATATAAACATTTGCATAATTAATTATAAAGCAAAAATATCTGTACATAAGTAATGAAGAAAAGAAGATACGATTTGTACTGATGAAAACATTTATTTTCTGTAACCGCAAGATTTCATAAGCTAAACACCTATGTATAGGCCCGAATATATACGCTTCTGGTCTTTAAGGCCAGTAAAACTCAACTAAGAAGGATCATAGACTCTGTATGTACTACTTGATGTTGTTATGCATGGAAATGACTGGCTTGCAGGTTTCGATGAAATTGACTTGGTAACGGACTTCAAACTGTCAAATGCTCAAGAAAGGTTGAATGTACCCTCTTTACAAAATATAAAACGTCTGCCCAAAATGAACAGAAATTGCGATATTATCTTGTCAAAGGGGTGGATGGATAAACAAAGCTGGTTCGTTGCAACATTAGTTTGGTTTCCGGTTGTTGTCATAAATCATGGTGTTTGTAACAACCGGGAAAATGGCAACATCAGAAAGGGTATAAAGAGGGAGAAACCCAACGTTTTGCACCCCCTGTTATTTCACCTGTAGTAAGACTCCTGATGATACAGCTGATACCAAGGCGAATAGAAGCAGACTATGGTGGAGAGGGAATTTGCCCTTGGCTAGATATTAATGCTACTTTTGACGTCGCGGCCTATCATTCACCACAACAGCACGTGGTGATTCATGTCATAGGTACAATATCGTGCAGCATAAAGTATAATTCTGCCTGTAACAATATCGCATCTCTGTGTATTTTAAGGTACAGAAGCTTGACCTGAACCACGTGTCTCTTTATCATTTGACAATGGAAAAGTCTACACCAATGGAAAAGATGTATAGATCTGGAAAACTGGTAAGAGAGGAACAGGATTTGGGATAGGTTTCAGAGTGGTTTGAGCGTAATTGCCATACCCATTACGTTTACTGTTATTTAGCGGATATAGACAGCGTATTTTCAATGATTTGGGCTACTTTTTATTAGTATTTCGTATCGATCTTAATGGATTTAGTAATAGTTTATGTTTCCTCGTTCAAAGGTTTTCCATCATTAAACATGAAATTTTCTTCTTATGGATTGCATATGTAGCAGGCATACAGCATCACTGACATACCCGTACTGTGACGTAACACCCATCTTAATTGTTTGCCTTGCTCAGACACTCCACTTTCCAAATTTTGTAGTGCGTCGCCACCAATAACTCTCCGAAATATATACTATGTCAGCTGCTAGTACTGTTGAATATTTTCGTTCGATGACATTACGTTCCATACATTCGATTTCTTGAAATAATTTAGAACTTTTTTATGATGGGAAGAATGAGGGAATAGTGTACAGTAAGCTGAACCCTCTCACTCTGGTCTAGAGCCCACTTTTGCATATCTGTTATCTAATGACACCCCAACCCCTCTAACCCTACAATATTTTGGGCTATCTTAATCTAAGATAGCGTCTTCAGTCATGGATACTGTCTTTACAATTTCTATAACAGTGTTACAAGTAGTAGAAGTACCTCTTGTGGTCACACCTCAACACCAGTTCGCTCCAACCAATCGAAAAAGTCACCGCCACACTCGAGGATAGCTGCGTATCCATTTGGAATTGAGATATAAGGGCACTGCAGGACTAGGTGGTCAGCATCTTGAGGTGCTGTGCCGCACCTCGGGCATAAAGGGGATGGGGAAAGGCCCCAACTGTGGAGGTTTGATGAGGCTTAGGGAGAAAACAGTGTTACAAAAACCAAAACGATGAATACCGTAGTTTTATTATGGCACCGTGAACCAATCCTGCTTGACATATTGATACCATTTCTTCTTAAATTTTCTGTCATGCAACAAAACACTTGAATACCTGTTGAAGCAGAAGATGAAAGTTTTTGCGAAACATATATTATTGGAATGTGACTCCATGAAGCTGGAGCAAAAGTATTCAGCTTAAATAAAATGAAAACAACTGTTTGTTTGTCATGTCGTATATACCATGTTCCATATAGCTAACGCTAATTGCCTCTGACGATTGGCATGTTTCGTAAAATTGGAATAAATGTCCTAACTCTGTACAAAATTTGCCTTTGATATTATAGCAAGGAGAAGTTTATAAAAATAATTTCCCGAAAAATTGTTAGATTTGAATATTCGTTGGACATAAATTTTAATTATCGACAAACAAGAGACAAATAAATATTCAAAACAAATACAAAGGACTGGATGATACATTATTGTTGATTATAAGACTGAGGTCCTTGTCTGTTTCTTGTATGGTTTTGTTAGCTTTCTCTATAAATATATTTCCTCACTAACCACTAATTTTTATATGTTTTTTCCTTTATATTTGCCAGGTAAAACAAGTGGTGAGTAGCTTAAACAGTGTTTTAAATACCTTTGCACCTTTGTTTTTGTTGTTCTGGGGTTTAACTACCCTAAATAAACAGAAAAACCACCAAACAGGCTAACTAATAAATAAAGGGCAGCTGGGGCGTCCAATGGGGGACACCCCTCAATTTGTGCTACCGGGCAGAGAAGCAAGCCATGAAGCAGGCTCAACTGTCCCGTAGGACTGCGTCTCGCGGATTATGGAAAGCATCTGTCGTCAATGAGAACAGATACTACATCCATTCCTTGCCAAAAGGCAGAGTATTGGTATTTGGCTCAAGCTTGGGACACTTATAGACCAGATGCTCTCCCTGACATCACAAATGATCATTCGGTGAGTAAAAAACCGGTAGGCCACTGAAGGCAAATGAACCGTCAACGTAATCATGGCAGTTTGTTGGAGGTGATGGTGGAACTGGTGGGAAACGCTTCTGATATCAATATGTATATGCAAATGTAGTTTATTAATATAAAAGGGATTAAGACAAGACTGACGGGTGGAAAGGGGCAAATGGGCATACTGCCATGATTATTTAATAAAATAATTACATACTTTCTCTTTTCATGTCACATTGTTTCACTGACTTGTAATTACATAGGTACGGGATGCTATTGGAAGTTGGAATGTGAAAATGCGAACTTTAATAAGCGGAGTTGCAATTATAGCAGGAGCTTAAAAGTTCTACAATAAGGAGGGCGAGTGGATTGTTATTTGAGACTACAGAGTAACTGCAATATCAAACACCAAATCAGAATCATCATATACTTTGTTTGAGGTACAAAACAAAAATTTGTAGGAAGTAGCGAAAACATTTAGTATGGAAAAGCTTTCTTTGTCCGACACTCCTTAGTATCAGGTGAAAAAAGCTTGTCAGTATAAAATGTTTTTGATGTTTCGTGCAATATAACCATCAGATAGGAGATCAAGTGATGGTAGTTGAGATAAACAAGCAATATTATTGCTTGTTGTGGATTTACCGTTGAACGTAAAGTTGTAACCATGGGCGTCTGTAGATCAGAGATGAGTGCACAGACCTGCTTTGATATGGCTTCCAATTGCACTAGTTGAATTACTGTAAGTGGAGGGTACTTCGTTGATTATAAAGGCTGCTGTTACATATTTGTCACAGTTTAACCAAATTGTTGAAAAGATACAAAAACCATTTCCCTTCGCTAGCAAGAATCAATTTGCCGTTGATGACCTATTAAACTACTGCATGCAGTTGGGAAGTGGACACTGTGGAATGACGATGTGGGGAGACTTAAGAGGATGAGATATGTGGCTGTGGCTGTAGCGGTACAGAAAATCAAGTGCAGAAACTTTATAGAATGTTGTGGAAGGCAGGTGAATATTGTTAACAAATACTTAAGCGAAGAAGCGGGTGGGTGGCACGACAGTTTGCTAAAGCTGATAGCAGAAGGGAGATTTGTACAAAAGAGAATTTAAAAGGAGGATTACTGTCTTCAGTTAGTAATGGATAGTATGCCCATTTCAAGAAAAAGGCCCTAAAACGGACTTGTGAATAAGATGAAACTTGCCGATTAGCAGAACATTCACACAGAGAGGTACACATCCAACTTTTTGATGTGAGGAAGTCATTATATGTTGCCAGAAAAGACTAATCTGGGAAAATGATTGCAGGGCGCGTGGAGCCCGTTGGGAATTGTTCTTGTCCATGAATCGCACAAGAAGGAAAGAAGTCTGCACTCTATCAACCCCTCGGGTAAAAGTATAAATTATTGAAGGTTAGATGTTGGTGCGTGTAAAACAGATAAACACTCGGAACAACTGAATTCGCGGCATGCTAAGGCTACATCTCTTAAGTCTTCACTTTAGCTATGGAGAGATTTCAAGAGCCCCCTTCCTCGAAATGAAAGTTGAACAAGTATAGTACAGCTCGGTCTTCTCTCCCAGTAGCATACTCGTAGTGCTGGTAAATACGTGTCACTTTCAAGTGGTGCCCTTTATTCAACTGTAAGTGAATAACAGCTTAAGGCCGGGGGAAACTAGAAAAACATCTGAGGCAACATTTGTTGAGTCAGATGTTTTTTTAGGTATTGGTATTGTAAAACTTACAATTCCATGATTCTGGAGTAAATCAATGTCCTGAAAAAATGCCTCCTCCTAAAATAAATTTAGAAATAAAGAAAGTATATAGTATAATATTCATCTTTTGGAAGATTTTCTGTAAAAGAAAGTAAGATAGATCATGTAGCATGTTAGTTTTGTATATGAATAATAGTCTGTCTTTAGTTTAATGGCCGAACTATATTACCGATGCATTCTTAACATTTCCATAAATTTCTGTTCCAAAAGCAAATCTATATTAAAAATATTCATAGCAGTTATCGGTGAACGATTGTGGACAAAAGTGCTTATAATCATTGTGAAGATTTGTACGTTCACTTACCAAAAACGAAGAGGATGGGTCTCACTATAGAGTAAGAAGTCAAACAGTCTACGATATTTTAAGCAAGCTTCAAATAATTTGGAGTACAAATTGATAGCAGCAACTTACCTCATCTTCATGAAGAAGCTCTTCAGCATCTGCGTCTACAACCTGGTCCATTTGCATCTTTTAAACAGTTGCGACTGGAAATGAAGGGCGGATAGTGAGATTAAAGAACATCAAAATGCCAATAATAAATTTTAAAACAAGACAACCAAGGAAAGCTATGACATAACTATAATATTTTAATTTAGTTTAAAAGTGCATTTTACCTATTAGGAACTACATGAGTAAAATAAACTTTTCAGGAGTTTAACTCACCAAATGCACAGGCAGAAATGTTATGCAAGAGTTGCATCATGGTTGAAGTAAATAAACATAACAGATCTCCTGCTTATGAAAGACTACACTAAGACGGAGAGAGTGTTAATTTTTGTTACCTGGTCTGAATATTCATCATGTTGGATATATAGGAATTTTACCTGTGCTATTTATACACTATTTATACTGTGGTAAGACCAAGTTGTGCGTAAAGTGGGTTCAAGAAACAAGATTATTGATTAGAAGTTTTTCTATTGGCTAATAGGAAAACTATATGCAACTTACTCACATTGGTGTGGAGCGGTACTGCAATATTGTCAAAGTCCGCTGTTCGAAACAAAAATCCAATCTCGCAAGAGGAGGCAGATCGCAGCATCGACAGTTTCCTCGAGCATTTGCCACATGAAGGCCTGACAGCACTAAAGCAAAGCCGTATCATGCAATATCTCAAAAATTAACTTGGACTCCTTTTCTTTCATACTTCATCTGTGAACTGACCAGCCCACGTTGCAAGAAATACTGAATTACCAACGAGTTGCATTTTTGTTCGATTTTCCGGAAAATAGTTTGTCTATTTGGTTTTCACCGTCCGGATAATCGACGATGCACTGTACTATATGAACTAGTTGCTTGTCAACCCCGATAACATGACACGAATCATCACAAACTAGATCGACAGGCGTCACCTTAAACTGATAATTCTATTTATAACTTACCTGAAATGGTAGTTACACGGTAGTGCATTACTGTACGGAGAGGCTACTGTGATAATTGGTTTATGGAAATCGTCATCCTGGGCAATGAAGATTCAAAACGACGGTCAGTTAAAGGCTAAAAAATCGCATTGTGTACAACAAAACTTAGAACAGGAATGTTGAGATATAAAAACGGCCTTAAATACTGGACGCATTCGTTCAAGCCAAACGCGCGTTTTGTTGCACTCTTTAGCAAATTGGTCTGTGCAAAAAGTCTACAGCTTTTGTATCTAATCTAGATTAAAAAAGAGGTGAGAGGGGGAGAAGGAGGAGAACTTAGTTCCAATATAAAGGCTTCGGTCAACTGTAAATTTATTTGCACAGACCAAATTGATAAAAGTGCAAGAAGTAAAAAAAAAAGTAAGAGAAAACAATGTTACAAGAGCAAAGATTGTAGAAGCGAAGGTTGCAGAAAGGGAGGTAGTAGAAATGAATTTAGTAAAACCAAAGGTTGCAGAAGCAAAGGTGCTGTGCTGTGCTGTGCTGTGCTGTGCTGTGCTGTGCTGTGCTGTGCTGTGCTGTGCTGTGCTGTGCTGTGCTGTCTAGTAGGTTTGAAACTGTGCTTTGCTTTCCGAACAAGAAGTGAGTCAGATATAAACATTGGCCAGACCTTCTACTGATCTCTCACCTCCAACAACATCTCTAGTTAGAACCAAAATGATGCCGGTCGCTGTGATGAGGTTCAGTTATTTTCCGATAGATCCCCTGCTTCAGAGTAGGAACAATGGATGCCATGTCTGCACATTGAAAAGATGCCACGGAATGGAGGCCAAGTGTAATCTACACCAATTTGGTTTAAAATAACAATAGGCACCCCAGAGGAATTAATTGTAGATGACGACATCGAGCACCTGGAATTGACCATTTTGTTATATTATCCAGCACTATAACTTTTTTGGAAGAGTTATCGCACTAACTCAAGTACAGAAAAGGAGTTTTTGCGAATGCATATCAGTGGGAGTGAACTTTTCTCAATCAGTAGGCCCACTGTGTAAATGACCTCTTTTCTAAGGGGATTACATCAAGTACACCACAGACCCGTAGATAGCCACGCCTAATGGGGTTGATGAGCTATTAGCGAAGAGGCAATACATTTTTATGGAAAATCAAAACTACAATAAACTATTAATTATTACTATTGTAGGCTACGTATGATGATTTTCCTACGAAATTCCATCGACTTAAAATACTCCTTGTTAATTGGTTTTTAAGGAGTTATCTCCCAAACGCAAGCACAGAAAAGGAGGTCTTGCAAATGCATATCAGTGGGAATGAACTTTTAGCAATCAGTAGGCCGACTGGGTAAATGACCTCTTTGTAAGGGGATTGCATCAAGTAGGGGATTACATCAAGTACACCACAGATCGGTAGGTAGCCAAGCCAAATGGCGGTTCGATGAGCTATCAGGGAAGAGGCAATACAAATTTTTTTATTGAGCTTGGAAATTACAATAAAGTATTAATTATTACTAGTGTAGGCTACGTATGATGATGTAAGAGAACATTAATATTGTAAGTTTGGTTTACTATAACCGACGTCATTAAGGCATGGAAGGACTTGAAACACGTTTCTAAGTACAAGAATGACAACATAGTGGAAAACTATGCAGAGCAGTCCAATTCTAACCCGCAGAGTGCAACACAAGACTTCGACATACTGATGCTAGAGAGAAGTAGCAAAAGTACACATATGGTATACCATAAACAATATGCATAGGCCCTGTTGATTATGTGTTTATCGTTAGCTCGCAGGACTTTTTTTTTTAACTTGGGAGGGCCTAGAGAGAAACGCGAAAGGAAGCTTTTGCCTAAAGAATTGATGTAGCATCTGTTTTCATTTATGACCATGATCTGTACGGTAAGGGGCGGTCCTACTGGGCGGTTGAGCCCACCTTAAGGCTTGCTTCTCCAGCTCTGTCGAGTAGCCTTAATGGACTGGCGTCCCCCTTGGTTGCCACATCTGCCCGTTATTTAGTGGGTCTGTTGGGTGGTTTTACTGGATTTTTTTTGGGGGGGGGGTGTAGTTTCAAAATCGGACCCACTGCTGCTCTGATCAGTAGTCGTTGATGCTTTATTGGATCCCACCTGCCCTTTATTTATAAGTTACCCTTTTTGGAGGTTTTATCGTTTATGTAGGGTAGTTTCAATTCAATATGAAGCCCATGACTTCATCATCAGGGGTCTTTGATTGACAGGTTGCTAAAGCTGACTAATTACACTTTTGTGCTATTTACTTGCTCCAAGAATTCAGAGATTGATAGGAAGAATGAATTCACAAGGTCGTTAAGAGGTTATGAAGTTGTGAATATGATGATATTTAAAAGATATATATGTCTATTAGATGTTAACGTTTGGAATTTTTCTCCTTGAGAACTTTTACTGTTCCATTGTATTTATTTGTAAATATTGATACTCAATTTAATTTTTTTCATAGCCCAGTGCACATGTCTTCCCTGGAGGGGCTTTGGATAAAGCTGATACTTCAAAGGAATGGCTTTCAATATTCCATGATGCTGGGTTTCCAATGGAATCACTTAACTGCCTTCAAAATATATCAGAAAGATGTTGGAGGTTAATGCAAGCATTAAAACGTTGCACTGTGGTACCAAACCAAAGAAGAATTTGTTTTGATGGATTAGCCCTTGCTGGATACATCAGAGTAAGTAAAGAAATCCCCCAATGAGCCTTACGACCTTAGTTCCTCTTTACGTTTTTAAGCGCTATTTTTATTGATACCTCTATAAAGGGACCACTATAGAAACAAGGTCTTCTGAACGTTTTTAATGCTATCCCTGTCAACTTTATCAGTAGGGGTTTTTTGAGCACAATTTCTTTCTTTTTCATTACTGATATTTTATATTTTATTCTTTAAAGTGACTTAAATATTTTTTGTTTTATTTTGTAAAGTAATTAATATCTTAAAAATTGTAATTTTGACTGTAAATTATTCCTTTTGTAACTATTTTTTTTTATATGGCGAAATAAATACATACAAATATACAACGTAAGAAGGAGTCGCAGACAGTCTCAAGATCTGTGCAATCATCAATTACTAGTAAATTTAGGTTCCTATGCGATGGAAGTATTTCAGTTTCGCTTTCTGTGTGATTGTTTCAATGAAAGCCCCATATCTATGGGCACCGCTCTATTCCTTGTCAAATGGGCAGTGCATGGTTTTGGATCTGCATCATTATTCTTGATCACTTCTGTTTCGCTTCGTATTCCGTGCGTAACTCTTTATTTTTAATTTATTCATGTGATTCGTATCTCTATATAGGATAATAAATTCAACAAATGTAACATATGTTGTTTTCCATGTGACTCATGATACCTTTAAAAAGCTAAACTATAAAAAATTTACCATTAAGTTACACCTACTTTTAAAATATCCTATAAAATAAACTTTAAAAAAAGTATGACAAGATGTAAAGTTAGTGGTAATATTTTATTTTTATTTTTATTTTTATTTTTATTTTTTTTTTTTTTATTTTTATTTTTTTTTTTTTTTTTTTTTTTTTTTTTTTTTTTTTTTTTTTTTTTTTTTTTTTTTTTTTTTTTTTTTTTACCAGTATAAAGACCAATATGTGTACAGAGATGTAGGCAGGAGGATGAAAGCAACTAAAACAGACTTTACCAGGGGTGAGGATGAGACTTTACAATAAGCACATCATCAGTGAAGAATATACAAATACAAAGAAACAGCACGATCTGATTGTTAACATTGACATTGACGTTAAAGCTAATGCAATCACTGTTAAGCGAGGTGTAAGACAAGGATGTGTTCTTGGCTAACATTTACAGACCATACCAAGAAGAGAAACATATCATGTGACATCAATATTGACAAAAACCCTATTAACACTCACTTTAGTATGTTCACTTAATATGTTACGAGCATTTTAGTGAAATCCGGCATTACGCGTAATGCCAATATTGTTCAGTCATCAGGCATAATGACTAATCCCCGCAATCATTACACGTAATGACTGATGTGTCTAGGCATTTCAAGTCATTACTAAACTTACTGTTAGGTATTACGCGTAATGTCTAAATTGAATCAAACTCACGTCGGATTTTCTAGAAAACATGAACTCCTACATACATGTCATGACTTTGAATACGTCCTGTGTCGACAATTACCAAAGTAGTTCGTTTAGGGTATAATACAGGCGCTGAAACTTTTTTGCCTTAAATCACGTAAAACTAATCTTTTCGCAACTGTAGTTTACCACTTTATTCTCATTTGCTTATAATTCAAATTCAATAAAAATTAAGAAGCCATCACAACTTTTTGTGTTCAAAATTGGTCCCCAGAAAAGACATTAGCCGCGTTCACATCAACATCGGTTGTGGAAACGGTTGTACTTATAACGGTTTTGAAACCGATTTAACCGAGATTTAACAACAACCGTTCCGAGGTCAGTTCATACTGGATGCCTCTTAAGCCGAATTTCCACTAGACGAATTTGTTAGCGCGAAGCGATTTTTTTCGTACCTAGGCATGCGCATTATGTAATAAGCTCTTCGCCACAGCGAAATATTTCTCTTCGCGCTAACAAAGAATTCGCTGCACAAGATATGTGATTCTCTACCACATCACATGCCCTATGCTCTGAATGAAAAAGGGACTACGATTAACTGTACGAATCTTCGGTAGGGAATGAAGCAACTTCCCTTAAATTTGTGGTATCGATGACCTGTACCTTTTACTTAAAGTAAAATCATCCATATATGGGTCGTTTTACCACGCTGTGGCATGTAATAACCTTGACGCTACAGGATTCTTTGGTCTTGAAGGTGATCCACTTTGCTTTTTCACGTAGCTTGCTTAAGGACCGGCTCAACACACCATCATGTGCAAGTAATTTTAGTTAAAGTGGTTTACTCTATGTTACACCGAGGGTTTGGACACGGGATCAAACCCACAACGATTTGGTTCTTGATATACACTTTATCCGTTAGGCCAACCCGTCTCTTGATGGTCTTTAGTGTAACACTATCGTTACGGCCAAATAATCATTGAAGTTGAGGAAACAAAATATTTTAGCCTGTCTTAGCAAAGGAGGGACCTGATAATTTTACCATTACAGAGGAACATAAATTTGATGATGGAGGTTGGCCATGAAATTATTAAATGAATACTCAGATTCAGAATATCTAAGTTTGCTACGCACATCCGACTCATATATTACGAAGAATCCTTATTTATAGGAAAAATGCCTCACTTACCAGTGCTGTTAGTATAGCCAGGCATCCGTAAAGGTGATAGTAAAATTTATTAGATGAAGTCAGCATATTTACAGTTGTGCAATAGCTTTCCCTGCTGATTACGTATGATGCTCATTTCACAAAGTAATAAATGGATGCATTGTGTGTGTGTGTGTGTGTGTGTGTGTGTGTGTGTGTGTCCAAACAGTTTCTACAAAATATTTTCCTTCGTATTCTACGGGCTTTTATGTACATATATATTGTATACGTATATGTTATCTTGGGTGAAAACAATCGGTTAGGAAAAATTTTGATTTAACTGTACCCTTCATAGTGTTAGAAGGTATTGCAATATTTCGTAAACTTTTACGCAAAAAATGAGAAAATATGTTGTGCAATAAGGTGAAGTTCGCTATAGAATCTTATATGACATTATATGCAAAATGACTATAAGAAAATCACATCTTTAGATCAAGATTGTACCAAACGTGAATACAGAGTTATATTTTTGATGTTTGGAGGATATTTTTTAGTCATAATGCTCAAAATAATTAAAAACCGGTTGATTATATGTGAGCAACTATTTCGGTTGTTTCAAATCTCATACATTTTAGAAAATAATTTGCTCAAAATCTAAAATATCTTGCATAAATACAACATATAGATGTAGAAATACTTAAGAGATACTAAAAGCCCTTAAAAATAAAAATGTAATTCAAAGAGTATGTTTTAAGGCCTTTTTACAAAATTTTTGAAATTTTTGAATATTGCGCATTATTTTATAGCCATAGATGACGTCATTTACACCAAATTAAAATTATTTTTTTTAATTTGTTGGAAAAGAGTTAAACTATAAACGTGCCAAATATCTTTGTCATAGCATTGCTCGATATAAAGTTATAGAGTGTCAAAGTGCCGCGGGCCTACTAGGCCCCCCCCAACATGTATGAGAAGAGGCAAAAAGCCCATGTAAGGTAGGGTTAAAAAAGTTCATTTTCTGTCCATCTTAAGATGGTTTAATATCGATTTTTGTCTGTGCCTTTTCTTCTTTTGCAACAATATGCAATGACCATTTGCCCTGTAAGTAAATTGTAACATTTTGCAGTCGCAGAAGAAAAGACACTGGCAAAATTTGTTAAACAGCGCATCTTGTCTTGCATTCAAATACATTCTGCAATGTGAATCTTCAATCCAATGAGCTCTCCATAAAATGTTTTTTATTCTAAAGAAAACTATTCGATCTTTTTCTAAGTATACTTTCAAACCTGGTAAAACAGTTCGTTTTGTGCTACAAAACAAAAATACAATATAGAGAAACATTGTGTACTTAATAGCTTTTTTGGTCTAACACCTCTAGAGTACTATGGTAAGAAATGAATATTTTCTATTTGTCTAGTGTTCTTTTCAAAACGAATATTAATTTGCAGGTTCTTTGTGAAGAACAAAATGCAGATGATAAGAATAAACTAGATTTCAACCTAGTTTAAAGCTTACGTTATATACAATAGAAGAGTATCTTCTTATAAGAGAGTCACTTTATTGTCCTTGGAGACATGGCCAGAGACTGCAGCTTAATCTGTTTTCTTTCTGATTTATTGCAGATGTCCTATGGGAAAATTTTCGGCACAGGTAATCTATACTTGGAACAAACAAATTTCTATTGATGGTGACTATGTGCAACCAGGTTACGCATTTCATTTTCTTGGATACCAAAGGAAGATGCTTGAGAGTAATAATGGTAGCTTTTGACGACGACTTACAAAACAGTCAAAAGCAATTACTTCACCATGGCGTGGGGGACTTCCTCCACTTGTCTCACAGATCAAATCTTCAGTTCATTTAAATCCGATAAGAAAATAGGATCGTCTAGAGTTCTGTTTTAATATTCTAAAAGTGTTGGGATTCTGTCTGAATTAAAATACTCTTTGTTCATTTCAATAATTATTCTACACATTCTGTAAATTTATATGAGGTATTATCTCTACTCTAGAGCTTATTTTAAATTAGAGCTTAAGCGGCCAGTTTGGGAGAATTGATTTTAGCATTCACCGAGGCCCGAATAAGCGCTCAGGTCCGAGTAAGCACCCAGGTCTGAATAAGCGCACAAGATTCTTAATTAGAAACTAACGGTATATCGATTTATGTTGCAGTAGAAGAGTGGCTCCGTACCATAATTCTAATGAAAAGGGAAACGATTAAAGTAGTCCAATACATTCTATTCGAGGTGACCA
Source organism: Alatinidae sp. Z8VKAUB7J3 (assembly GCA_010016025.2). Classification (NCBI taxonomy): domain Eukaryota; kingdom Metazoa; phylum Cnidaria; class Cubozoa; order Carybdeida; family Alatinidae; species Alatinidae sp. Z8VKAUB7J3. The sequence goes on from JAAAKM020073195.1 coordinate 152,852,838, forward strand.
TGAAAGTATCTTAAATTTGTATGGAGCAGCTTACTTAATCAACTTATGACTTGCAAACCTATTCACCGTTACCATTCGACGGACGTTTTAATGCTCTATTGATTTCCTATATTTCTGTAGTTCCTGGCGCCACTGGTATCATCATGCTGATCAAGGATTATGGGGATGATGAGGATGATGAGGATGATGAGGATGATGAAGATGATGAGGATGATGAGGATGATGAGGATCATGAGGATGATGAGGACGATGAGAATGAGGATAATAAGGCTGATGAGGATGATGAGGATCATGAGGATCATGAGGATCATGAGCATCATGAGGATGACGACGATGATGAGGATGATGAGGATGATGAGGCTGATGACGATTATGACGATGATGACGATGATGAGCATGATAAGGATAACGAGGAGGGTGAAGATGATTATTCAGAGGATGATGAAGATGATGAGGATGATGAGGATGATGAGGATGAGGATAATAAGGCCGATAGGGATGGTGAGGATGATGAGGATAATGAGGATGCTGAGGATGATGAGGATAATGAGGATGACGAAGCTGATGAGGATGATGATGAGGATGAGGATGAGGAGGATGATGAGGGTCATGAGGATGATAAGGATGATGAGGAGGATGAGGATGATGGGGATGATGAGGTTGATGAGGATGATTGTGATGATGAGAATGATAAAGAGGATAAGGAGGATGGGGATGATGAGGAGGATGAGGATGATGAGGATGAAGAGGATGATGAGGATGATGAGGATGATGATGAGGATGAGGATGAGGAGGATGATGAGGATCATGAGGATGATAAGGATGATGAGGAGGATGAGGATGATGAGGATCATGAGGATGATAAGGATGATGAGGATGATGAGGATGATGAGGATGAAGAGGATGATGAGGATGAAGAGGATGAGGAGAATGAGGATGATAAGGCTGATGAAGATGATGAGGATGATGAGGATCATGAGGATCATGAGGATGACGAGGTTGATGAGGTTGATGAGGATGATGAGGATGATGAGCATGATGAGCATGATGAGCATGATAAGGATAAGGAGGAGGGTGATGAGAAGGATTCAGAGGATGATGAGGATGATGAGTATTCAGAGGATGATGAGGATGAGGATAATAAGGTTGATGAGGATGATACATGAATTAATTATCATAATTTTCTCTAAAGCTAATGGCTTGTAGTTCCATCTACATATAACACTAGAAGGCCATTTGTAGAACCATGCTAACTATTTGATAGTAGAATAACGTCATAGGAAACAGACGAAGAGCGATTCAGAATAGAAGTGTCTGTCTTGTGGGAACGATGTTTACATCTCACGTGCCTTATCACCCAGTTTCCGTTAAATTAGTTTAAGATGCTTACAGCGCCGATGAAAGAGAAAACGGCAAACAAGGAAACACTATTTTGCAAAATCCTTGTATAGTGGGGTGGCTTAGCCATCAAAAAGACCATTGTACTGAGAATGTTCAGACCAGAATGAAATTTTCAGGTTATGTTCTCGTATGCATGTTGCATCGATTTTCACCCAGAGACAGAATTTAGGGGGCTACATGCTATGTTATGGAGCAACAATGAGGGTCCAAATGAACCCAAATTATGCTTCGTTTCCTCCTGACTCTGAGATCATTGCCAACTGAATATTGTCACACAAGCACATTCAAAGAGTGGAAGTGAAATATCTGGTTTTGATTGGTTACTCTTGGGTGTCTAATAGAAGGGGGGCAGGAATAAATGGGGGATCCCGAATACTTAATAAATGGGGTGTGTGTGGAAAATGACCAAAATGAAGTTAAGGATCAATGTTTAGAATCAACTGCAAATAAAAACATTTTCTACTATACCTCCTCAAAAATTTTCATGGGTAGGAGATTACATAAAAATTAATAGGCGGGGGGGGGGGGGGGGGGGGAATAAGAATGTCCGTGGGGAAAATTTTTTAAAAATTAATTAGCTGGAGGGGGGAGGACGTCTATCAGGCACCCAAGAGTAGGGGAGAAAGAGTAGCTCAAGCCAAGTGTTTTATTATCGGAAAATGATTTCACATTGAGAGCTTCAGATTTTGATATTTGTCCTTTCAATCCAAACTGGTGTTTTTAAGCCCTATGTGCAAACTCTCCAAATTATCAATAATTCGGACCTTACACAGAAACAACTCAACTTGGTTCGATTGCACGAGCAAGCAAAGAAAAACTTGGAGCAAGAGATACAGGTATGTAAACTTCTTGGAAAAGGTCAGCAACTGTCAGTTGACGCTGTCCATTCGTTCCCTTCCTCATCCCCCCTATTATTTCGTTTCTCGTTCTCTTCCTGAATGCTTCCCTTCTGTCCCTCTTTTGCTGTTTTTTCATTGTGTTAAATTCTCATTCATATTCTTACATTATAAACGTATCAGGGAGCCCAACCACCACTTATGTTGAAAGTCTGCTAAGCAGTTTGTAATGCATCCCCGTAGATAATAGCTATAGTAGAACGCATGCAGGAATCGATTGTAGGGAGGGAGCGTGACTTCAAAGGGATCGATTTTAACACTTGACAAGGTGGTTTGTTTGGATTTTCCTGAGCCATACTCTGTCAGACGCCAAAATACACATTACTATTAGCATGAATGAATATTCGAAATCCAACCAAGCTGCCAAACGAGCCTATCATCATTAAGACTGAAAAGGGTACGAGATACAGAGGGCCGTGATGTGGAGGGCGTGGGCGTGGGCCAAGTAGCCCTCTGGACCCGTTACCGAACAAGAACCTACCCACAAAAAAGTTATAAAAATTCTCTATGTAACTCTTATCAGCAACTTGGACTAATATGATTGCAACATCGAAACATCATCTATAGAATCTACTAGATGTTACCAATAACTTGATTTGCAAGTAAAGAGTGATTACCAGCCTGCCACCAGTACCTCCATTTCTTCTCATTAAACTAATAAAATGTATCCATACTCACAATTTTCTTACCTGATGCCTTTTAGAATTATAAAGATGAAGCTCAGAAGCAAAGAAAGATTATTTATCAGCTGGAGAAAGAAAGAGATCGATACATCAATGAAGCAAGTGATCTTACTCAAAAGGTGCTGCAGCATATGGAGTATGAGTCATATGCAAGACGTCATTTTAGAAAAGACTTTTTCACTATTCAATAAATAAATAGAAAAGTTAATTAGCACTGTGTTTGACTGGGATGTGAGGTTAAAGAAATATTTAGAGTTTTAGGCCAGCCATGTAGATTTAGAGAGAACTGTTACAAAGATGCAGTTAGGGGGGAAAGAGATCAGCAAGGCTGCAAGAATATGTTACAGAAATGGTAAAAGCATGAGAAGATACTGAAGTTGAGCTTGTTACATGTATGGCTAATCAGATTATAAAGGATGGTGTTGTCTTGACAGAGGGGGAGTCAAGTGTTATAAAAATTGCTAAGACTAGGTTGAGGCCCACATAGGAGCAACTATAGCGGATTGGAGTTGGTTGGTCAAGTAATCAAAGAATGATGGGTAAATTACTTAGAAAAAGAATAACATGCATTAAATTAGATGATGGCATGTTAATGAGACAGATATCATGCAGTTGGTTTTTTTCTTGGCATGGCATTACAGATGCAATATTTTTATCAACAAAAGAGACTGACTCTCTTTTTACTCTCATAGACTTGGAGGAAGCTCTTGACAGAGTGCTATGTAAAGAAATTTAGCCCTTTTTTATTTATTTCAGTTTTAAAAGCATTGTCTGTGCAATTCAGGACATGGGTGTCCAAGAGGTATTGTATGCAGATTATTTAGTTCGCATAGTAGAGTAGATGGACGAGTTAATTGAAAAGTTCAAGAAACTAAAGAAAAGATTAGAGAAAAGGTTGGGAGTAAATGCAACAAACCATTAGTCATTATTAGTAAGAGTGAAGCCAAGAGTGGTCTTGATGTTGGAATGTGGCTATGTGGGGTTTGCAGGAAAGGAGTTATATACTAATAAATTGATTATTTGCAAGATCTGCATTCATAAAAATGCAGTGGCATTCAGGAATGTGAGAGGGGTATCAAACGGAGTGATACTTGTAGGGTAAATTCTGCTGAGGGAAATTTAAAAGTCTTTTCCTCCATTAACTAGTGAATTTTTGTTGGCTCAGGTAAGTTGTATGAAAATGAGGATCAGATAGTGAAGCAGAATAAAATTGGAAACTATCCTTTATCTGCCCCCCCCCCCCACTTTTTATTTAGATGCATCACCCCTACGAATGGTATCGAAACGTGTAGCTAGTGATTAGCATCTTATCTTTGTAGATCTATTTCACACTTCAAATGGTTTTTTTATTTTGCATACTGAAAAATAGAACTTAGAAATTGAGATTTCGCAAAACCTTCGGAAGCCACAGCAAACAATTCAAAGTGATTTACTTTGTAGATTTGTTACTGCAATTAAATTAGACGTATACTCTTTGGTCTCTAATAAACTGGGGGTGAGTTGGAATACACGGGGGGGAGGTGGGGGCTGTAGAAACAGTTTCAAAGATTAAATAACGGGAGGCTTGAATAAACGGACGAATTTAATCAATTTTTGACAATAATTCCTTATAGCTTAATACACAAAATTAACGTGTACACGAATTAACGCGGCTTTTATTAACGTTGATCTAATTAACGTTTTTAAGACTAAAAATGCATTTTGGTTGACATTGATTAACGTTTCATCGGCAACTTAATGTTTGAACGACATTAATTAACGTTTTCAAACTATCAAACGTAATTTAGTGCTATTGTTAATTGATGCGTGTGTTAATAAATGACAAATCAAGGTGTTTTCTCTTTCCATAAAATTTACGCGATTCTTGCATACAAGTGGCTTAAGGGGCAACATTACCAAAACTTCAGTTAGAAAAGTTTAAAAGATGAGCAACAAAAATATAACCATCATGTTTGAGATCTTAGCACCGCGGGTTTATCAGGTGCTCGTCTTCACTGTACTTTCTCCCCTGATATTCGTCTTCGAATTTCAAAGTAAATGGCTTAAACTCGCGCAGTTCGACATGCATCCCTAGTTGTCATTTCCCTCCAAATTTCAGATACCTCCAATCCTTTCACACAATTCTGTGGTATCGTGGTATGCTTGTAAAACAAAGAGGCTCAAATTTATGAACAAAATCTATAAACGCTGCAAAATAACCAAATATTTATAAATTCCATGAATAGGAAATGTGGGTTGAGAATTCTACGTAGATCAATTCTTCTATCTTCATTCCTTGAAAAAGTAGGGGGAAAATGTAATGGAAATACAAATAGAACGCGGAGTGCAGTTGTTTCCAGGCACTACTTGTAAAAAGAATACTCATAAATCAATCTTTAATGCTTCACAATCACGTCAATGTATCCCTTTCAGACACAGTATTTGAGGGTCCCACAGATAGGTCCTTATTTTCAATGCTTTTTTTTAAACTTCCAGTTCTTATCACAGTGGTTGTAGTACAAAAGTGGTCGACGGTTACTGTATTTCTTTATTCTAAATTGATGTAAATTAATCCCAGAGCTGCGTTAATCAGAGATTTAAGCTTCTATACATTAGACTGCTTTCCTAAGGTCCTCTCATTTGCAAAATTGATTCCATTCAAAGTTTGATGTGTAGTATCATACACTTTAAACAAATACTTGTATTTACCTTTTTTTTGTAGTTTACGTTTCCATTGCTGATTGCCTAGCTTATTGATAGACTGTATAATAGGGCCTACTGATATAAGAAGGGGACTAGGCGTTGACAAAACCATCATCGACATTATTCGAAAACGTAGGCTTCAGTGGTTTGGAAACCCGAACAGGCTTCCTAAAGTGTTGTCAAAAAGGTTTTCAAAGAAGACTTTACCAAAAAGAGACCATGAGGAAGACCCCCGAAACGCTAGTCTGACCACGTACAAAAACAAACCAATCTGCCCCTATTAATTGCACAACGATTGATCCGAGATAGGACTAGATGGAAGCAAGTTGTAAAGACGAATGTGGCAAGGCACACTGGAGTACGCTGATAAGTCATATAAGTCAAGTTTATTTCACATGGTAAGGGGATCACCTTAAGAATAGCAACTTTGTCTTGTTACCTTCTTGTTACGTCTTGTTACGTCTTGTTACGGACCTGCAATTCTTATTGCGTGGTAATGGTGATACTATGGTAATGAGTTCATGTTACTAATGTCTGTAAAACCCCAGTGGTCACGCCCAATTCTGCTCGAACGTTTGGTCACGCCCATGATTGCACACACATACATTTTAACCACGAGCCGCCACTGCATGTACGTCATAATCTATTGTTTGGCTCACTGTCGTGGGCACAACCAAAACCAGACACTACATTGCATGAAGACATACGTTATGCTAAACAGTTGACTGATTACATGGAAAATGGAAATTGAATCGAAACAGATTATGCAATTGTGATAGACAACAATTGAGAGTCCGGGGGCATAGTGAGAAGTTTCGAGTAATACAAGTGTATCAGGATTGATTATTCCTTTATTTCTTTAAATAAATTGAGGTGAGGGGGCAGCGCTGGTAAGCAATAGCATGGTACCTCTTCACTTTAAAAGCTGGCCAGTAAACTATTGAAAAAGGTTATATATATCTATATGTATACCCGGTAGTTAATTGATGGTATCATATTTTCTTATTTCTCTGGTGTTCCTTTCAAAACTAACATTTCAAATCCTCTTTTCTCGATTATATATACTTTCTAACTGTGATTGGCTTTGGACAGACAGACAGGCCAGAGGGCAGTCCTTCCTTGGTCAAGTCACATTGCACAATGAAGCAGGTCTCAAATTGCACTGAGCTGGATGTTGATGTTTACCTATGGATGATTCGGAGCTAATGTGGCGACTAGAGAAATTGAATATGTTAACATTGAAGATCATGTAGCTCAGTTGATAGAGCACATACCACAAAAGCATGGGTCACAGGTTCGATCCAAAAAATCCCAAGGCAAAATCCCCAAAACATGATAAATGGGGGGTTGGAAAATGACCAAAATGAAGTTGAAAAAGAAATGTTTAGAATCAACTGCAACTCCCTAAACGTAAGGTAATAGAGCACAAACAATAGTCAGTTATTTGAAGTCATGGCAGTCTACTACATGCCTTCCAAGATTTTAAAAATGTTCCCCTCATCCTCCTGCTCAATGACAGTATTATTGCTAACATGTGTAAATACTGAATATATATGTATTCATATTTTTCTTTTTTTTCAGTTTTTTCTTTTTAGGTTCTTTAGTTTTTTTAGTTTTTCTTTTTTTTAGTTTTTTTCTTTTTTAGTTTTTTCTTTTTTTCTTTTTTCTTTTTTATTTTTTCTAGTTTTTCTTTTTTTTCAGTTTTTCTTTTTTTAGTTTTTTAGCTTTTTTATTTTCTTTATTTTTGTTTTTTTTTCTTTTTAGTTTTTTACCTTTTTTTCATTTTTTTTTTCTTTTTTTTCTTTTTTACTTTGGTTTGTTCTAGTAATCTTGCAGTGCTTTACCTGGACAGGAACATTTTTTTTTGTTACATTTTTCGTAGCAGAATACCACGTCGTCAAATTTTTGATTTATTGTTTCTCTTGTTTTCACTTCGCGACCAATTTTGAAATTGGATTTTGCCAATTTTGTTCGTCCTGCCATCTCAAGTAGGCAAAAAACTAAACTTTCATATTTTTTTGCCATTTTCATTCTGATATGGGCATTTTCCATTTCTCTAAAACCACAAGGTTCTGCTCTACGAAAAATTTCTGCATATTCATGTCTTGTTTTTTGTTCTTAAGTTTCCTTTTCACGAGGTCGATGACTGTTTTACCATCTTCATTTCGTAGTTCCAGCTCAACAGAAGGGTTTTCGACGAAATATTTTAAAATTTTCAGCCAGCCATTTTGAACAGCAATATGCACCGGGAAAAATTTTTCTGAATTTATGTCAGCACCCCTTTCTACGACCTGCATAACATTTTCCAGTCTATCATCGTCTGAAATTCTTAATCTTGGAGATAAGGCTTCAAAGAGCTCACGATTAATATTAATATTTTTTGCTACACATACAATCACTAAATGAGTTATTTGGGTTTTGCTGCATGTATTTATATTGAGTATGACGTCATGTATTAAAATGAAAGCTTCCTTATATTGCAATGACGTCATACTGAATATATATGTATTCATATTTTTCTTTTTTTTCTTTTTTCTTTTTAGGTTCTGTACATAACACTATATGAAATGTAATCCATGTTTTATTAGGCTGGAGAATAATTCACCACAGAAGTAAATGCTTTTTTTGGCAACAAATTGTAAAAAATATAGACGTTGTCGATAGCTACACTTTAAAAAAAGAAGTGAACATCACCAAAGAAAGAATACAGAAAGTGATACAAATCTAAAATGGGTTTATATCAATGCAAAAGAAATGATTAAAGAAATAAACTATAGGCGTACAAATAATAGAAATATGATGATCTTGATAATGATAATGATGAGGACGGTAGTAATGACGATGCTGCTGCTGATATATCTTGTCTCGTTGTATCATTGTCATTCTTAAAGTTAAAGGTATTAAATGATAACACATATTAAATAGAGTCGAATTTAAGTCCAAAACATTGAGTTACTTATCGGTTCCAAAAATACATAAACACATTTTCTGCCCTGGATCACTTAGCATAGGAAAATAAATTCTGGTTTTGGTACACAAACAATGGTATGACACATGTACATATGTCAATGTATGTCAATTATGTCAATGTAATGAGGTATGTGTCACGTATTCTATTTTTGTCACTGGAGAAGTAAACTACTACGGAATTAAACAGATAATTTATGTCACCGTAAAAGCAATAGCGTTTTTTAATTCAGGAGTTCATTTTCACAAAATAACACCTTGATGAAGTGGAAATAATTACATAAAGATAAGATAAATAAGTCGGATATTTATGCAATGCTGCTACATCACTGGCCTGTAAGACATGCTGATGTATGTCATCATCTGCAGACATCTTCCAGCCGTTGCCATTAATCAATTTTTCATCTAAAATTTTTCGTCTGTGCTTTCTGAGCCTGCACAGACACCTAGTTAATGTAGCCTAAATCATCTGTCAACTTCGCCTTTAAAGGTCATAAGCAGTTGTCTGATAACAGTACATTATAAAAGATAGATAACAGTCACACTTTATACTATTCCATGCTTTCAGTGGATATGCTTCTTTCCTTAGACTATTTAGATGTCCGGAATATTTCTTGCGGATTCATACTAGGGGCATAAGTTATAAGACCATTACTGTTGTCGTCGGCATCAAAAGCTTGGGCAAGATAAACCTCATGGCCAGGAGGAATGTCTTCAGGGATATGAACAATTGCACGTGAAATGGAGAACTTGGGAGGGTTGTCATTTAAATCACCGACAGTAACATAGGCTTTGACTGTAGCGTAAGACGATCCAGATCTGGCTAAGATAGTTAATTCATAAAAAGGGCCTTGTTCTCTGTCAACACGCTTTGCTGTTGTAATTAAACCAGAACTGTCTTTAATTTGAAACAGCCTAGCAGGATCTCCGTTTACAATAGAATATTTAAGGATTCCAGTCTGATGAGACGCATCCGTAACTATTCGACCAACTTCACGTCCAATAGAAGGATCTTTTTCACTAGAATCCTCTTTGATTGTGAAATTGTATTGAGATTCGGTAAATGCAATAATGTTCATGTTACCAATAGCCACTTCCACAAGAGCATCTTCAACTGCTTTTCTATCCCCTTTGTCCTTAGCACCGATTTTTAGCTTGTAAATGAGCTTACTACCAAGACTTGCTGTAGATTTTAAACGGATTATACCAGTCGTTTCATTTATTTCAAAGACACCATCGCTACCACTCTTGATGGAATAACTTATTTGTGCATTAATGCCTTCGTCTTCATCAACAGCAATAACCCGTACAATATCTTCACCTATCGTAGCTGAGTCAAAAACATTTACAAAGTAGTATACAGGGTAAAATTCAGGGCTGTTATCATTAGCATCAACGACTTTCAAATAAACAGTGGCAGTAGAAGATTGAGAGGGTACACCTTGATCTTTGGCGATCACCCTTATTTCAAATTCTGGGGTTATTTCTCTATCAAGCTTTGTTCTTGTCATAATCTGGCCTGAAGACGAGTCAATGGAGAATATTCCTGGATATACTTGCTCCATTTCTGGATCAAAATGATAAGAAATTGTACTCACCTCTTTTGACCAGGGAGATATTGAGATCATTGTGGGAGATGGGCTGTTTAAACAAAATGGAGATCGTTGTCTGGTCAAAGCTAAAGGTGAAAATTCTCGTTTGAACATTAACGATGGGATCTCGGCCGGGCTGATGGAAGTTGCCAACGATTCCGATTTTGATACTTATTATGCCTCGGCTCTTGACCCTTATCCTCGTTCAAAAGCTGGTGATCCGATCACTCATGGACCTGGTCCGACACCTGAAGAAGAAGAAATTTTTTTTCATGCCAGATCTGCCCTCCTTAATTTGAGAATTCGCCGCTTGCTCAATTCTTATGGGGACATCCATCGATTCGTTGATAAAGTATTTTCTGGAAACTACAAAAACATTTCCTCTGAAAATTTTTATCAAGCACGGCTTCCCGAGCCCGTTTTTTCTATTGCCAAAACAGATTCTTCTGATGCCTTTAGAGGCCAAAGCACAACATCGGATGCAACTTTTGAAAACAATGGTTTAGGAGATCTGATCATTAAAAATCGCCCTCAAAGCGGTTATCAAACACTTGCAAGTATTAAAGATCTGATTAACATTTGGGCAACTTCACCAGGAGTTGAACTGAGTGACGATTATCTCAAAAAGAATAGTTTTTTCGAGTTGGCCGAAAACGACTTAACCGTATCTTCTTATGAAGACACACGTTTTTTTCGATTGACTGACGAATCAATTATGGGCAATTATCACCTACTTAATTCTCAGGAACTAGGAGATTTCATTCCCCTAGATTGGACACTTTTTCCTCCCAATTTTTCTGATCTTTGGCGAGAACATTCAGTTCCTTTAATCAATTTGAACCAAGCGAGCTTTTTTGTCAAGGCAGCTGTATTTTATTCCCCAACTAATGTGAGTTACTCTTGTGAAAGTGCCCGAACGATCCCTCCTTATCTCATCAATCCTGCAAGACCTACTGGCGAATATTTTGATGACCATTCAGGTATTCAAGCCATGGTTCCCAGCCCCCTTTTAGCGTGTAGAGAACAGGTTGAGTTTCAATAAAACGAGCTCTTACGACTTCGTCGCTACATAAAACTATATATATGATACTTTATATGCTTACATATATATATACATATATATATATATATATATATGCTTCATGATACTTTCTATACAAAAATATATATATGAGAAATCTTGCCCTAATTCTGATAATGCTCCCCTGCCCTCAAATAGGTCTAGTTGCACCCCTGCTAGAGGTACCTTGGACGTAAAAACAATCCAAGATATATGCAAACCCTAAGATATTGACAATATTGGAACACTCAGGAATTGTTATTGCGTGTAGGGTTGTATGGTATTCTCCGGGGCGTTGTAACTGACCACAGAAACGTACAGATTCCTTTTAAAATAAAAGGGCTTCCGAGTGATCTTTTTGTGAAAGTAACCGAAGACGGTGCGCGGGATTTGTTAAGAATGATAAAGCCCTTGGCACATGGCGTTCTTTACTACAGGCCTATTCAACATGAAGCTGGGGGCAAGAACTGGGGGCGAATGCAAAAATGTGAGAATCGCATGATAAGAGCCTGATGCAATCAATGAAGTCATTAAAATTGATAAAGTGCATGTTTACTGTGCTTATGTTGGGTTTCCTTGAACATCAAATACATTAGTACAGGCAACTCTGTGAATTGCGTCCAGCCGTCGGACTGGATTGCCCTTATTAACAAGCTGGCCTTAATATGAAGATTTTGAATTCTAAACCCCTTAGCATAATCATTATGTAGAAACATTCAATGTTCGATGACGTTTTATGAGTGCAGGGAAAGCCAGTTGTACGACAAAAGTTACTTACAGTCATAATTTCCCCTTTTTAGTACTGACGTTTTTCAGCAGATGTACCCTTGAAAAAAGCTCTAAAAACGTCTCTGGAAACAAAGGCCACGCTGTGAATTTGATTCACATAAACAAATCAGGCATCCTGGTGGTCACGTGATCAACCATGTCCACATCAAACCACTCGAACAGTGGATATAAAAGCAACAACAGGCGTCTGTTAAAAATGTTACCTTATTATGACCTTGCTTCTTAAGGCCAGTTTATGAAAGGGTGTGGTATTTCTAGGATAAATCTACTTTTTTTGACTCTAGTCACTAAAAGTGGCTGAAAGCAAAACTAAAAGTTAAGGAAAGAAATAAGAAATTGATCATGACGCCATTAAATCGTTTGATGACGTCATAATCTTTTAAGTGGTCTAAACGTTTTAACTGGGTTTTACTCCTAAAATAATTGAAAATTTTGACATTAAATAGATGTGATTAACTTAGGTATATCTAGTATACGAGAGTACTAAATTGTTCATAAAAACAGACATGTTCGCAGAATTTACTTTGTAATATAAAAAATTTTGTTTTTCTGCAATGAGAATGGAATACGTCGTAATTGTATAGTATTGTATAATCGTAGTTGTAATTCTGATTAGACTAATATCAGCCACCGATAATTACTTCCCTTTCTACTTTTTAATTAACCTACCATAGAGAACAGAGAATATTTTGATAGAGAATAGAATTGAGGAGTGAAGTTGCACGTTCGTGTCTTCCACCGTGATAACGTGGCTATAGAACGAGACAGAACATTCTACGATAATAGGACAGATTTTGCACGGATCGTCGAGTTCGGACGTGTGTTATTGAGCTCGTAGAGTTAATCTTATTTCTTAGCATTTTAACAGCAATATAGGTTTTTATACATTCATTTTAACGTATAGATGGTTTATAGATGAATTTTAGCTTTGATAGAGGTGTTTTTCTTTATCATAATAAGGTTTTTAAAGATGATTTTTAGTGAATATCTTGTTCTGGTTCACATTTTGGATCAGAAGATGTAACGCACAGAACTTTCAAACATTCGAGAAATTTTTGATGGAATACTTTTTTATTGTTCAAACATACTTCCGTGGGTTTTAGCAGCTACGTTTCTATACAATGCATTGATTCATTGGTTATGGATACAATGGGAATGCGTGCAACGTTAGCACATTCGTCGTCAGTATATGAACAATTGAAACGAAATTTGTATATTAATTATTATTTTTTGGCTAAATTGCTTTCTCAAAGTCTTGATCGGATGGTTTTGATAAATAAAAGAAGTAAGGAAGGGGGACTAGTTGCCCTCCAGCTGTTTTGGTTACTTAAAAAGACCTCTAGAACTTTTAATTTTATTTACGAATGTTTTTATTAGTAATAAACATATGTAACTTACATATCAACTTACGTAACGAACTTCTACATTTTTAAATTTCTATTAAGTATATGAGGGGTTTCATCCCCTCGTCAATACCTCGTTCTTTACTCTAAAGTTCAAATTTTGTTCAATTCCTTAAGAATGACCCCTGAATCACTAAGACGGTTGAATCAGAATAAATAGCTGTTCAGAAACTACTAAAAATACTTTAGCGTAAAGAATGAGGTATTGAAGAGGGGACAAATCCCTTCATATACATAATAATTTCAGTTCAATAAGTTTTAATGTTGCTCCTAATTTTCAGTTGGAAAAACTTATTTTTTTATTTAATTTTTCATTGTTCTTTTAAATAATGCTGGAAAATCCAGCACCCCTGTCCTAAAAATTCCCTTCCTCCATGATAAATTCCTCCATTGAAAGATTAATCCTCATAGCCGTGATCTTTCTTCTGGCAAAAAAAATACAACAACAAAATTTCACATTTTTGCTGATAGCAGCTAAAAACCTCTACAGTTGGGTTATATGATACGCTAAATCTGATGACGTGACTTTAATTAAGATTATAAAACTTTTAGGGGGTGTTTTCTCCTTTTCTCGAAAATAAGGCAAATTTTCTCGGACTTGTAAATTTTGATGGGTATGGCTAAACTCGATAAGACTTATATATTGAAAATCAGCATTAAAATCCAATTCTTTTGATTTATCTATTGGTAGCAAAATTCCGTTTTTTACAGTCTGGTTACTATTGAGCCGGGTCGCTCCTTATTGCAGTTCGTTTCCACGAAATGTTGGATGGGTACAATCAAATTAATAAAACTAGATTTTTTGTTTAAAACATAATACTGCTAATTTCTGGAGTTCTCAGCAATTATTGACTTGTCAACTTTATTACAATAAATAAGGAACAGGTTAAAATAAAGTGTATTTTCAAAAAAGAGCAAATTACTCTGACCTTCAGAGTGTTTAAGGGGGTAGTAGCCTCACTCTGATTTGTGGTAAATAATTTATGTACATTTTCATTGTAAGACTGAACTGTTAGGTATATTGTCTGCCCATTTTAGGTTTAAATACAGCTCTTCATATTTCTTTAAAAACTTATTTAATTAAAAAATGAGGAAGAGTTAACCAACCTCTCTTTGAAGCTTCCACATACTGTTTTCACTTGCTTTGAGAAGATCTCCTTCAATCCTCATTGACCCTATATGAATTGGTGCATCAAGTATTCTAGTTATTTTGCCATTTTGAGCATTTTCAAATTCTGGCCCAATAATTGATAGAATTTGATTGCATAAATCTCTGGAAAGGAAAATAAGAGTAAGCACATTTGTTCAAAATCAATAAACTACACAACATCACAAAACACAGATCCTAAAACCAGACTGGTAACAGTACTGGTCAAGGCAGAAGCTTCAAAAGCTAGCTAGCACAAGAGTGATACGCTAATGGATGGCTTGATGGTTTTGTAAGCTCATAGTAAAAGTAGTGGTTTGTTTCACTCTTAGATTAATAATTGAGAAGTGCCTGAGTCATCAAACGCCTTTAGTCCTCAGTTGTATAAATTATGAGTGAGCGTTTGATTCTGCTGATAAAAGAGCTTTAGTGAAGGTCCTATCCTTGTATGTGTACCAGATAAATAAAAAAGTTATTTGTCCCATGTACATGAACAACATTGCAGCAGCTAAGGTAGGAAATGAGATTAGTAGCTGGTTTTGTATTAGATCAGGAGTTATGCAGGGTTCCCTTATATCCTCATTTATATGGGTCATTCTGATGGACTTTGTATTAAGGGGCACATCAAAGGCAATGGGCGCCCGGATCGCGCGGCAGACCAGGTTGTCTTCCTGGGTCGAGATCGACCCGCCGGGATCCTTCAGATCCGGTTCGATGAAGGGAAAGATCGCGACCACGGGAATGCCGAGATCCTTGGCTTCGCCCACCGCGTCGGCGACGGTATCACAGGAATAGCGCACCACGCCGGGCATCGCCTCGACCGGCTCGCGCAGGTTGTCGCCCTCGCGCACGAAGATCGGCCAGATGAAGTCCGCCGGTGTCAGAACATTCTCTTGCGTCAGGCGCCGCGACCAGTCGGTGCGGCGATTGCGGCGCATGCGGGTGGTGGGGAAGGCGGGGCCAGCCTGGATTGGGGCCGATCGCGCGGCTTCACGAACCTTGCCGTTAAAGGGCATGGCGCGGCCTTTCCATTTGTTGAACGGTCTGAAAATATACTAAGCCTGTGGGCCGCGCGAGAAAAGTGACTCGACGTCGCGGTCTGGCGGATTTGGATTTGAATGGGAGAGTGCGGGCCATGCGCATCGTCATCAACGGACAACAGGCTTTCGGCAAGGCATGCCTGGACGCGATCATCGAGAAGGGCGTTGACGAGGTCGTCGCCGTCTATACCGCCCCGGATGTCGAGGGCCGGCCCTTCGATCCGATCAAGCAGGCGGCGCTGGATCACGGCCTGGAGGTGCGCCAGCCGGATAACTACAAGGACGAGGACGTACTCGCCGAGCTCAAGTCCTGGGACGCGGACTTCATGGTCCTGGCCTTCGTCACGATCTTCGTGCCCGAGGCGGCGCGGAACATCCCGAAGCACGGCACCATCTGCTTCCATCCCTCGCTGCTGCCGCTGCACCGGGGGCCGAGTTCGATCAACTGGCCGATCATCTGGGGCGCCAAGAAGACCGGGCTGACGATCTTCTGGCCGGATGACGGCCTGGACGAGGGCGAGGTTCTGCTCCAGAAGGAGGTGGAGATCGGTCCGGACGACACGTTGGGCACGGTCTATTTCGAGAAGATCTTCCCGCTCGGCGTCAGCAAAGAAGAGACTGGCTGGTACCAAACAAATATTGTTAAAGATAAAATAACATTACAGATTTAGAATGATGTATTATTCGGAAAAGTGAAAAGCCTATCAGAAACTCAGTATACTTTAAGAGCCAATAAACTCAGAATGTTCTTAGAAAAACAAAATAAAAAGCTCTAGACCCTAATGACACTAAAAAAAAGTAAAGACGGTAAAAGAGTAAAAAGTTTTGAAAAATAAAGTAAATACGGTACCCTGAAGATTAAATCTTTTGAAGCTGTAAGCTAGTTAAAGTATTAATAAGCTAATTAAAGAATAATATTTAAACTAGCTATTGATTAAAGTGAAGTTCTATAATTAAAGTCAAACTATAAGCTTCAAAGCTATAAGATTCAAAGCTATAAGATTCCAATCTATAGGTTTCATAGTTGAATTTCACTTAACAAAACGTTTTACTAAGTAAATGGATGGCAAAAGTACCTATTAAAGCACATGAATGTGGAAAAAATAAAGATCTTTTTAAAAATGAACCTTTAATACCACCTCAACAGCCTTTTCGAATAATGATTTGTGGAAACTCTGCAAGTGGACGAACCAATTTACTCTTGAACTTCATTTATAATTATTGATACTTTCAAAAAATGTATCTGAATCCTAAGGATCTTGAAGAAGATAAATATAAAGATTATTTACTAACACAAACATATTAGAAGAAAAATTTGACATGAATCCTTAAGCAAGCAGCAAAGAATATTGAATTCTTACTAAGTGATTTGAAAACATATGACGTAAAGAAAGAACTTGGATATCCACTTAATAAAATTTCCCTATACTAAATGAATAAGTTTGGAAGCTTAGGAAGAAAACATCGATAGTATACACGTAACAAAATCATATTACTCGATGATGATTGCAATCTTTATTTGCAATTGAAACAATCAACTAATGTAGACGATCCAAATTCTTAGAATAATACTATTAATTTAAAAAATTTGAAAATTGTTTTAAACGATTTCCTCATATTATTATAATGCAAAAACAAATTGGTTACATTTTTATTCAATGTAAATGCATAATTTAAATAAGTACATTGTATTTTAGCTGATTAATTTCTGTTAACAGTTGCTGTAAAATAACTTCAAAAAAAGTTTGGGGCATTAATTGCTTTCAGAACCATTTTAGTTCAGAGTTCAGTCACAAATAACCCAGAGCTAGAGGAAAACGTTCAGATTTTCCAGTCAGATTTCCAGTTCAGAGTTCAGTCACAAATAACCCAGAGCTAGAGGAAAACTTTCAGATTACTTCTTTATCGTTAGTTGTTGGAAGTGTGTTGGAAGGTG
>JAAAKM020073195.1:152874188-152914686 GCA_010016025.2 Alatinidae sp. Z8VKAUB7J3
CACCCCAAACTAAATAACTGGTCACAACTGGGATTGAACCCATGCCCCTTGGACTAAGAATTCCCACCCCAGCACACCAGCCACTTAGCCAGAACGGCCGACATAGTAAACTATATTCATATAGAAAACCTCTAGTGAGAAAGTCACAAACATGTGCAATGCAAGAATTACACTCTTCAGTTCCCACTGCATATCCTCTTTGTAATCTATATGGATTGCACTATCTACACTTTTCGTCAAAGTTATTAACAATAGCCCGATTTTTAGGGTATGATCACTTGCTCAACGTATACAAAATAGTGAAAATATGTAGAGCTTTTTTTCACAGCTGACTTGTCTCACTTAAAAAAAACTGACTTGATAACGTGATTAATAAAATAAATGTTCCATTTACTTCTTTAGAAAAATAATCGATTGACGTCACAAATCTTATTTTGTCAGGATTCTTCAACTTATGTGTTGGTTGGAAAGGGTCTAGCTAGGGTGCAAGAGTAAATCCACAACATCATTTTCTTTTATTTCAGCAAGTATGTCGATAAATGGAGTAAATGCATTTGACCAATTACATAAAATTTTTGTAGAATAGTCCAAGAAAGGAATTATTTTTCATTATTTTGTGAAGCATACTTTGAGAGAATATTTTTCTTTGAACAGATAGCTTAAAAATGATAATTTTGAATCAAGCATTTCTCCAAAGCCACGAGACTCCGGATGATTTTTCATTTCTCAAATCCAACCATTATTAATCTTGACACTCACACTTATGATTATAGCCTAAAAAAGAACGAAGATTCTTTGAACCTTCTCGCCTCAAGTGAAATATCCAAAAAATAACATGTTTTCAGAAAATGGAATATGAACAATCTCACCTTTTTTACACATTGAATCAAACTATTGTCTTCAATATATTTCACTAATACCTATAATTCGGATTGTAGTCTCTGCAAATGCATTAGCAAATATTGCCAATGCGAGCAGTTTAAAACCGTCTTTTGCTGGGGTTCTTAAGAATCCGCCGCCTGATCTTAGGGGCCCTATTTTACTCAAAAATAAGCTTAATGCGCTTGCTGGCCATGATGTAATCCTTTTGGTTAAGCCCACTCATGATGGTTCGCGCTGGATTGTCGTTACTCTTGACAAAACTCTTTAGCAAAATAATTTTCCGCCGCGACCTCGTCAAGCCTACCTAATATTCGAGCAAAGGTTATCAACCGGGAAGTAATCAGTGTTGTTAGAGGTGTCTCCAGTAGTATTTCGAGTGAACACCTTGAATTTGTAATCTCAGGGCTCGTTAAAACTGTTCAAATTGGATTGCCACGTGATTTTCGGTTAGACTTCCTTGATTTTGCTGCCCGTGATTCTACCATTACGTCTGGTTTTCGGCTTGGATAGATCTTTCGAGTATGCAATACAGAATATATACCAAGGGGATGTCTTCAATTCCAGTCCGCTGCTCACTTGATTAATAGTTGCCCTCCTAAGCCCACCGAGAGGAAGAGCTCTAGATGCGCCGGCCCCCATGTAAACACCAAGGACAATTCGTCTATCGCTTTGCCAGAGCGTGTAAATTGCTGTAAAGACCATGTGTCCTACAATCTCAGATGCGAAGTTCTAAAGGAAGCTCTATCTAGCGCCTCAAAATGATTCACTCAACGCAAGTGAGTTTAAAACATAAATGATATTAAGGATAACGGCCTCCAGCTTGTCAATCTGTAATATTGTTTTCCTGCAAGAATACTTTTAAATAACGTTAATATGATAATCCTATTTTTAATCCCTTGAAATCGTAACATCCAATAATTTCAATA
Source organism: Alatinidae sp. Z8VKAUB7J3 (assembly GCA_010016025.2). NCBI lineage: Eukaryota > Metazoa > Cnidaria > Cubozoa > Carybdeida > Alatinidae > Alatinidae sp. Z8VKAUB7J3. Next base: position 152,875,997 of record JAAAKM020073195.1, read on the forward strand.
GTAGTAACCGACATTTAATCGACGGATTGGGTAAGTGAAAGAAGGGGCAAGTCTTAAGGAAATTGATTGTTAAAGCTGTCGACTTTTAAAGATTGACATTCATATTATTAATAAGAGTCCCAGATTGGGCTGCTTTTTGGATTTTTGTTACATGTCCGTTGCCGCCATGCCCTCCTCGCCCCGCTTGAGATAACGCATAGATAGACGGCACACCGAACTGGTTTACCAGGTCGAGCCAATTGACCGACCCATCGAAGGTTACGGCACCCCCATATCCGCCCAGCCCGCCATCTCCGGCTGTGCTCGTCGAAAGCGAGCCATGGGCGTTGCCGCCATGCCCGCCTTCGCCCGCAATGCTACGCAAATCTATGTATACCGGATCGCCCGACGCCGCGGGCCTGGCCTTGAATTCATCATATAGGATTACATTGACATTGGATCCGGTACCGCCCTGGCCACCGGTTCCCCCCGTTGCCTTGGCCGTACCACTGTAACCCTCACCGCCGTAACCGCCTGCACCACCGGTACCAATCATCTTTATGGCGAGCACCGTTGAATCCACGGCATTGCTTTCACCAATGTGCAAGCTGAGGGCACCGCCTGAGGCTCCGAGCCCGCCCGTCCCTCCGGTACCGTGGCCCGTCCCGGATTGACCTTCCCCGCCCTTGCCGCCATCACCGCCAGTGCTCGAGATCTTGACGTCGTTGCCTATAAGTGTTCCGGATTGCCAGTTAAGCGTCAGGTACCCGCCAAAGCCGCCAGCGACACCTTTGCCACCGGAATGGGATGCGGATGCCCCCGCGCTGCCGTTGGAATTGCCACTGTGGCCTTTTCCACCTGTTGTCGACATGATCACGGGATTGCCGGGAACGTCGATGGCATAATTGCCACCGTCGAAGTTCACGATCATGGAGTGACCGCCGGTGCTGGCGTGATGGTGATTTTCTCCCTCCACCCCCGTTGAGGATACCTCTATCCCGACATTTGAAGACGAGGATTCGGTAAGATCTGAAGTCAGATTTTTGAAATCGAACGTGTAAGCATCCGAATAACTCGTGGAAGCAGGCACCGCTGTATTAACGTAGGATTCCAGATCTCCTGTGCAGGTCACGACAGAGGCGCCTGTTGTGCAGTCGGCCCAAGCGTATCCAGCAGCAAATCCAACATGGCAGGTAGGCTAGATTAGGTTTCATTTTTCTGTGTGTGTAAGGCAAAAACTTGAAGAAATATGTTCAAATTGTAATCTCAAATTTTCACTATGGCCTAAAGACGAGCATAGAATGGAACAATCTTGAATTTATATAACATTGAAAAATTTACACTGATAATGCATAATCATGTGAGCCTTACCTTCAACAGAAAGTTGGTTTGCAATAGAAGCCCATATTAAGCCTTTCTTCTTCGATTTTTTTGGAGCCAGGATCAGCAGGGTCATATAAGCTGGGTTGCCCTAGCACCAAAATAAATAGATCCAAAACTTTCTGACCGACACTCATATTATTAATTTTTGGAAACTATGCTCAAAAAACCGACCAGATTTGGCAAACCCAAGCAGACTGGAGGAAAAATTTTCAAGCAAAAATCTGGTCAGAACATCTACTCGGTTTTTACAATCTGCTCTGATTTACGCAATGTGTAAATACACTCTTAGGTGACAAAATGCAAGGCGAGTCTCTATCTGAGTCAAGGGAACCGGCATATCGCGCCCATTTTGGTGTTACATTGGAGCAAGACGACTGGATATGTTCAGGGGACCGGCAAATGTTACAAGAACGGAGAATCGCCTTGAACTCGTAAACGCGTAGGTTTTCATATCCTACTTTAAGACCGTATCTGGATACTATGGCTCTTGACACTGCATCAGAGAATTCAAATTTTATTACAGTGGATCTCCCTAGCCTAGAGGCGTCAAAAACACCAGGGCAGGATATCAGGTGAGATAATTCGAAATCGCTTGGAATCCCCTTCAAGAGGCCGTAAAACTTCTTAGTTTGCTCTTTCGCAGAAGAGCCAGTTATCGATCCAGTTACTGACAAACAGAAATCTTCGGCAACTGACTTATCTATATTGATAATCAGTTTGTCACGTACATGACGTATACTAGTGATAGATTCATGACTATTTATCTGATTTATCACAACAACATTGTCAGTTGTCAAACACAACAATCGCAATCCGACGTCGAAATCGATCACAACCGTTTTGTGTCCGCGCCGCGCCAGTTCGGCACCCACTGCCGCCGAGGTTGTGGTCTTACCAACGCCGCCTTTGCCCGAGGTGACCACGATCACCCGGCCAAGCGGCTCTTCCAGTTTCAGGTCTTTACTCATTCGTCCTGCCTCTCTCATCCCAGCCTTCATCCCAGGGCTTCTACACACAGCCGTTCGTCCTGCAGGAATACCTGCACCGGACGGTTCAGCAGATCCGGCTCCAAATTCTCGCTTGTCCGGTACAACCCGGCGACCGCCAGCAGCTCCGCGTCCAGGTCGCGGCAGAAGATCCGGGCGCTCTCGTCACCTTCGGCCCCCGCCATGGCACGGCCTCTCAGCCGCCCGTAGACATGAATGCTGCCGCGCGCGATAAGCTCCGCGCCCGAACTGACCGGCCCGACCACCACCAGGTCGCCGCCTTCGGCCACCACCGTCTGGCCCGAGCGCACCGGCTGGGTGATAAGCCTGTTTTCCGGCGGCCGCAGTTTCTTGGGGAGCCCGCGGCGGGTGCCCGGCTTGGTGCCGCTGTCCATGTTCAGCGGTGCATCCTTGCCGCTGGCGATGCTGATCAGCCCGGCGTCCTCAGCCGCAGAGATCTGTTCCGGCGAAGCATTCTGCACACCAAACACCGCCAGGCCGCGGCTGCGCAAACTGTCGGTCAGCGCCCGCAGCTCGGCCGGGCGCGACAGGCCGGGAGCCTGGGCCAGATCCAGAATCAGCGGCGCGCCGTCAAAGAAATGCGGGCTCCAGCGCAGCTGTGCATCCAGTGCCGCATAAAAGGCCTTGTCCAGCGGCCCGTCCTCCGGGCGCAGCGCTACGGCGGTGAAGTACCGCCCGCGGATTTGAAAGGGCTTTATGGCGGCGGCGGGGGAGTCCCCGCGGGGGGCTATGTCTTGATGCGGCACGCTCACGCGATGCTCCTGCTCGGGGGATTGCGGCTTTGGCCCGCTGTTTCTTTTTAACTTGTTCCATACTTCAGCTCAATAATTGAACCAAGTTTTGTTGAGAGCCACTCCTCAGGCAAATTAACTTCACTCATCTACTCGCCTCTTCCAATGCAGCCAGCAGCCCATTAAGTTCACTTAACGCTACCTCCAACTCTCCTTTAGCTTCCCGTACCAGCATTTCCGGTTCGGGTAGGTTGGCCGCATCGATGCTGTTTTTATCTTTTAACCAGCTAATATTCAGCGAGTCACCTTTGCCCTCGGTGATCCACTCACGACTAAAGCAACGCCAGCGGCTATGGGCTACTTGCTCATCAACCCCATTAATTTCTTCTACTATATCTTGCTCTACTTCAATGTCCTGTGCGTCAAAGCTGTATTCACCTTCACTGCGTTTACTTAGATCTGGATTACCACCGTCACTGGAATGTCGAAAAGCTTCATCGGCAAAGAATACTTTCTCAAAAGGTTCGAGGTATTGCTCATTGAATGGCGTACGCTTTCCAAAGTTAGACATATTGGTACGCAAATCATAAACCCATACATTCTCTGTACAATTCTCTTCTTGATGTTTGTCTTTTGCTGACCCTTTAGTAAAAAACAACACGTTAGTTTTCACACCGTGTGCATAAAAAATACCAGATGGCAGACGCAGAATAGTATGCAGGTTACACTTGTTCATTAAATCTCGGCGCACATCGGTGCCGACACCCGCCTCAAACAACACATTATCTGGCACCACCACGGCTGCTCGGCCACCTGGTTTAAGATTAGAGTAAATATGCTGTAAAAAAGCCAGTTGCTTATTGCTTGTTTTATAGGTGAGATCGTCACGGGTGTTAGAAGCTTCCCCACCTTTACTGGTGCCAAACGGTGGGTTGGCGAGGATAATATCTGTAGGTTTTAAAGCTTTGCCCACATCACCTAAAGCATTGCCCAAACTCACTACACCTTTGTCATCACCTTCCATCCCGTGCAGTAAGCAGTTCATTAAGGCCAAACGGCGGGTGTTGGGCAGTAGTTCAATGCACCGCCACGTTCATCAGCCCGTGCGCCATGGTCCACCTGATCGGCGATCTGGCCGATTACCTGGAGGTGGAAGGTCTCGCCAGGGTTGGCGAGCTGGTGGGATCCGTTCGAGATGGGGAAGCCGCCGACGGCGTCGTGTTCATGGAAGCGGCACCCTGATGGCCGCCCCTGCCAGACACTCCGGCCATCCAACAAGCGGCGTCGACGACATAGCCGCCGGTCTGTTCGCGGACATCGCCTTGCTGTCGGCCGATACCGAGGGTGTCAGCAGGCCGGCGTATTCGCAGACTGAAACCAGGACGCTCGCCTACCTGGAGAATTACGCCCGCAGCGCGGGGTTGGCGGTCCGTTACGACGCGGGACAGAATCTCGTGATCTCCTTGCCGAAGGATGCCGATTCCGATCGCTTCATGCTCGTCGGCTCGCATGTCGACAGCGTTCCGAGGGGTGGGAACTATGACGGCCTGGCAGGCGTCGTGGCCGGGATTCTTTGTCTTGTTCGGGCCAAGCAAGAGACGATCGAATTCGCCCACCCCGTGAAGGTGATCGCGCTTCGCGGCGAGGAAAGCGCCTGGTTCGGCCCTTGCTACACCGCCTCCAAGGCGCTTCTAGGAGAATTGCACGACAACGAACTCACCGCGGCACACAAGGCCGACGGGCGCAGCCTCGATGACCACATGCAAGCCGTCGGAGTGGACATGCAACGCGTCCGCGCCCAGCAGCCGCTGATCGACCCGGCATCCATTCTCGGATATCTGGAACTTCACATCGAGCAAGGCCCTCTGCTGATCGAAAAGAAGCTGCCGGCGGCAGCGGTTTCCGGTATTCGGGGAAACATTCGGCACAAGAGGATCCGCTGCATCGGGGAAGCCGGTCATTCCGGCGCCGTTCCCAGGGCATTTCGCCGAGATCCGGTCCTGGCGATGGCGGATCTGTTGTCCCGGCTCGACGATAGCTGGCTGACGGTTCTCCAGAAAGGCGAGGACCTCGTGCTGACCTGCGGGACTGCAACAACTGGGTGAACACAGTCTGGCGCTGCCAGCCGACATCACCCGGCGCGAAGCGTTTGATGCGGCGCTGAACAAATTGATTGCCTGGGGTGGCGCAATAGACGTGCTGGTAAACAATGCCGGCATTGGTTTACCGCCAACCCCTCTGGAGGACGTCAGCGAAGCCGACTTCCAGCGTCTGACGGCGGTGAATATGTACGCCATTTACCTGGCCGCGCAACTCGCCGTACCCCACATGAAGCAGCAACAACGCGGCTGCATCTTAAACATCGCCTCTACCGCCGGGGTCAGCCCACGGCCGAATCTCACCTGGTACAACGCCTCCAAGGGCTGGGTAATAACCGCCACCAAATCCATGGCGGTGGAATTGGCCGGCGACAACATACGCGTGAACGCTATTAATCCCGTGGCCGGGGAAACACCGCTGTTGGCCACGTTCATGGGCGGCGACACTGAACAAACCCGGGAGAAATTTCTTGCCAGCATCCCGCTGGGCCGTTTTTCCACGCCCGCCGATATTGGTGCCGCGGCTGTCTTTCTCTGCAGCGACCAAGCAAGCATGATCACCGGTGTAGCTATGGAGGTGGATGGAGGTCGCTGCGTTTGACCCTGTTTTTAACGCTGTCTTTTAACGCCTTTTTTAATGCTGTCTTTTAACGCCAGCAGGCGGCCCTGCTTCAGGGGTCTTCCGCCCAGTAGATAATGCGATCATGACCGCGGTAGCTGCCGAAAATTGCCGTGCCCGTCGGGTTGATTAAAGCACCACCCAACCAGGGAAACTGTAGCCAACTGGCTACATCAAACTCAACCTCCACACTACCGTCATTGCCCGTTCCCGGTGCCGACAACAGTGGTGGCGCGGCCAGACTGGTTCTGCCGGACACCAGACTGATGCTGCCACCCGGACCGATCACCCCGGTGTCACTACCCTGCAGGTTGCCCGTAAAACCGGCCAGTTGCAGGTCAGCAGCCTGGTAGGCTCTGACGCCGAAACGCGGTTTGTGCCCAATTAAACCTATTCCTAGCAGCCCATCCCATATGCTATTAGTACCAGCAAGTGAAACAAATTACTTACATAGTGATATCCAACAGCGAGTGGTTGCTAGTGGCATCCGTATTCAACATGATACAGTCAAACAAGGACTACAGCACCTTATAGAAGCAATAAATTCTAATTTATGGAAGTACTACTAGCTCAACTGTAATCCTTGGGACCATTATTTCCAATGCAATATCCAGGTCAACCTCTATTACCTTAAATGATTTTTATGGCCTCAAGGTAAGCTTTAAAAACTTCTTTTTATTGAGCTGAGGAGGGAAAAACATGAATTTATTGAATGTTAGTCCTAAGGAAACCTCTAAGACGTTTTAAATCTAAGCTTGACATATTTTCATCAATTATAGATATATGATTAATATTTTTTTTTGTCTACTGTAGGATATTAAAAAAGCCACACAAAAGATTTTTTCTATAGGTGCTGAATTTAGAACCGATTATATTTTTTGGCTGAAAGCGAAATATCTTTCGTCCCATTGCCTTTGCGTTTGTGTTTGAGGGTTGAGAAGCATATCATACAACATCAGAAGTGAAAAGTCAAAGCTTCATCGGGAGTAGCAAGGGACAGTAACCCTCAAATACATGTTTTATGTTTCAAGCCTGCTCTTTACATTCAAAAGAAAACTGATTTCCACTGTTTCGAGTGCCATATCTAGGGTGGCCATGAACTTGAGGACAGTTCTACTCAAACAAACAACTCCGGTTAAGTTCCATTATTAACTATAAGTAAATTAAAGCTTGTTGTAACTTGTTATATATTTGTCTACCCACCAAATAAAGTGTTGACTGGAGTGTGCCTTGGCAAAAATTTTAATTATAAATATACCAAATTTATAGTGTGTATTTTGAATTACTGAATCAGCAGCATTGTGTTGGTTATAGTAAAGACTCATAAGGCTTTAATAGATTAATGGTGTCTTGTTTACCAGGTTTACTTTATATGGAGGGGGTGATGAAAAGTGAGGCACAATCAATCTTTGCTCCAATGTATTTACAGTAGAACTCAAGCATAAATACTGTATTTGCTCCCCAAGTTTTCTCGGATAGTATTTTCATGATGTTCAGTCGTCTTATGCATGACTGTTTTATATGTTCCACCATTGGTTGGAGGGTCATCTTTTGATCTATCAAACATCCAAGACAAGAGTGTTTAGAAACTCTTTCTACTGTTTGATTTTTTAACATCAATGTGGAGATATTAGTTACATGTCTGTTTGTAAAGACCAACATTTTTGTCTTTGTGGTTGAACATTCTAAGTCTAGATCCTCAGCCCAAAATGCCAGCTGATAGATCATTTGCTGTAGTTTTGCTAATATGTCTGTTTCTTCAAGGCCTGTTAGCCAGAAGCAAATATCATCATCAATTACTAAGGCCTTTATTTCATCATCATTCAACAGGCTGTTGTACTGACTAATATTGTAGAAATCTGGTCCTGTGCTGAGCCCTGTGGGACTCTTCTTTTTGATTTTACATGTATATGGGAAAGGCGATTTTCTGATTTAACTTGGACAGTTAACTTTGGCAGACTGATATTAGGGGACCTTTTATTCCCAGGCTAATCAGTCCATCCAAAACCTGTCTATGGTATACAACATCAAATGCTGAATTAATATCCATGAAGACTATCATCATGATCTTGTGGTTCTACAGGGAGTATAGGGCATCTCATTGGAGCAATACAAGAATGTCAGTGGTACTTAAACCTTTGCAAAAACCACATTGGAATGGAGGCCAAAAATTGTTTAGTTTCCACAATCTAGTTTATTCTATTTTTTTATTAATCTTTCATAAAGCTTCCCCATTAGAGGTAATAAGGTTATAAGTATATGATTTTCTACTTTTGTTGGATCTTCATGGGGCTTGGGTAACATGATTGTTACTTCCTTTGTCTACATTTTTTGGGAATTCCCCTGATTCCCAGCACTTATTAATTATTTGAAGTAGCATTTTTATCCATTTTGATTCCGATTCGTTGATGTAAAGGCGCCGCCCATCGGCACTGATATCGATACCATTGGGCATCTGAAAGGTCGCCGTGGCCGGGTCACCATCATCATGGCCGCGTTGCCCGCTACCAGCGATCACTCGGAGCTCACCGTCGAGTGACACCTCGTAAACCTGACTGCTGGCGTTGGATATGGCGTAAAGAACGCCATTGCCGAAGGTGACATGGCCGTTGCCGCCAGAGCTGCGCCACGAGCCCGGTGGCGTGGTGGCAAGCAACGAGACGTTGCCATTGGTATCGATACGAGAGATGGCGCCATTATCAAAGTTTACGGTGTAAAGCGTATCGTCGGGCCCCGTCGTGATGCCGTTTGGGCAATCCAGCGGTGCACCGACGGCGAACTGGCTCACCTGGCGATCGGGCGTAATGCGATAGATCGCATTGTTACTGCAGGAGTTGGCATAGAGGTTCCCCTGCGAATCAAAGGTGACGCCAATGACCCCGCCAGGAATCCCCGAGGCATAAACTTCCGAAGTGCCATCGGGCGCTATACGTACGACCTGCGAAGCGCGGATGTTGGCCTGATACAGATTTCCTTCGGCGTCGAAGACATTGCCGGAAGCTCCCATAAAACCGGTGGCAAACGTACTGACCTCGCCGTCCAGCGTAATACGGGTGACATTAGCACCGGTGCTGTTGTTGAGTGTTGAACCGTAATTGCCGACGTAGATATTGCCGTCTGGGCCGACCGCCACATCGCCACTGGCATCAAAGCCTGTGGCCAGGGTTTCCACGCGCACCTGCGCCGAAAGCGGCAAGGTGAGCAGACTCATAACGGCTAACAGGCTGTGAGCCAGCATGCGCAGTGTTCTGTGCGTTTTTCCTGCCATCAGTCTTCCAGTACCAGGGTTTCGGCGGGCTGATCAAAAATCACGGCGTCTGGCATCAGGCTCAGCACCTGAGTGGTCTCTGCGTTAAGCGAGCCGGCGCGAAAGTGAGCAGCAATGACTTGCGAGCCCGGACGAAAACTAATGCAATTACAAAAATGGTCCATAAAAATCAAGATTAATAAAATTAAAATGACACCAATATTTTGCCATTTATCCTTAAATAATTTTTTAGAAACCAGCTTGAGCAATCTAGTTCTAAAAATTAGGCTCATGAAGCACACTTAAAAGCATGCTCGAGTTGCTTAAAAGCAACTTCGGGTAAGTGTAGCGTTAAGTGAAACACTTGTGCTGCAAAAGCGTTGACATATTACTGTGAAGTTACTAAAATACAACTTTATCATATGAATAATTTTTGGAAGAATAGGAAGATAATTCGGGAAACAAAACATTGGTTATAGTAGGAGTCAAGGAGGAGTGATTACAGGAGTCAAGTCTGCTTCTGAAACGTGGGCACTTTGGAAGACGAAGGAGGATTTGTTTCATGTTTTCTAGGGGAATTGTCTACAGTTGTGGTTTTGGGTACCCGTTTGACCGGACGTATATCAAACAACAAGCTGTAATGTGGTTCTATCCCACTATCTAGGGCTATATTGACAGAAAGATTGATATGGCTAGGATAGGTTATGTGGATGAAGAATGACTGACTGCCGAAAATCGTTCTATTCGGCCATCCATCTAGGGCTAAACGAAAAGCATGTCTTCCCCGAATGGAGTGAGGAGATCTTGGGAGGGGTAAAGAGTGAAGTTCTGAATAGACTGGAATGGAGGAGGAGGTGTGTTGGTCACATGACGGAGGACGATTTGTTAGATGTTTTCTAGGAGAGTTGTCTACAGTTGTGGTTTTGGGTACCCGTTTGATCAAACGTATATTAAACAACAAGGTGTTATGTGGTTCTATCCCACTATCTAGGGCTATAATTTGAGAAAGATTGATACAGCTAGGATAGGTTTTGCGGATGAAGAAAGACTGATGGCTGAAAATCGTTCTATTCGGCCATCCATCTGGGCTAAACGAAAAGCAGGTCTTCCCCGATGGAGTGAGGAGATCTTAGAAGGGGGTAACGAGTGAAGTTCTGAATCCCACACAGGGCACGCGTACTCGAGCAACGGGCGAACATAATCAGTTCTTTTCTTGTCAGTACTGATTTGGAGGAATTAGTTTGTTACTTTTAGCTATTTTTCTAGATGCGTTTATGTTCTTCTTTAGTCCTTGATTCATTTTTATTTGGAAACATTACGTCAATTTTGAAGCTTGGTAAAGATCCAACTATTTGCGCTTCGTATAGGCCTATTACGGTTGCTTGTACTTTAAGTAAAGTATTTGAACATGTTTTGCTCTCTCATCTCCTGTCTAAAGTAAATTATATGTCTAATCATTTTGGCTTCAAGCCGTATATAAAATACCAACATGCTCATCATGCTCTAGCTTCGCTATTACTTGAAGCACATAAAAAAGGTTTTGAGATTCCTTTTTGTCCGCGCGCAGCGTCGGCATCGCGCAACCGCGATACACGTAGCCGCCGATCACCGACTTGCAGCCCGTTCGCGTGTAGTCGTGAATCGGGCTGGTCAGCACGGGCGAGAAGCAGGTGCAACCGGGATTACCGGTGCACACCGTGCCCGACATGCAGTGCCAACCGTAGTTGCGCCCACCCGACCCGGCTGGCTCGAAGTTCAGCTCTTCGCGCAGCGAGCCGACGTCGCCCATGAACATGTCACCCGTTTCGCGGTCGAAGCTGAACCGGAACGGGTTCCGCACACCGAATGCCCAGATCTCACCGCGCGCGCCCGGAACCTGGACGAACGGGTTCGTCGGCGGAATCGCGTAGGGCTGTGCGCTGTCGACATCGATGCGCAGCATCTTGCCGAGCAGCGTCCCGGGCTTCTGCGCGTTGCAGAACACGTCGCCGAACAGACCGCCGTCGCCCAAGCCGATGTACAGATAGCCGTCCGGGCCGAACTCGAGGCCGCCACCGTTGTGGTTCGCGAACGGCTGCGCCTCGGTGAGGATGACCTGGGCGCTGCTCGCGTCGGCGACGTCGGGGTTGCCGTTCGACACCTTGTAGCGAGCGACGACCGACGCGCCATTTCCAGAGATGGACCGAGTCAAAGACAATCCGGCAATCCAGACCTCCCTTGAACGTAAACCTTGGCCCGAGCTTATCCTTTGCGTTGATGATGGTTACCGCGTCATGTTTGTACGTTTTGCGGTATCCGTTGACGCCAATGGTGATTTCACCCTTTCGGTATTCGATGATCAGATCGATCCATTCACCGAGCTTCATGCCCGAGGCCGGCTCGGTGAACGATGGACCATCCGGCAGTTTGATTCGATGGCCTCCTCCTTCAAGGTAGCCCAAAACGATCATGTGGTGACCGATTTGGAAACTGGGCCTGCCGGGTGTGAGTTTGTCCGTCTCGAACCTGTATCGCATGTGACAGACAAACGGTTCCGGGATCCGATTGAGGTGGACGACCGGTTCCAGTCCAAGGTGATGGTCGCGCTGGAGCGCTTTCATCGCTTCTTCCCTTGATTTGAACTGAGCAGTCACAACCAGCTTGCCGTCCTTGACGTGCTTGTTATTCTTCGGGGCGCCCCATCGTTCCTGGTTGTATTCCCCATCAAAGTCGTCCGAGTAGATGAGCGTTCCGCTCTCAAACAGCTGAGACTTGAAGGCGGGATCAGCGGCATACGTACACGGACGTATCCCGAAGAAAAGGGCGGCTGCGAGTGTGATCGCGTATTTCATGGTTCAGGTTTCCTGGTGATTCGACTGTTCATTCTCGCAAGTGTCGACCGTTCGTGCCCAAAGCTCAAACGGGATTACACGCGTAGGTAAAAAAGATACGAAGCGGTTGCGGAAATCAATCGTCTGGTCTCATGTCTTCTCTTCGTGGCTTTGTGTCTTTGAACGAGCCACATCGCTTTTGCCTCATCGGTCTAACTGGACAGCGCCACTTGATGCTGGAGTCCAGGATTTTAGCCTGCTAAATCATTTCCTGGGTTCCAGCAGCCTCAGGGGCTGTACACCAACAGAGTTACGCATCAACACTCCATTCAAAGTGGCGCTGTCCAGCTAAGTTTAGTCCGCAGGCCCCTCAAGATCTTTTAAGAATCAAAGAAACTAATAAGCAATTAACACATGCATCGCTTAGAAAACCTTCTCTAAGACGTAATTAACATCTGCATCTTTTAAAAAACACTCCCTATTACGTAACATGCACCTGTGTCTTGAATAAGTTTTAAAAAAGTGTCGAGACTGGGATTTGAAGGGATATGGATGCCTTTAAAACTATTGAGGGGATACTAATGACTCCATACCGATACCCCTGGGGTCTCAAAAGACACAGCAGGTAATAAGTTTTAAGGCAAGTACTAACATTTCGGCAACCTAAAAGTATTTCCTGTATTTTTGTTTTCTAGTAAAGTTTGTCAGATGAGATTTTTATAAAGGAAAACCTGTCATCGGTGAGACATGATATAATATGTTATATTTTGAGAACAGAGCCACATAGGTCTTACAAAGGGGCAACATAGGTTACAAAAAGGGCAACAAAGCATATATGTTGCCCTTTCATATATAAAACATATATGAAGACCAGCCAAAACAACTCAGTTTCCTTTGTCGATCTTTCAGCCATCCATCTGGGGCTAAACAAGAAGTAATTCGTCCCGAATAGATTGGGAAGAATTTATAAGAAAGAATCCAAAGTAAATTGGATCTTCTTGAGGGTAAATGTGAAGCTTCGAATAAACTTGGTCAGAGGAAAAGAGTACATAGCTGTGTTGGCTTCAAGTGGTTTGGCGCTGCAATGAATTAGCAGCAGCAGCAACAGTAGTGGTAGCAATAGTAGCAGTTGCACTTGTAATAGTAGTAGTAGCAGTAGCATTAGTAGTAGTAGCAATAATAGTATCTTTTCAAGCTCCTCTTCATTTGTTCAATTTTGAGCGATTTTCCTTGTGATATGCTGCTGATAAAGGCCCGTTCACAATTACAATTAAAAAACAATGCCTGTTTTAATCTTGGCTCTCCATACATGAATAATTAATTTGAAATTAGCATTTTTTTTTGGCTAAATGGCTTTCTCGTAGTTTTGACAAAAAGAATTCAAATTATAACCGAAAATAATAGAATCCTAAATCCTTATATGCGTCAACTCCATAGAGATAAAGGTTTATTCAGAAAGACCTCTTTTGAAATATTTGGAAAACTGAGGTTCCAAAATCAACATTTTGACGGTTACAGATACAATGTTAATAATAATTCTTTGTCTTGAAAATTTTCAGTAGTGAAAAGCTATACATCTTCTCTGTTTTATCTTTATTATCTTATATCCCTCGTCAGAATTTTAAGTTTGAACTAGTAGTCCAACTAAAAGATTCGGGATTATTTTTTCCAAGCATAGCCCTGCAGCTCCATGTTTCATGATTTTCCCAGCGATTAGAAATGAATAGATTAGAAATGAATGATTTCCCCAGCGATTAGAAAGTGAATCGTTGGAAACAGTTATCTTATTTTTATTATTTGTTATTAAATTTAGATTTTTATTATGATCTGGCCCTCGTCAGAGTAAAAATTGAACTAGCCATGAATCCTTTATGGTTAGATTGTGCTTAAAAATAGGAGTGAAGAATAACAACATTTATTGTTAAAGAAAGACTCAGAACTCACTGATACTATTATTGCCCAGAATAGCTCGAAATATGTCCATCTATATAAGTGCCTATATCACTGATCTTCAAATCTGGAAACAATCGTTTGATGTTTTGCAGCGATACCTCAAGCCCAAAGCCAAACAACCATTTATCATCTCACTGTCAGTAGGTTTCATTAAATCGTGATGAATCTTATACATTATTTCCCCCAGAGTACACCACATTTATCGCATGGCTGGGGAGCTAGCTGAAACTTAGGATTTTTTTAGAGGGGGGTGGTGGTAAGGAGAGATAGTAACTACAAAAATGATTACTGATTTTTGGCTTGAGATCGACCTGAAACTTTCAAACAAAGTATTTTTATGGGTGGGGCTGTGGGTGTAGCGAGGCTTTAGATTTGGTCTTGGGGGAAGGGACACACCTATTTTTCGTAATTCTCACAGAAGTGTAGTAGGCATATTGAGTCATGCTGGCGTGAATTACACGAGTCAGCAGAAGAAACGTTACTGGGAAATTTTCATTAAGTTTGAACGATCGATTCTAGTTTAAACAGATATTTTTGCTGGACAGTGCAGTATGTGTAATTTTGCTTGCCGGAGTGTGCTGCTTGTCAGTCATTTGAGTGTGACAGGCTGTGAATTGCCATAGAACATCGCAATCTACCAATGAAATGGCAAGTTTCTGCTGTTCAACTAAATATAAATGTTAATTTTTTGTTTATAAAGTAGTTTTTGCGGGACAAACCCTTAGGAGTGATAATGTGCACCAAAGGGTGTCGTCTGGCCGGTAGATCGTGCTGTGCCGGCGTGACTTACCAGGAGTCATCAGAGTAAAACGCTATTTCGGATTTTGCATTACGTTTAAACGGTCGATTCTAGTGTAAACGAATATTTTGCAAGAAGATGCCTGAAAAATGCTACATGTGTAATAATGCATGCCTGAGGGTTTCGTCTGACGGTTATTGAGTGCCAAATTTCGGGAATTGCCTTGGACTAACACGTTCTACTGCTTGAAGTTAAGGTGGGAGGTATTAAAAGGATTTTTCGGCGGGGAGGGAATGGAATCAAAGTCTCAGTCAAAGAAATGGGGCATTTTCATTAAAAACTCTAAAAAGTAACCGAATGAATAAATGTGTCCTTTTTCTTCGTTTACGTATTTCATTTTTCAAAATGTGATTATGCTAGTATCAAGACTTAAATAAATGAGATTTAACAGGCGTGTGCATCTAATAGAGCAATAGAAACGAGGCGTTTTCATCAAGACCTCTCAGAAATATTCCTTAATATGGGTTGAATTTACCTCTAATGAGATTTGTGAAATACGAAGAATAATCTTAATCAATGTGCGCTTGTTAATCAGGAATGCATAGTCTTGGCTCAAAGAAACGATGCATTTTTATTAAGATCACTCAGAAATTGCTCTTAATATGGTTTAAATTTACCTCTAAAATACCCCCCACCTTGGCCTTGCGCACCCGCCAACGCGACGTGGCAGGTCGCAATCTGGAATTGCTCCTCGGCCGCTACCCTGCGGACGCCCTGACCATTCGCACCAATCTGCCGACCCTCGCACGCTCAATTCCAACCGGCGTGCCCAGTACGCTTCTCGAACGTCGCCCCGATCTCCTCGTCGCGGAGCGGCAGCTCGCCGCCACCGTGGAGCGAGCCAAAGCCGCCAAGAAGGACCTTCTCCCCAGCATCAACCTCAGCGCTTCCACTGGGCGAAGTTCCGGTGAGTTCAATGATTTGCTCGACCCGGATCGCATGATCTGGAACATCGCGGCGGGCCTCAGTCAACCCATCTTCCAAGGAGGCCGCCTCTTGGCTGGAATCGATTTGGCCCAAGCCAACCAGAAGGCCGCCCTCGCCACCTACGCTCAAACCGCTCTCAACGCCTTTCGAGAAGTGGAAACGCTCCTGGCAGCAGAGGACTATTTACAGGCGGAACTCGATGCCGCTCAAGCATCGGCGGCAGAATCTGTAGCTGCCGAAGAACTCGCCCTGCAACAGTACCAACGTGGGCTCGTCGACATCATCACCGTACTGGAATCCCAACGCCGGGCTTTCACCGCTCGTAGCTCTGCCATCTCAGTCGCCAATGCCCGCCTGGCCAATCGCATCAATCTCTACCTTGCTCTGGGTGGCGATTTCGCCGTCCCGTCTTCCGAGCCTTCCGAATCGTCCCCAGAATGAAGCTCCTATTTCGCATTCTTGTTCCCGTCGGCGTCTTGCTGATCACGATTACATCCGTCCGGTGGATGATGACCCATCGTCCGAAACCGGAGATCCGGCGCGCGCCTCCAACCGTCACGGCCGTCGAGGCCACCCGGCTCAAGCCACAAGCCTATCAGGTCAAGATCCCTTCCCAAGGCACCGTGCAACCCCGGACCCAATCGACCCTCATCCCACAAGTAAGCGGACAGGTCATTTGGATTTCGCCATCGTTGGCTGAAAAGTTCTCGACGGTTTATACGAGCAACCCTTCCACAGAAACCATATACGCCCCCATTACATGGTTTACGACACCAACCCTGGGGCTGTGGGGGGCTGTGTCTACCCCGGAGTTTTGCTATCTAATCCTTTATCTAAAATTACAATTTGTATTGGATATATTTGTGAAAAAGAGTATGGGGACAAATTGTCCTACGATAACTTTTGACTTCTAAAAAGATAATAAAACTTCCAATTTTCAAAATGTTGAGTTATGTTGACCCGGAAGTTTTGTTATCTGATCGCCGGTTTATTTCTAACCAAATGGCTATCTCAAAATTTTGATTAGATGCATTTGGACAAAAGAGGGTGGAGGGTATATGCCTGCCAATCACATTTTATGACTCTTAGAAATGTAAATAGAAATTTCAATTTCCAATCAAATCAGCCACCTCTGACGTTTATTCGACCACCTATTACATTAAACCTTATCTGCCCCTGGGGCACATCTTACAACAGTTCCCCTGGGCTTTGGGGGGTTGTAATGACCCGTGAGCTTTTTTTTCCTTGATCTTTAAACTTTTTGAATAAAATGGCCATCCCAAAATTTTTATAAGATGCATTTGGGGAAAAAGCAGGCCTATGGGGCGGGTTATTTTTCATCCAATAACTTTTGACTCTTAAAAAGGCACTAAAAATTCCGATTAACAATCAAATGAGCCCCCTCCATAGTTTTTGCTACCATCCCTTCCATAAAAACATTATATGCCCCTCGGGGAACAATTTACAACGTTTTCCACCAGATTTTTGGGGTAAATATTATGAGATACATTTCTTCAATCTCTCTCTTTCTCTCTCTCTCTCTCTTCTCTCTCTCTCTATCTCTTCTCTCTCTCTCTCTCTCTCTCTCTCTCCATCTCTCTCTCTCTCTCTCTCTCTCTCTCTCTCTCTCTCTCTCTCTCTCGCTCTCTCTCTCTCTCTCTCTCTCTTTCTCTCTCTCTCTCTCTCTCTCTCTCTCTCTCTCTCTCTCTCTCTCTCTCTCAGAACCAGCGTCGTGTAACGAAGGCTCAATATGGGGTACCCAAGTATTATCTGGCACACGTTTAGCTTTGCTTTCAATACTATTCCAGGTTGCTCCGCCGTCTTGTGTCACATGTACACGGCCATCGTCAGTACCTATCCAAATGACGCCTTCTTGAATTGGACTCGGTGCAATTGCGGTAATACTGGTATAGTTTTCTGCGGCAGTCACATCTGGAGTAATGCCACCAGATTCTCTAAAACTCTGCCAGTCAGGGTTGTTTGTCGTCAGGTCGCCAGAGATCACTTCCCAGGTATGACCGCGATCTTTTGAGCGATGAACAAACTGGCTACCATAGTAGATGGTATCGTTATCAAATGGATCCTGTGCGATGCCAGAGCTCCAGTTGAAACGCAAATCAACGGCATCGCCGTTGTCGTCTAGTGGCGGATTGGGTACAAGCATTGTGGTGTTGCCAGTGTCTAGGTTCCAGCTGAATAAGAAACCCCCTTGAGACATGGCATAACCAGCACGATTATTGTCGGGATAAGGTAGGGCATCGAAGCCATCTCCAAAGCCTATTTCTTGCCAGTGCACACTTCTGATACCACCTGTATTCCATGTTTCCGCTGGTCCTCGCCAGGTACCATTGTCTTGCATTCCACCGTAGACATTATACGGGTGGGCGTCATCAACACGAATGTGATAGAACTGAGAAAGTGGTAGGTTTTGAACAAAGCGCCACGTATCAGCTTTGTCTTGTGTTATTGCGATACCACCATCGTTACCTAAAATAAGGTGCTCCGGATCGCTCGGATTGATCCATAGTGTATGACTGTCAATGTGGATAGTGTTACCTGCAGCACAGCAGTTAACCCCTGGAATTTGGCTAAAGGTTCTACCACCGTCAATTGAACGGCGAACAAAGGTAGCAATGTTATATATGATATTGTCGTTTTCAGGATCAACTTCAATTTCGGAATAATAAAAAGGTCTATCAGCGACCCCATTTTCCGTATTCACTTTCTAGAAAAAAAAGAATGAAAAAAAATTAATTTTTCTAAAGTGTGTTACAAAAAATAAATAAAAAAGAAAACACCCGAAAAATTAGAAAAAAATAATGAAAAAATGCTTAAAAACACCAAAAATTAAAAAACAACACAGGGAGGGGGATAGGGGGACTAGCTGACATTCTACGTGTCTCTGTGGTGTGGAGCGCCAAAGCCACGTGTGGCAGGGATAGGCTAGTTTTAAACAAGAACATCTGGAAAACTGAAAAAATTGCCTTACATTATTTTTTTTCTGAGTACAGAGATGGAACGGATTGTCTGTTGTAGTTAAACGTTTTGTGTGGTTAAAACTAATTGAGCTGTCAGTGTGCCGAAATGTGCGCCGACAATGTATTCATGATGCTACTCAAATGTGATGAATCTTTTAAGAATTAAAACCTGGGTGTTTTGGTTTATAGTATCCCATTGTACTAGCAAAACCCTATTTTCTTGTACAGTTTCACCAAATACTACGTAATTATAACCAGTAGCTTTTCTACAAGCTGACTGTGATTCGCTTTTTATATCAGAAAGGGCAAAAAAACTTTTTTTTTACGACAAGTCTAAACTCCTTCAATACCAGCTAAACTCTGATATAAGCATCTCTAGACTTTAATCCGACGAAAAAAAGCAATAAAAGCATCCCTAATTGTAGAGAAGGTTTTTAGTGGTTCCTTAACCACATGCCTACACTTTTGCAACCCCTACACTTGTTACAGGTGGTTTTTATTGAAATGGTTTAGTTTACAGGAGGCTTATTGTCGATATAAATATGGGAGATTCAACTTAAGATGACGTCTTAGGTGCAAAATATGTGAGGGATTAGGACTGAAGGACACTGTTAATAATTCTCAATATTCTTGGCATCAGGAAGGTGCACTCCAATTTTTTGGTCACTTGAAAAGAGCACTAGAACCTTTAATTTACGTTAGAATGAGCCCTCCCACGACATTCTAGGACCACTGGGTCAATACAATCATCCTTGAGAGAAAGAGTCAAATTTTAGCGTAAAGAGCGGGGCGTTGAGCAGGGAAAAGCCCCTTTCATACACCAGAATTATTTCTGTTTGTTTTAAGTTTTATTGCTGCTCCCTACTTTCACTTAAAAAAAACTTTTTTTATTTAATTTCCCTAAGGTTTGTTCTTAGTGCTCCATGACTTTTTTCAATTTATTTATAGGATAAACATGCCCTCTTTTTTGGATAAAAAACATCTTGTATGTTAACAATAGGCAACTTGCAAAATTTACAGCCCTTGCATCAGGGGATAGGGGCTTTGAACAGTGGAGGCATGGTTATTTAAACTCTTATCTTTTTAAATAAAACGGTTATCTCGAAATTATTGATAAGGTATATTAGGGGGAAAAACAGGGAAACAGGGTGTGGAGGAAGCCCTTTTATCGCTTTTAAATCCTAAACAGTGCCTTAGAGCTTTTGATTTCCAATCGAATGAGCCCCCCCCCCTTCCAAGTTGACACGAAATATTTTCCATGACAACCTTATGTTTTAATGTTGCAAGACTATGTTAACTTACAGTCGTTACACCTGAGGCTCCCTTATTTGGCCTTGATACTATTAAATTTTTTTATTTTTATTGGATGTATTTAGGGGGGGGGGAATGGTCGTTAAGAGGAAGGGGCTGATTGTCCTCTGATTACCTTTGATTCTTCAAAATTGAGCTTGAAAATTCAATTTCAAATCTAAGGAACTTTCTCAAAGTTTCTACGACCATTTCTTCTATGAAATCTTTAAATTTTAATAAGAAGTAACTTGCTGTAATCTTGCAATAAGAGCATAAAGTAACTTGCAGTAAGAGCCCTTGCCCTGAGGACTCTGGGTTTTTTCGTTAATCCTGTTTATTAATCAAGTTTTATTGTTTGATTAAGATATGGGAGTTTTAGGGCCCTTTTTGAAAGTCGAACGCGATTGGAGGGGGCCCAGCTCCCGGGAAAGAAAAACATCAACTGTAGAAAATACCTCCGGGAAATACCCCCTGACATCGACCCGGCGAAGGGTACCGGACGCGAGATCGCCGAGAAGCTGCTCGAGCGGGGTGTGCTCGTCAAGGACACGCACGGGCAGACCATCAGCATCGCGCCGCCGCTCGTGATCCGCGCGACCGAGCTCGACTGGGCGGTGGAGCAGCTCAAGCTCGTGCTGGCCTGAGCCCCTGCCACGCTCAGGCGGGCGGGGAGTCCGGGTCGAGCGTCTTCAGCGAGTCCTCCTCGGCCTCGTTGTCCGCGTCGAGCTGCTCCTCGGTGTTCTCGTCACCGCCGAGGGCCGAGCGATGGCCCTGACCTGCGTCGCCTTGGATGGCGCCACCGGTCGACTCGCCCCGGGAGCTGTCGCCCTGGATCGCTCCGCCGGTGCCGTCGCCCTGGCCCGAGTCCTCGTCCGGGACGGCGGTTTCCGGTGCGCCCTCTGCCGGGTCCGTCGAGTGGGGGGTGCGTTCCGTGTTCTCATCCATGCGACGACGATACGTACGGCCGGGGCAGCCGTGGAGGGCGTTGACAAACCCGGCGCGGAGGGTCAGCGATCGTCGTCGCGGTTCTTCGGGCTGCGGATCGGCGTGGTCACGGCGGCTTCGTCGCTGAACTCGATCGGGTCCACCTCGACGACCCGCAGCGGACGGGTCTCGTCGAGAGTGAGCAGGAATCGACGGTTCTCGGCGCGACGCAGGCGCCCCGAGGTCGCGACCCAGATGACGCCGATCGCGCACGCGACGAATCCGGCTGTGCCACCGAGCATGATGGCCGCGCGCGGTCCGAAGACGTCGGCGACCCACCCGGCGATCGGCGCGCCCACGGGCGTCGATCCCATGATCACAGCCATGTAGAGGGCGAGCACCCGTCCGCGCAGGGTCGGTTCGGTCGTGATCTGCACGTAGCCGTTCGCGGTCGTCAGCAGGGTCACGATCATGAACCCGGTGAACGTCAAGGTGACGGCATAGGACGCGTAGGTCGGCATCGCGGAGGAGACGAACGCGGCGATGCCGAACCCTAAGAAGAGAAGTTTACTCCCTCTCTAGCTTATTCTTTTGCCTCCCCCATTCTTTCTGGTCCGTATATACAGCCAACTAGCTGAAGAGTCTATACTAAGAGGCTGGGGGAGAGGAGTGTTATCATTCAAGCTAAGAATTTAAAGTTCTTTCCAGTCTTGAGAAATTCAGTCAAGGGTATTCCCTGTTGTGATTAAAGTTTGCCTAAGGTCCAAGGAATACTTATTCATATTAAGATAAATAATTAGTAAGTACTTTTTTTGAATTGAACTGATAAATTTGTGTCTAATCAATCAGTGTTATTCCAAGCTCTTAGTTCACCTTAAAGTCATTTGATTTAGTCTCACATTCTATTTGAAATACTTGCACTGATTAAATAAAAACCGTAAACAGAAATCAAGTGATATAATATATCTTATTTGATGCTTAGACTAAGAATTATAAAAGTACAGACCCAAGCCTTAATTAGTTATCGATGCGTACTCTATTAGAAATATTCAGTAGCCCTAAGCTTACAACAAACCTTTTTTCTCGGTAACGACGCTTGGGCAGTGAAAACAGCCTCCCCTTAAACTGCAGACACACACCATATTACACTAATCGTAAATGAGGAGAGCCTTTGGGGAAGGGTTTAAACATAAAATGAAACGTCTTCTCAATCAAATCTAACAATAAAAATCAAGTTGTCGCCGAATTTTGAGAACTAAACGACTAAATTACCTCAGTCTATTACGCTACCAAATAAATTGATTGCTCCCTAAGTGCTTTGGGTAAATAGTTTTATCGACTCAAGTCGATCCGTTAAGGAATAGAAATAAGTACTGTAAGCCACCAAAGTCTGCTTAAGGCAACAACAAGACTTATTTTCAGGTCCTCGAAAGAGGACAAATTTACATAAATAGCTTCTATGCCAAGAAGGCACTCTCGAATTGCAATTTAAGCTTTAATCTGAAGAGATTAGTCTGAAGAGGATCAGCTTCAGTCTGAAGAAGCACCATAACAATTATTATGGTTGCTTTAAAACTAAATCAAAAGGAACTGGGTATGGTTCCCAATAACACACCTCAGCCATATCTCAAGAACAAATAGGGGTATTAAGTTGAAACTTCCAGGGCTGCTACTATTGCTACTTCTGCACTTACATTTTATATAAATCAAGACGGTTTGAGTTTCTACAGTTTGTCAAAGAGGATAGATAAAAATTTTGGAAATACGATTAAGTTTTGTTTTTCAGGTCAACTTGAGGAGGTATTTATCTATATTAAAGAATACTAGTTGTTTAAGGATTAGAAATTGCGGAAAAATAGTAGAGAGAAGGCTCTAGTTCTTACAACAGCCATATCCATTCGATTACTGACACCGGCACTTTTTTTAAGCGACTGGGCACCTGGCAAATGCTTAGTAGAGGACTCAGCTTTTCCCGACGCTATTACCGGACTTATGAAATACTGTTTACATTTTACACTTAAAGCACAGGTGGCTGTTAGGTTATAGTTTAGCAGGTGCCATTTTTTACTTATGCAAACTTAAATGTAGATAATGTTGGTTTTTGCCAGACATAAGACATTTTTTCAAGATAGTTTTTTCAAGACGTTACAAGGTTTTTTCTTTTTCTTCAAGATTATTTTCTTTTAAAGCATTTTTCTTCAAGACATTCTCCTTCAAGATGTTTTTGCTAGAGATTTCCAGAAGTTTGTCAAATTTTTTTCTTCAATATATTTTCTCCGAGATATTTTTTCAATGAAGTTTCCAAGAATTTTGTACATTTTACCCATTTTGCATTGTACATTGTTACATCATAGTATTAGTAAAAATAATTGTTTAGAAGGAATATTATAAAAAGGACTTGTTCTGAATTGATATAATGAAGTCTTTTGGAAAGTATTGCTTGGTATTTAGGAATACATAAAGTCGAACAGTAATGTTGGGAGTGAAAAAAATGTGATAGAACAGTGAAAGTTTGATTCTAGCTAGTCTATCTACTATTTCTATGAGTCATATGCAAGACGTCATTTTAGATACATTGGGCAAAGCACTGACGCATTTGCGATCTTATATTTTGACGGATAAAGAACGGTTCATCGCCGAATTTCATGAGGTCTGGGAAACGAACCTGCAATATCAGGATTTATTACAGACTATGACCGGACTGTTGACCGACAGCGGGCAGAATATCATCGTGGAACTGGTGCAAAAAAGAGATACGTTGTCTACGCTGACGCAGGCAACGTTTGCGATCCGCCAGAGCGAAGACTATAACCGTGCGCATTATCTGTTAAAAACGCAGGCGATTGTGATGAGCCAGCAAATAAAGGACATTCTGGATCAAATGATCGTCGACCACCAGCGTGTGCTGCAGCATGACAATACCGTTATGGCCGATTCCATCGACGGTTTTAAAAACAAAATGGTGGCGGTATCGCTTCTCGCCATGTTAGTAACGATATGGCTCGGTGTGCGTATTTATTTTAAATTGTCCGCCGCGCAGGAAAATATCGACCGGCGCGCCGCGTTAATCGATCAAAATATCATGATCGCGTATCTCGATCAGCAGGGAAACGTTAACGATATTACCAATTTTTTGTGTCGTACATTGCATGGTATTCGATCCGACTTTATCGGCAAACCGAGCTATTATTTTCTACCCGACGGTGAATACGATCCCCGTTATACGGATATCATTCGCACGATCCGTACCGGCCATATCTGGGAGGGTGAAATTGAAATCACCCATCCGAATCATGAAAAAACATGGCTTTACTCGAAAATCATCCCGACTGCTGAAAACAAGCAGCGTAGAGACTATACCAATATTCTTCAGGATATTACCGATAAAAAGCGAATCGAAGAATTGTCGATTACCGACAAACTGACATCCTTGTATAACCGTCGCCATTTCGACAATATACTGGAGCAACAATTGAAACATGCGCAGCGCACCGATACCAACTTTGCCTTGTGTATTCTGGATATCGATTTTTTCAAAAATTATAACGATCATTACGGCCATTTGGCCGGCGATCAAAAAACGGCAAAAAACCCCGAGAAAAGCTATGAATCCGCATTTTCACTCGTCAAAATTTTAAAATGGCAAACATTTTTCAGTCTAAAGACAATACAAAAAATAACTTTATGACAAAATTAAACGACAGACTTTGATGAGAAGTTTGAAATTTGATTTTGTTCGATGGAATTTGAAATATGGCAAAATCAAAAATGAATAAGATAACTTTCCTTGAAAAAAATTTGAAAAGGACCAGATTAAGCGAATAAAATATGGAAATTTCTATTTACGCTCAGTAGATTAGAAAAATAGGAAAATTTAGGGAGAACCCGGGTTAATTTTGACAAGTAGTGAGTGGCGCGCTACTATACATTCTTTTGAATTAACCAAAGTTTATTCAGAAACTACAATTTCCTATATTCCCGATCTGTTGATCGTGAAAAGACTATTCTGGCTTTCATATGAAAAGACTATTCTGGCATTCAATTATCCTGCTCGTATCCAACTTCTTTTAGGCTTCCTAATTCAAGTCGTTGTCTGACGCTTTTTGTCTTTACCAGTATACTTTAGTCCCATCCAGCATTTCTGCATCCCTCCAACTTCTCTTAGTTCAATCAAACTTCTATAACCTTTTTTTTACTCTTTTTGTAAATTCCCTTTGCTATTTCAACTTTTTTGGTCAAGTTCCAATTTGTTTTTGGAATCCATCACCTTTCTTTAGTCCCATCCGATGTACCTGCTCTCCTCCAGCACCCTTAGGCAATTGTAATGTTCATTGTCCCTTTTTAAGACAATTTTAGTCTCTTTTAGCTTTCTTTAGTCTTATCTAGCGTTTCTGATCTCCTTGGGCTATTTCAACTTTCATACTCATTTTCCAACTTTTAGATCTCTTCCAGCCTCTCATATTCTTATGTACTAGTATTTTTCTAAATTAATTATCTTTTTAAATAGTATTGAATGTTTTTTCTTGTCCTATTTTTCTTGTTTGGAAAGTATTACAGCATAGAAACCAAAATTTAAAGAGAGTATTAGGGTTTATGCTTATCGACACGTCGAAGGGTATTCTGAAGCAATGGAAGCAATTCGTAGGCAATGGTTCAATTGTTAAGATAATTTATCAAGATTATCTTCAAAATGCTGTTTTGTGGTAGAGCGAGTTCAACTGCCGTCAATAATAAAAACGTTTAAATAATAAATATATATAGTTATAATAAAAAAAGGTGGTGAGTTTTTTAGTGGAATAAACACTTCCCTGGATAGTTTCAGATTTCAACTATAAGTCATGAAGGGAGATTAATGTAAAGCTTGATCATTCTTAAGCAACAATAAGCATATAAAGAAGAAATTATTGCCTAGAGGGTTGTAACTTTGGTAAATAATTATGAGACAAAGCAGCTTGAAATAATAAAGAAAGACGCAAGAAAAGCTTGGGAGAGCCGTGGTTCAAATGTTCAAACATGATCCCATCAAGACCCGCAGACTTACCCGATTTCAGAAGTCGTACCTGGCTTCCAAGTATTACATGGTGAAATTGTAATATAATGCCTGTGGGATTTAAATCACGAAAACGCTTTAATAGTTTTGATTGAAAGATGTTGTCTTGAGGAAGAGGGTAAATTGCAAAAACCTTTGAAAAATGTTTGATCCAGTCATCAATTAAAATAACATCTGGAGAAGAGGTTGGAAAGGATGTCAATTTAGACACGTAGTGCCTTAATTTGGAAGGGGTATTACTGATATTAGATGGTAGTTCAGTGATTTGATGCTTTTCCACGAAACGACAAGCTTACGGAATTTATTTTTTGTATACTTTGTAAGATGGAAAAGGGCCCCAGACCGTGATTTATCAGCCTCAATCCACACAATCCGCTAAAAACAGTGACGTTCTTTTGCCTCTTTATGGTCAGGATACGTAGACCAGCCTATTTTCCTGGTACCCCTCCTTATTCTTTCAAGTGGAACATAAGGAGTGGCTGCGGATTTCAGTGCGTGAACTATTTGGGCCAGATGAAGCTCAAGGGCTAGGAGCTCAGATTATTTAGGCCTTCAAAGGTTTGAAGAAGTGACGGTAAAAATGTGTCATTTGGTTTGCATTGGAGGGTGTTTTGGCACCCCCATTTCTCATTTGTTTCTATGATACTTTCAACTCTTTTCAGAATTCAAAATTCTGTCATTGATTTTCTGCTTGCTTTAATTAGGCCTTCAAACTTCTGGACAAATGACGGTACAATCGTATCATTTGATTTGAAAGGAATGTTTTGGCACCCTCATTCCTCATTTGTTTCTATGATGCTTTCAACTTTTGTCGGAATGCAAAATTCTGTCGTTAGTTTTCAACTTCTTTTATTTAGGCCTTCAAAGGTTTGAAGAAGTGACGGTAAAAATGTGTCATTTGGTTTGCATTGGAGGGTGTTTTGGCAGCCCCATTTCTGATTTTTGCAAAATATCCTGTCATTGGTTCTATACGTGCTTTAATTAGGATTTAAACTCAAGGACAAGTGACAGTATAACGGTATAATTTGATTTGGATTGCAGGATGTATTGGCACCCCCATTTCTCATTTGTTTCTATGATTCTTTCAACTCTTTTCGGATTGCAAAATCCTATCATTGTTTTCTACTTTCTTTAATTATGCCTTCAAGTTTCTAGAAAAGTGACGTACAATCTTATCATTTGGTTTGGATTGGAGGGTGTTTTAGCGCCCCCACTTCTCATTTATTTCTTTGACGTTTTCAACCTTTTCGGAATGCAAATTCTATCATTGGTTCTCTTCTTTTCTTAATTAGGCCTTCAAACGTTTGGCAAAGTGATGGTGCAAATGAATCATTGGATTTGCATTAGAAGGTGTTTTGGCCCCCCCCCATTTCTTATTTGTTTCTCTGAAAATTTAATCTTTTTGAATGTAATATCCTGTCAATGGTTTTCTACTTGCTTTAACAAGGCTTTCAAAAGCCTGGACAAGTGACGGTACAATCCTATCATTTGATTTGGATTCGAGTTTGTTTTGGCACCTCCAATTATCATTTGCTTCTCTGAGGCTTTTTTCTTGAGGATCAGTCCCTTCATAAGTATTAAACAAGAGCCTCCTCGATATCCTATACCCGGGTAAATTATTATTACTTTTTTCAGTATTCTACCACGCATAAAAATTAAAACATTATGTTTTTGTCACTAAGAGCACATAGTCTAATAAGCCCTTCAGCTTTTCTTTAGAAAAATATTGGTTTGATATCTTTGAGTCTCAAATAATTGCAATTGTACTTCCGAGAGGACTGAGTATTTCCGCATTATCGTCTTGCGTGGTGAAAACTTAAGCTCCCGCGTCATAGCTTTGCAAGGAGAAGGTAAGTCTTGAAGGGGACGTATCTTCGCCACTTTGTATGCTTGATGAAGGTCTCACTTCCCCGTGCATCGTCTGTTTCTTTACCGGACGAACCTCTTCCTGTCTGGGGTTCTCCTGAAATAAGAATTAAATGTTTTAGTTTTTCAAATAATTTATCTTAAAAACAATAATTTCAACAAGTATTGTGTTGATAAACCATCTTGTTTCAATGGCACCACACATAGCCAAAAATATGGTACATATATGAAACTACAGCAGCAAAATGATATGTAGCCCCTTTTGCTTACACTACATGAGGAGGAGGGATCTTAAATGGTAAGATACGTTATTATAGTCAAAAAGACGCTTGTATCATTTCCCTCATGGATTCGATGCTAAAAATGTAATCTACTTAACCAAGATCTCTTAATTCTAACAATTGCTAGGATTATACATTTTTTTTATTTCTTCAGTCAAAGCTCATTTTGAATGTTAGACTGATGATTTTCCACGTTTGTACTTAGATTTTCTTACTCTGAAGGAACAAAAGAATTATCTAATCCACTACCACGTAAGAAACTAAATAAACTTGCATAATCCATGTAACGGGAAAATATTCCAAAGTTTGTATTTGTTACAAATTTGAGAATAAGTACGTTTCCTGCAAAACGGCAAAATCCTCTGTTTACTAACAGCAGTGAAAATAAATATCCGTCCCACAGGAAGTGTCCTATAGTCTTTAGCATTTCCTAAGCTAGGCAAGAATAACACCTGAAGATGCACCCGCGGCAGCTCAAGACCGGGTTTACTGGAGAACGATAATGTCTGCTTTCTCGACACGGGCGCCAAATCAGCAAGAGAATTAAGTCAAAGTAAGTCGTGTGCTCAAAAGTACCTGGATCAAGGTGACTCTGATGAAAAGAAAAAAATTGGTTCGCCCAAGAATGGGCCTAAATACAATTAGCCTGAACTCACCCTCATATCTTTAGTCACCCTTAACCAAAAGATGCTACTAGGTTTTTGCACTAGCCCAGACGAAAACTCCGTGATGTCCCAAAACTGTGTATCCGTTTGGCTTGAAAATCACATCCGCCGGACCTAAGTAGACCCCGATGCAGAAAAAGAAAATTTAAACTAAATTTTGCCGTTTCGATTCATTATACCCGAAATTGGCCCTGCAACTCTTTCGTCTCCGATCGGCTTTGAACAGGGTATAGTAGACCTTTATGCGAGACGAGTAATTCTTAAATTAAATTTTCTTGGATCGACCTATGACGCCCAAAAATGTATTTTTTCTTTCCTTAATGTGGTTGAAACTTACAGAGCATTCTGGACTAAGGGGTCTCAATGAAGAAAAAAAAAATTGTTTCGATGAATTCGATACGGTAGATTATCCAATAAAATTAGCTTGAATCTGAAATGAGACAAGGGAACCTTCATGAAAAAAAAATCACTGAAATTTTTTACTGCTATATCGATTTGCGAGACCTGAAATGGGTTCTAAAATGTCATTATCAAATCCAATTGAAATTTAGAGGTGGCAAAAAGGATTTTAACAAAGACAAAAGATCTAAAAAAAGAAAATGTGGTTCTACAGATCCGTGACGCTCCAAAATTGGCCAATATGTTTTTGCTTCTTTACCTAGTGTGTGTGTTAAAACAGGATATACAGAAGGATCTAGACAAAAACTTCAATCAAATTCATTTTACTTATTTGTGTCAAAAAGTCGGGTGGGTGTACAGAGAATTTTTACCCTTTGGCAGGACTGTGAATGCTACATTCTACGTAGAAGTACTTGAAAGACTCAATACCTGGAAAACTTGATGGATCATGGAGGCTCCATAGTGACAATGTCAAGCCAAACTGCTTTTTCTGTCATTAGCTATCTGGTTAAACACGGGATCGCAGCTTTCTCAGCCACCCTAAAGCCCATATGAGGTCAGACTTCTTCATCTTACCCTGGCTGAAAAGATTCGCGAAAGGACGGCAGTAAGATTCGGTAGGCCATTGAAGAGGGAGCGGAAGAGCATTCTAGGGGGCCTTCAGTAATTGGCAGAATGAGTGAAGACGCTGTGTTAATCCATAAGAAACAAAATTTGAAAACCATTTAGTCCATATCATTAAAACTTAACTTTTGAAAAAAAAATCAGTCCTAATGATTTCCTTAAACCCATGTACCTCTTTGTCAATGGTTTGCACTTGGTCCCAGCCTATTTACAATATTCAGAAACAAATAATATAGATTTGATGTAATATCTTATTCAGCATCAGTAAAAAAAGCGCTTAATCACTGCAAGAGAATTAAACAAAAACTACAAGCAAAACAATAATTATCACAATAAAAAAGCAACTTATCAAGTTTGTTTGTTAATGAAGCAACCTATAATCGGTTGCAACAAAATTTGTCGAATGAGAAGTTTACTTCACTGCAATCAATTTTAGTTATAATTGGCGACAAGGAGTCCAGTACTTCCAGAAGGGAATGTGAAACTTCTATTAAGCAGGTATTGTCAAAGCGGAATTATCAGGCCGCTGCACCGGAAGCAACAGACGACTTCCCGAAAAAATAAATAATAAAATAAAAATATTAAGCGAAATGCAGAAAAGAACACTCGGAAAAACCGATATTGAGGTTAATTCAATTGGTCTGGGCGCCATGCCCCTGTCCTTATCTGGCCATCCTGGTAAAGAAATATCAAATCAGATCATCCAATATTTCGTTGAACAAGGTGGTAATTTCGCTCAAGCTGCTGGAGATCGCCCGGCGCGAGCTTGGCGCCGACGACGCGCGCGCCGAGATTGGCGGCCGCACGCCGACCGGTGATCAAGTGCTCACGGCCAAGCTCGGCGAGAGCTGGCGCGTGGTCGTGACGTTCGACGAGGGGGTCGAGGACCGCGACACAAAGCGCGAGAAGCTGCTCACGCTGCTCGAGCCCTTCGAAGAGATCGCGCGCATGCCCGACAAAGCGGCGGGCGGACACCCCGAGAAGCAGCTCGCCCTCGACGCCGAGCGTGACGGCGGTGTTGTGGAAGACGCCCGGCGCGCGCTTCTCGAACTCGCTGCCGACGATCACGATGCCGAGCTCGGTGGCGAGCTCGCCGAGCTGCGCCGTGATCGGTCCCGGCACGGGATGCGCCAGGCCGAAGTGCACGTCGTCCTCCTCCTGGCAGAAGTAGCGCGACGCGAAGAGCTCCTGCGTGCACACGACCTCGGCGCCGTCGGCGGCGGCCTTGCGGATCAGGTCCAGCGTGCGCTCGATGTTGGAGGTCGGGTCCTCGTCGGCGTGGGTCTGCACGAGACCCAGGCGGAAGGTCGGCGATCCTGCGGACATGGGCGCTCCTACTGGAGGATCTCGGGCAGCACGTCGGCCAGCAGCTCCGGCTTCATGATGCGCACGACCAGCACGAGGAACAACACGCAGAGCCCGAGGATCGCGATCGCGTCGGCGACGCGGCCCAGGCGCGCGACCTGGAAGAGGATCCACACGATGATCTCGAAGGGGAACAGCAGCACGCGCAGCCACGTCGGCTTGCGTCCCATCGCGTCCAGCGTGCGACCGAGGCCCTTCGCCGAGGCATGCAGGATCGGCAGCACGATCTTCGCGAGGACGAACAGCGCGGCGATGCAGAGGCCCGCCTTCGTGGCGCGGCCCTCCCAGCCGGGCGGCAGCTTGTCCTGGATCTCCTGCTGACGCTCCGGCGGCTGCAGGTAGTACCAGCCGGCCGCGGCGGCAGGCGCGGCGAGGAATGAAGTGTTCTTTACTTTTAGGACTTCTCAAAAATCTCCCCTTACTTTTGACGATCTTCATTTTAGGAGAGAATTCAGTCGTTGGACACAACAACCCTTTAGTTCTATTCAGCTCTGTACAATTATTCGCTGTTGGTGCATAAATGTAAGAGTAAAAAACTACCACTGCCAAGCTGAAATGTCTTTTGACATAATCTACGTAAGGTTCTGCCACCTTAGAATATATTGATCAAGCAGTCTATGGTATTTTTGGGCTAGTCAGCCACCGTTCCACACTCTCTGGGAGGCTGGTAATGTCACTAGACCATCGATCCCCTTAATTTTCATCAGTGCATCTATTAGAAATGCTTTGTCAGCTGTCCTCAACGCCTCAAACGAACTAAAGAGCGATGGTAGAAAAGTACACAGCTCGAATAATAGATCATCGATCAAGTCAGAACCACTCTACTAGCCACTGGGGCTCGACCTTGGAAGATTAGAGCTGGTTTGACAATTTTTCTCTCGCTATCTTACACCACAGATGTATTCTCGGCCATAGCTACGGCTTTCTCAATCTCCTGAAAACATATTTTTGAAATTTTTTCGCTTCCATGTCCTTCAGAATCTTTTCTCCTACAGATTTGGCTTCGGCTACGTTCACTGATAATGAAGCATGGACACCAGTAACCACGTTCAATAGCTTTGAATCATCCCTACAGGGTTCTAGGGACTTAATGTATCGAACTATCTTTTCTGTATTCTCCAGATCTCTTGCTTTCCTCGAAGATAATGCTTCTGCGTTATTTTCAACAGTCAACTCTGCAAAGCCAGTCTGGTTCTGCATGTGTTCGTAAACGAGAAAAAAGTTGGCATAGTAGGTGTCCAAAATGTCTGCTGCTATTTAGTCATGCCACTCCCTCTCGTCAGGCCACTACTCGTTTTCACGCTTTTCATTAACGTTTGTTCAATTACCAAGTCAGGAGAAAGAGCTACCCAGTAGTTGTCAGTTCTCCGGATGAACAGGATCCACTAAAGTGCGACTTTTTGTCCAGTTCTTTAAGAGCGACTCTTAAAACACAAGTAAAGTTTAATTAGAATAAGATAATTTTTTAAAGTAGGCCTTCTAAAAAACTTTAGCGTGAAGAGTGAGGTATTTAGGAGGAGAAAACCCTCCTCATGTACATAATAATTTCTGTTCGTCTTAAGTTTTAATGTTGCTCCCTGCTTTCAGCTGAAAAAACTTACTTTCAGTTGATACTCCTTACCTTAGACTCCTTACCTCCAGAGCCAGGAATTATATATAGGGCGTCTACGAAGCCTCGTCAGATATCTCAGAACAGAGCTGCAGCCGTGATAACCTCCCACTGTGGTCGAGCTAACAGCTCCAAACTTCTCAGTTCCTGGTCGTACTGATGTCGTATGTGTGGCTTGGTTGACCTCTTATGCGTCTCCCCTTGGGGCACCACTCATATAATGTTTTTGGGAGTCGATCCTTTGGCATACGAAGGACGTGACTAAGGTAAGTTGATCTCCTACGCATCAGGAAGTCACTAACTAATGGCTGACCGGTTCACCGACGGACTTCTATGTTGGTGACCTTTTCTTGCCATGATATGTTCAGTATGCTTCTAAGGCATATGCTCTCAAAAGCTAGGATACTTTCCCCAGTGGGACATTGAATTTCAAGCATTCGCTATCATAGACGAGGATGGACGTAACATTGTTATTTAGGAAGCATAGCTTTAAGCGCAGAGAGTATTCGTTGCTAAGCCAGACTGGTTTCAACTTGCTGAAGGTTGATGTAAGCTGTCCAATTTTGCTCTTGATTTTATTAGATGTTTCACCATCATATTCAACCCAGCTCCCATATACTTATATTCTTTGACTTACTCAATTGCTTTGTCTTTACATTTCAGTATCAGGGGAGAGTCAGGTGAGGCCATGCTCATTGTAATGCCGACATTCACCGCAAGTTCCATTTTCTCGGCCTTTACATATATGGCGTCGAGTAGCAGCTGCAGTCGCAATTTCGCTGCGCGTTTCCCTTGTGCTACGCAAAGCAACAATTTTGATATAAAGAGGGCCTCAAAGCTGTTGAATAGAAATTCAGAGATTGTTAAGTTTATCGTTTTTGCTCGTACAAAATAAACCGTTAACAAAAGCGTTTGTTTTAAAGCCTCATTTAACTAAGGTGATTCATTTGAGGCTAGAACAAATCATATGATGTGTTGTACAGTTACGCCTTAGCTATCAAGGAGGAGAATCGACGGATTTTTGTGTAAGTGGGGTGGGGGATTTTGCGTAAAGCCTCAAAAAGTGCATTTTTATTCACACACTTTATAACAGATTAACCTATAATTAAATATAGGAGGAGCTTTGAGGGAGGAAGAGGTAGCCATTAATCTCAGTTTTCTCGAATATCCTAAAATAAAGAGTCGATAATATTCAAAGCCACTAGTAGTAATAGTCACGAGTAGTTTAACTCGAAAGCAATCTCAGTGGCAGATGAAGTAGTCACAGCTACAGTCAAATGTAATCACGGTCGCCAGCAGTATCAGTTACAGTAGCCTTCGCAAGGAGTCCCAGTCACAAGTAGTCGCAGTCCCAGTCAAAAGAAATCGTGGTGAAAGTAACAAGTAGTCACATTTGCAAGTAATTCTAAGTAGCCATATTTGTAGTCACAAATAGTTACTGTAATGGTTGCAGGTAGCCACGGTTGCTGTCACAGTAGTAGCAGCGATACTTGTACTGAACGTTTCAAGTTAACGCTATTAGCTGCTCCTTAGATATTGTTGATACGCCCTTTTGATCATCCTCCTCGACATCCCCCTGAAGTTTTATTTAAATTTCACAAAGATCAATCCCGTGTGCAAGCAATTGGCAGACTGCCCTTTATTGACAACCCTTTTTCCGTGGGCTGTCAAGTGGATGGAATCCCCTGAGGCATAATTATTAGACCATTTGACAATTTAAAAACAAATAGCTTTTTCAGAATTTTGATCAGTGTTGAGGGGATGTGTAATATAAAACGTAGAAGGAGACAAAATTTGTTTTTATTCATTTCTGTAACTTTTACGAGTCGGACAAACATTTTGGCGCGGGGAGAGGGATTCTAAACACTTAACCTTCCCTGGATACGGCCTTGCTTGAAGGATCCCTCCATGGCCTTTATCTAAAAGGTAGACTATGAACATCGGGGGCATCCGCAGCGTCAAGAGAGCCCCGTTATAACAAATCGCACCAGATAGAGCCCTATCGACTTTAGTTCCTCCTTTGCCACCAGAGGCACTCAGGGCATCCAGAAAGAGCCGCCAATCATCCCTCATATGTGCTGCTGCCCAGACGTCTTCTCATTGGGGTTGGCTATCGAATTGATAAACTTCGGGTCCCGCTGGTATATACAACGAAGTGTATTTTTTGGCTTTTCTCTTCTTCAGGTTCCCTCTGGTTGCCACTCGAGTATCGTTTTGGGGAGTAAGAACTCGCCACTTACTGTTTGAGCAAGAAACAATTTGCGGGACAGGAAACCAGCAGCTGAGAGCAAAAGGAGTTACCAACGTGCAACATTTTCTATCTCCTTTCGATGCTGTTTCTTTTTTGAAGTTTTGGAACAGGAGAAACAGATGAAGAATCAAAATTTTGTCAATAGGTTTCCCAAAGTCGTTTGAAGGCATTTGTAGTCCATTTTCTTCAAGTCTTTGTCACATCGCTTTGTGCTGGATGTAGAGGTACTTGACTATTATATAAAACACACTCGAAAAATGAAGTTTGACGACAATAAAATATGATGAAAATATTATATTTTATTAGCAAAATCGTGAAGGTCATTTGTGAATTATTAAATTGGGAGCTTCGACTGACCGTCTCAAAGACATAGAAAAGATCGTTATTAACGGGATTCTTGAGGACACCGGTTAGTTTGCTTTGACTAGTGATAGAATATAGCGTCTCACCATGGATGTTCAAATTAAGATTTGGGATTTGCCAAGGACCGAAGAACAGGCAATTATATTTTTCCAAGACAAGGTGTTGTTTCCCAAAACAACACATTGAAACCTATTGCAATTGAGTATTTGTTTATCGTGCTTTAGTGCTCAATAAGCTGCAATTCGTCCATTAACAG
This sequence comes from Alatinidae sp. Z8VKAUB7J3, assembly GCA_010016025.2. NCBI lineage: Eukaryota > Metazoa > Cnidaria > Cubozoa > Carybdeida > Alatinidae > Alatinidae sp. Z8VKAUB7J3. Next base: position 152,911,472 of record JAAAKM020073195.1, read on the forward strand.
ATAGAAAATTCTTGGAATATTTATCAATTAGCAAAAGCTAACAATATTTTCGGTTAGTTTCAATGATTATTTGAGTTTGCAAAAAATTTTATATTTTTTTTCTTCCAGGAATTCATTTTGACGTTAAGAAAATCGTGACTGAGAGTCCAACTTAAAAAGGACAGTACAACCAAGATGCGGACGTTATAGCGCACGTTCACTTTCCTATAATTCAGCAAATTTCAATAGATGGCAAAAAACATATAGACAAAAGTAAATAAAAACCTAAAACCTAAACTACACTATGCCTACAGACCAGAAATGTCAGATCAAATGGGTGAAAAGTCGATCAAACGACTCAATCAACTAATTAATCACTCACCTCACAGCAAAAGACTTTCTAGTAAGCTACGACTACAAACTACATAATTTTTCTTCATAGTGTGGAACATTCTAGACTTAGAAAAAATCCAGAGGTCTTAATTTCAGCAGACATATATATTAAACACACAATTATATATGAACAAAACTAGAAATGCTTGTGGTGGGCGCAGCAAAGTTGCAGGGACTGGATAAAAAAGGAGCAAGATATACTGCTTAACCATCTTCAAACTTTAGATGAGCTTTTTATGCCTATACTGGACATTCTCTTTTTTATGACAAAAGAAGGAATAAGCAGAGATAATTAATTTCTTTAAATGAAAATAATTGTAGTTGTTAAGTGGATAGAATGGGAGAAGAAAACTGAACTTGATAAAACTACGCTTAAATATATGTAAAACGACTGCTCTTCTAAAAAAAGAGGAAACATGGAATACAGCTTTTAAAGCCTAAAAAGGCTAGGTCCAGAAAGAACTCTTTTATCCTTACAAAAAACAAAAAAACAAAAAACATTTAGGATTCTTCAACGGCTTCTAGATTTATATCATTAAAACTAAATAGGAAGGACGATGACAAAAAGGGCTCGTTTGGTTGTAATTTTTTCCTAAAATGAAATCATACCCCTACTCTTTACACTGAAAATTTTCGTCAGGTTTCTAAATATCGACCAAAATGGACCCTGTTACAATGGCTTCTGAGAGGCCAAAACATTTGCTGTAAAAAACACATATGAGCAAAAGTATATAAAAAGAGTATTAAAGACTCCAAACGTTATTAAAAAGCGACAACAAGACTTTTCTCTTATGAGTGTATAAAAAATTCAATAGGATAAAACAATGGAATCCTATTCAGCCCCGATCGGAGACGCGGTATTTCTTTCCTGCATAATAACCTTTTCTACCATTCTGACATTCTCTTTGGCACTCCGAAATTCTGGATCAAGTTGAAGAGCAAGCCTGTAATATAACAGGGCTTTCTCATATTTTTTCCAACGATGGTAGAGAACACCTGAAGAAATATAATTATTTTTCTCATTATAAAAAATAAAAATTGCAAATTATGAAAAAAATGGACAAAAAGACATAGAAATTAAAACAACAAATAAAACCAAGAATATAAAAATGACCTACTCGTGGTTCAATCAGCTGGCCGTTTTCTACCATAAAAATGAGAATGAATCAAGAAACCTCATATTAATGTTACAAGAGTGATCCTTTTGACATAAGAAAAATATTTTAGCCTTACGTAGAATTTTGACTTAGATGGAAGGCGTTCAATTACGGAAATACTTTCTAAGGGTCTTTTTCAGCTATCGTATAAATAAAGAGCGTGTATTCTTACGTTCTTCTACGCGTTGTTTGGGGAGGGGGATAAAATATTGAAAAAACCTCAAGTTTAAAAATTGACATAAGAAAAGACTTTTTGACATAAAAAACATGATAGCTTATCACACTAAATTAATTTTGAAACTTTTTTTGAAACAAAAAAATTATGAAAAATTTCTTTTGAAACAGAAAAAGGTTTTCAATGTCTGACTGGCATGACACATAACATTGTGACAAAATCCATGAGTCTGACACCCCGGATCCAACCTTGGAAGGGAACAATATTAAACCTAAAAAACAGTTATTACTCCGTATTTGAGGGAGGGTGTCCCTTCCTCATCCCTCATTCTTCGTGCTAAAGTCGTAATATTCTTTACAAAAACTTTTCATTCATGTTCAACGGCCCTTGTAAATGAGCAGTTTTTCTTAAAGAATTGGGACAAAAAGTCAAAGTTTAGCGTAATAAGTGAGGGTTTAAAGAGGGGACAGTCCCCCTCAAATGTAGAATAATTTCTCTTCGTTGTAAGTTTTAATGTTCTGCTTACTTTCAGTTGAAAAAAAACTTTTTATTTATTCAATATCTGACTGTTTTTCAATTTGTACCCAGGCCTAACAAAGATGTGATGCGAATTATCGGTCCCAAAAAAACCATTCTCTTGCTGTTAAATTGTATATATCAATAACTGTAGATTTATTGGTAGCGTCCCGCTTTACCACCTCTCCCCCATACCACTTTCTATATTTATTTGAAGGGTCATGGAGAGTTAGACAATTTAGGTTTTGAAATGCGCTCTTTTATGCATCTGCCCCCCTGCCTACACAGTGATCCACCGCCCACTCTTTATGACACCTGATGCTCAAATTGGTAATAAAAAGGAAAACGGATAAGAAAAAGAAACAAGAGAATACTGGAAAATTCTGCCCACAAATGGAAGAAATCTTAAATCAAGAACGTACACGATATAAAATTCCTCGTCGTCTGGCCCTGATACTAAAGTAGTTATCAACTGAGCATCCTTCTGTGGTTCTATTGAACTATCTTCAGCCTTCATTAGACTCCCTTTTGATTCGTGCTACTTTACTCCTGGATTTTCGTAAAGCCTTTATTTCTTTAACTCACAGTATTCTTCTTTCTAAACCTTCTCATTTTGGCGTAAGAGGTAGTGCATTTCTTTGGTTCAAGTCTTTCATGTCTGGTAGAATAATTCTGCAGATCCGCTGTTTCGGTCACCATCATGTATTCAAAGGGGGTCCCTGAAGGAACAATATATTTGTCATTTGAAACAGTTCATAATTGAAAATCCTACTCATTTTTATGCACAGATATTATCATACTATATCGGTAAGTGTGCAACTACTAACGGAGAGGATAATTTTTGCCCGAAAGCTTAATAGCCTCGTTATTTTGATTTGCCAAAAGTTAAAGAAATTTCTTCATAGATCAGGCATTTTCAATGTTAATATGGGTTTCGTGCATTCACACTAATTCATTTTGCATGAATTCTTTATAAGTTGTTTTTTTTGTTTTCA
>JAAAKM020073195.1:152914696-152929869 GCA_010016025.2 Alatinidae sp. Z8VKAUB7J3
TATATTTGGTATTAACTGGTCCTTTGAAAGAGCTTTACAAAGCGTCTTTTGGTCAATAATCTAACTGGTAAAAAAAAATAACGCATAGTTTCTGTGATTTTAAGATTGATACATTTCAGCTAAAAATGATGCATTTTTGGCTGCTTAGGGGACACACTTATGAACCAAAAAGATGGCAACCCTGTATGAGAGCCAGCTAGTCTTTACTGGGCTTTCTAGAGCCAACTAAGACACGGGTAAATAAATTGGATCGATCGATCGAGCATCCATTAGGTATGCTATAAATCTCACTTTGACAAACATATTACAGCCTTTTACATAGTCGTAGCTTTTTGGGGACCAGCTTGTTTGAAGTTATTTATTGTTAAAACTTACCCCACTATCGGCATCATTTTCAGAGCCAGGGCACGACTAACACAAAAACCAGCACCGCCAGTTGCAAACCAGAATGAAAGTTTTTGCTAAAAAAAAAAAAAATTAACATTAAGCATAGTTTACAACACAGTTAATTTAAATAGAAAAGTTTATAGACTTAAAAATTGTAAAAGTACAAAGGAACCATGATCTGAAGAGTCAAAGTCAGAGAGAACTATCTGAAGTGGTTCTGCCAAGCTTTCACTTCCTTGAGCCACTCTTATGTTTGTCAATGGTAAGGTCTTTTCTAGCTGAAAAACAAATAGTTCCGAATTGCAGATGAACTAAAACCTTAAAACGTTAAAGATGGTCCCGTTTTATTTGGTTGTTTCTTAATAATTGCGGTTTTGGGGTATGTTGTCGATTTTGGTTTATGACCAGATAGTTTGGTTAGTATCTGAACTCAGTGGCTTCTACAGAAAGTATGCACCTCAAGATGGATTGATCAATATGACACTAAATTATGTAATGACGCATATTATTCTTACTTCAGGTCAGGGTTGCCACTCGGTGTGGACGAGAATCACTATATTTTTGTGATTCTCTCGTTGATTTAGGGGTTTGTGCTATAATCTTCTGGATTACATGCTGATTTAGCGATATTTTAGTTTAGGTAATATAAAAAACCCCTAGAAATAGTAGTAAATCACAAGGGGGGGGGGCAACCCTGATTCAGGCCAAACTAATGGCTTTGACTTGTCCCTGAGCATCATATAGTGTGTGAACTGAAGTGTATCCCAGGCACAGAGACTTGGAACTATCTGAGCTTGGTCCAAGATTTGAAGCAAGGGGGCATAGTCAGAGGTAAAGACTGCATGTGTCAAATTACATGTTTAAAGACACAAATTCATTCACTGGTGCCCCATATATTTTGTAGCGCCTTCAGCGAATCGCAAAAGAAAAAACACGCCAAGCGCTTAAGTATCAAATTTTTAAAACTGAAGTTGTTAAAAATGTGTTTATATGCGTCTCCTGCTAAGTGTGTGACACCTGTCTTACGCCCTGTGTACCACTTTTTTTATTTCTGCCTCTTTTTAGATTGCATATAAACAAATATGTATGTATTTAAATTAATTTGACTTGATCTAAAATCTAAACTGATTTGGTATGTGGCTACTCATCATTATTGGAGTTCTGTTTTGTCTCAATGATTTAGCTAAGTGCAGTTATTAGAATTGTAAGCAAACGTAACTTAATTTTTCACACTCATTTCCTTTTATTTTTAGGCTTCTACTTGATGAAGTAAAAGCGATCAAAGCTTCTATCCCGAATATTAAGGAAATAAATGCGATGCATGATCAAAAATTCCAAGTATTAGAGGGCTCGTCGTTTGCCATGAACATGCAGATCATCGCGCGTGGCTGGCTGGTATATGAACTTACATCGTAACCGCTAGACCTTGGTTGGGTAACCATGTCGTTTATGGTGCCGACGGTGTTGTTTTCGCTGTATGGCGGGGTGCTGGCGGACAGGCTGCCGAAGAAGAAAGTTATCATCTGGGCGCAGGCGCTGAACTGCGCCGCCACGGTCATCATGTCGCTGATCATTTTTGCCGGTACCGTTACCTTCTGGGACTTTCTCTGGTTCGGTTTTTTTAACGGCACCGTGCTGGCCCTATCCATGCCGGCCCGTCAGGCGTTTGTGCCGGAATTGATCCCGGAACACCTGGTATTCAGTGCCATGGGTTTGAACACCACCAGTTGGAACCTGGCGCGGATTGTCGGGCCGGCGCTGGCCGGTTTCCTCATTGCCGTGATTGCCGGTGGTGACAAAACCTCTACGTTCGGCGTAGGTGTTGTTTACATCGTCATTGCCGCACTGTATTTCGTTTCCGCGGTTACCATGTTGTTTATTAATAACAGCGGTCGCGCCAAGCAACGGCGTAAGGCGGACGCCTGGCGGGACATGAAAGAAGGGTTGTTGTACGTACGTGAACGTCCCGCGGTGTTTGGCCTGATTATCCTGTCGATTATTCCCTTCCTGTTCGGTATGCCGTTGAATACTTTGTTACCGGCGTTTAACCATGATGTGCTTGGCGGCGGCGCGGACGACCTCGGCTGGCTGGTTTCCGCCATGGGCGCAGGCGCCATTGTCGGCTCGCTGATGATGGCCACCATGGGTGACCTGCGCCGCAAGGGCACCTGGTTGATCGTTACCTGTGTGGCATGGGGTGGCGCGACCGTGGCTTTCGGCATGGGCCAGACGCAACTGGTGGTGACATCCATCATTATCATGATCGGCTGGATCAGCAGTTGGAACATGTCGCTGAACCGGGGCTAATGAGTAACACTGCTAAGACTATTCTCAATTAGGCAGTTTTGATTGCGCCTGACCTCACCAATAAATCTTGTTTATAAAGTAAAACTAAATAGCATCGGAGGCTTGGAAACCACACATTTCCAGAATTTTTCATTTTTTTAATATAATTAAATTACATAGTATGTTTTCATATATTATGATAAGTATGACCCTTACTTTGATTTAAGCAAAATCTCAAACTCAAAATGAGCTAACTGTCTTCCAAAAACAAAAGCTTAAAAGTTTTTAAATTAAAAATAATTCAAAAGAAGTTTTAGATGTAATAATATAATAACGACGAAACAATATGGTTTTATCGTTCCAAATTCTGGTAGTCTTAGTGTTTTTCAAGAGGCCAACGTAGAAATAAGGCGCTAGTAACAAAACACTCATGATGAAGAAAAAACTTCCCAAATTTTCCATAAAAACAACAATTTTAGAGTAACAAAGAACCGCATTAGAGACAATTCCTTAGAATCAGAAATGGCACCGGAAGGGAGCTTATTTTACAACTTTTTAAACGATTCAACCAACAAGTTTTGATGTTTAAATAATTTAAACTTCATAGTGGGTAACTAATCTCAACATAAAAAATGGCATAGTATGTTTTAATATATTATGAAACCATAACCGTTACTTTGATTGAAGCAAAATATCAAACTCAAATTGAGCTAACTTTCTTCCAAAAAAAACTTAAAACTTTTTTAAATTCAAGGTAATTTAGAACAAAACGATTGAGATGTAATATTAAAATTATGACGTAATGAGATGATTTTATTGTTCCAAACTCTGATAGTCTTAGTGTTTTTCAAGAGGCCAGCGTAAAAATAAAGGCACTGGCAACAGAACACTCATGACAAAAAAAAACTTACAAATTTTCAATAAAAACAACACTTTTAGGATAACAGAGAATCGGATTAGAGAAGATTTCTTAGTGGAATTCTTAGAGAAGTGGAGCCAAAACTGAGGTCATTTTTACAACTCTCAAAATGATTCTACAAACAAGTTTTATTATTATTTATAAAAGTAAACTTTATCTTTTTGAAAAAAAAGTATGATTCACATGCTACTGAATTTTGAAAAAAAATTCTGTTCTTAATACTCTGACTTGGATGAAAAACTTTGGAAATCCTTTTTATGTTTTTGACCTTTAACAAATTCTCATTCACCTATCTCTGATATTTCGAAAAACTTCAATTCATATGCCTCTAACTAGAAAAACGAATCTGGTTCACATGTTTCTTACTTTGAAGAAAATTTTCATTGATATGTGTCCGATTATTGAAAAATCTTTTTCATTCGTTTCTTTCTTTTGAGAATCCCATTCACATGTCTTTGACATTAAGAGTCCTGAAGAAATTTCGTTTGTTTTTCAAGTTTTTGAAAAGATAGTGGTATGTTTTTGTCTTTAAAAAAATGTCGTTCACCTGTCTCTGACTTTGGAAAAACAAACCTCTGACTCTTGAAAATGCTCATTCACCTGCCTCGGACTTCTGAAAAGCGTCGAATTATACGCCTCCAACTAAAATAAAAAGAATCTGGTTACCACGTGGGGTCATATACAAGTCGTTGAAAAAATCTCCAAGTCCCCAAAAAAAATTGAAAAACTTTCTGTAATAAGAAAAAAAAAGAAGAACGAAACTGTAAATATTATTTTTCTAATACGAAAATCACAAATAGCATATGCTTATTATCTTCATTTCCTATTTCAAAAAAATCACAAGTGAATTTCTTTTGCTACGAGTATATTTAATGTCATTTTAAGACATGAAAAAATGAGTTTAAAAAGTTTCTAAGTCGCTGCAAAAAGAAATTGAAAAAATTTCTGAGTCAAAAAAATAAAAACAAAATTTCAAAGCTTACAAAAAATAATGCAAAACGTTGGGGAGGGGCATAGGGGGCCCTTTTAGGTGGAACTCGGATGACCTTAAGTTCCCTCTGAAAAAATGTCATAATAATTGATTCATTTACAACAAAAGTTCACCCGTTCACTTTTCCCAAGCACACCTCATAAGAAAACAGAGGCAGCAGGTCTGTCGCTTTTCCTCGTAAGTGTTTTTTTGTCCATCCATCAATGTAATTAGTGGTTTAACTTTCTGGAAGGGGGAGTGCCCCTAAGCCGCGCCTCTTTGAAAACATGGCAAAGAAATTTTATTATTATGACAGATACTTACGCGGGACTTTTTTTTGGGGTGGGGAGCAATAATAAAGAAAAACAAGTTTTATTTCATAATTACAACAAGAAGTGCTTAAAATTTCAAGACAAATTAGGATTTGGAGGGGCGGGAGGAGCACAAAGTCTATTTGGTACGCCCCAGTATAATGGCTAAGTTTTTCAAAGGCACAATTCGCCGAAAATCGGAGTTTAGCTTTAATTTTACTAGTTCACTGACCACTGGGCACTGGAGTCCCTAAAAAAGGAAGACATCAAGTCCATATAAGACAAGAAGGACACAGAGTATCCATACGTCTTAAGAGGCTGCAGCTCAAACCCTTAGTGAAATGGAAGATGTCATTATGACTTAGAAGCAACGGAACCCTAGAGAATCCCCCTTCCAATTGGACGACCGCACTAAAGAGGCTACTGAAAGAGGAGGTTTCAAAAGAAAACAAAAAGGAAGCTAAAAAATGACTTCTTTCTAAACTATGTCGTGAGCTTTTTGGAACTTGCTCCCCAACCATTATTGTTACTGAGTAAGTTACAATACACATTTTTGAATAAGTAAAGATCTCTACATATCTGAGAGCCAATTGAGATACTCGCGGATTATTTAAAGGAGTCTAGCGATTAAGTGAGATCAGTGATCAGGGAGTATAAATTAATTTCATTTTAAGGTGTTTCGGATGTGAATCTCAGTTGACTAACAAGATCGTATAATCGTCTCTGAGCCACTACAGTTGGCCTAACTTTGACACTCAAAATCAAAAAATAAAATCAGAAACTAAAATCCATAAAAAAAGGCGATTTAATAGAATCTACATAAAAGCACTCGGAATTTTCAAATTTAACTATTCTTTGTTTTCCTTCTAAAAGCCTTCTAATAATTGGCCGGTACACCCTCGAAAAGTCAAGGAATCTTAACGAAAATCGTACCATACGATTCAGCGTATCTAAGAACCCTACAGTAAGCTTCTATCTACAGAAATGTGGAATCTTGTATGTTGTCGATCATGGATGCGTGTTTATTTGTTTTTTTTTTTTCCCAGAGGGGATCGTACCGAACCATTGGTCGTAGAAGATCGACAGAGAAGAATTGGAAATTAGAAGTTTTACTGCTCTCTTTAAGTGACCAAAAAGACTGGGGGAAAGCTAGCCCACCAACAATCGAATTATCAACAATCAACATCAAACAAAAAATATACCACCAAAGGCGCATAGGAAATTGGGAAATTCAAGAACAAAAAGTTAATTTGCATTATCAACATATTAAAAATAACGTTATTTATTACTCCTTGATGGATTAGTTTTGCCACACGGCCTTCAAAAATCGTGTACACCATTTTGTGTGTCATGGATTTCCCAGCATTATTTGAAAAATGACCAGACTATGGGAAAGATACACAGGAAGGGTGTGCGAAAGCCCAGGATGGCTGTCCCCCCTATCGCGCTTCCTGGCCGAAGGACCATGAAACGGAGATCAGTACCACCGGAAGGGACTTCATTATTCATTATTCTTATTTCATGTTCGGCCTTTTGGTTTGGATGAATCCAAAAGAATGTTTGTTCTTATATAGACGTTTTTTGAATGTTATATATGCTAACGGAAATGAAACTTTCTAGGCTAATGAAACTATTTTCCCTTATTAAACTGGTTGGAATTATCTTCCAAAAGATTTTTAAAAATTTCTTATTTTCTTTATTTTGTTACTTGGAATGTTTCTCGGTCTTCTACAGATCTGGAACCCTTAACTTCTGATGTTTCTCATGGAACTGCCTGGCGGAATACTATTTTCAAGTGATTTTCATGGATCTTTGCTATTATTTCTACAGGTGTTCTTGGTTCAATTGACTCTTTTTAAGTTAGTACTACTCAAAGAGCATATCGGACGATAGGCATTGGCCCCACCTCCACGAAAAAACTCTCCCCACCGAAATATCCTCTGGGCAATATAATCCTGGAGAAAACTTACACCGGAAAATTACCCTTAACACCTCCACGCGTAAAATTGAGTCAGTAAAGAAAAAGTAAAACATAAAAAGAAATTTCGTACAGGAATTCTGGTAAATTCCCCCTGTATACAATTAACCCTGAAAAGGTCACCCCCTGGAAAATTACTTCTCCCTATAAAATTTTCCCCGTGCAAAGTCCTCCCTCAAAAAATTCGTCCTCCCCTCCCCACCTGGAAAATGTATGCATAATTTCCAATAACAAATACTACACGTAAACAACGGGCAAGTTTTATAAGTTACTGACCTTTCCCCAGGGCCTGTGTGGGGTCATGTCATCTCCAAGACATATTTATTAGGCTTTTCAACTATGCTGAATAAAATAGTAATCAGAATATTGATCGGACGATTCTGAGGAAAAAGAGGCTTAGGAGGGGGCTAGTTTCTCTTCAATTTTATGCTCACTTAAAAAGAGCACTAGAACTTTAATTTTCATTAGAATGAGACCTCTACCAGTGTTCTAAGCCCACTGGGTCGATACGATCACTCCTGGGGAATACAAAAAAAAAACAACAACAACAAAGAAACAAATATACAGGCATCAGTGATCTTTTTTCTGACAAAAAATACAAAATTCCACATTTTTAAAGATAGGAACTTGAAACATCTACATTAAGGCTCTCTGATGCACTTAATCTGATGGCGTAATTTTTATTAAGATTCTGTGAATTTTAGTGGGTGTTTTCCCCTTTTTCCGAAAATCAGGCAAATTTTCTCATGCTCGTAACCTTTGATGGTCGAGATTACACTTAATAAAACTTATATATTTGAAATCAGCATAAGAATCTAATTCTTTTGATATATCTATTGTATCAAAACTCCGTTTTGTAGAATTTCTGTTACTATTCAGCAAGTCGCTTCTTACTTACAGTTCGTTACCACGAACTGTTTGAAAGGGGAGGGGAGAGATTTTCATTTCATTTTTGATGAAGAAATACAAATTTGTTTTTGGTTATAATTTTATAGCAACTATCTGGGGGGGAAAATTCATATTTCACGGTCATTATTTTTGTTTTTATTTAATTTACCTGTATAACAAGGAAAATGTGTTCAATTGCGTATTTGAACAAACAAACAATTCTTTTTTGTCTTTCATCCCTGACTTTTAAAGGCTTTTTTTTTCAATGTTCAAATTTCACATTCAATCAAAGGCTATGGCGCTAGAATCTCAGCAATTTAAAAACTGGACATATTGGTTTGTCGTCAGAATGAATCATTTTTTAATTCAGTTTGACAGTAGACGGTAATTTTGACAATAAGTAAAAGTAATGTCATTCAGAAATTGTTCAAAAGGATTTAAAATTTTAAAAGTTGTCTCATCTTCTAGGCATAATTGCTGTGAATGTAAATAGGAGATACCTCTATGATTAAAAGTCAATTTTGATTAGAACTAGTCAATTAATTGATAAAGACAATTCAGTGATTAAGCTGAGATAAAGTAGGGAAGCAACATGCGGGAAGCTTTATTTTTATATTTACAGGTATATACAGACATTTTTTTGGGGAGGGAGATTTTCTGGTGGGGGACTACGTGGCAGGATCCTACTACCGAGGAATTTTTGCGGGGGAAGGGAATTTTCCATGGAGGGGGAGACGGATTGTCCGGTTTATTTAAAAAGTGATCAGAAATTGAGTAATAAAAGTATTTTTCCATTTGAAATAAGGAGCAACATCAAAACGTAAAACAATAGAATTTATTAAGTATATGAGGGTATCCCCTGGTCAGTGCCTCGCTCTTTACGCTAAAGTTTTTTAGAACTTTTAGAAAAGTTCCTTGTTCTTATAGTTATTCTTATATAATTGGAACACAAAGTCAAACTTTAGCGTAAAGAACAAGGTATTGAGAAGGGGGCAATGCCCCTGACATATGTAATAATTTCTGTTCGTTTTAAGTTTTAATTTTACCCTAAAAAAAATGAACATTTTCGTAATAAGAAGGAAGTTTCCATCCCTCAACACGCATATTGCATGCCTAGTCCAAATATATTCTAGCTGATGTAGAGAACTGTGGATTCATTTCTACCTCAATTTTGATCTAGAGGGCCATCAGATTATTTTGAGGCTTCTGGAAATCCTCTCCCTCCTAAAATACCAATGTATTCCTCAGTAATAGTTGCTATGTAGCTACATAATAATGTATAACTATTACTATTACTGCATAAACGGTCTATAAAAACCATTCATTTGCTATGGACCGCTTAGGGTCTATAAAACCAGTTTTAGTGGCAGTCTGACCCTTCTCCTCTTTACATCTCTTGCCCTCATTAGACGATAGTAGAAATTTTCATTATTTGTGGCTGTTTTCTGTTGCTTTGACGCCCTGGGAGGCGATAAAGAGGTAACTTAACCCCCGCCCACTTTATGAACTCTGTAGCCTATTTTAAATAGTATTTATCGAAATGATTTTCTTATACAATGCATCATTATCAGCATAAATTCTGAAAATCATCGCATTCTATCGTTTTGTCCTATCCGTTTTCCCGTATCTTTTTTATTCTTAATGTGCTTTGTTTTTTGTTTTTTTTCTTTTAAATATGTTACAGCGAATTGTCAATAACTCGAACTTCGATAGCTTGAAATCCTCTATATCTCGAATTATTTTTAATTCCCTTGGAAAAACCCGTCTGAGTCGAGGAAAAAAAACATTCAAAACTTGGAATAACTTTGCGGTTATATTTTACCACTGTAATTTGAAGTGACCCCAAAACTACTTCAATAACTCGAAATTCAGTATATAAGTTTCTCTTTACCTCCACAAGTTGAAGTTTGTCTTTGTGTCTCGAAGTTTTTTTTAACAGACCTCTGTTAGTCGAAACCCCGGTATGCAGGTTGCAACGTGTAAACTTTAATATGTATTAATCCTGTTTAACATATTTTTGTATCACATTCTGTTAATGTTAAGCTGTCTATTGAATAGTATTTGTTATTTCTGTTAATCTTTATGGTAAAAGTTTTTTTTTTGGAAAATCAAACTTGTGGGAATTTCGAAAAATAGCCTGAAACTCCGCGAAAAATCCACGGATACTCTTGAATCAGCGCATCAACGAAAATCGCTTTTTAGTGTTGGAAGCAGTGATCTGTCTCCTTCCCCCTCCCCCAATAAAAACCGTATCCCTAAATATACGGAGGAGGCGTAATTTTGAGGTGTGTATAAAACTTGGAAGAAAATATTCCAAGTAAAATATGTTATTTACATCAAATTAAATTAACGGAGTTTTGTCCCTCATTTTTGCGAGATAAGTCTTTTCTAAGCACATTTGCTTAAATATGAATATAATTGATATATTTAGATGTTAAAAATAATGCAATCTTCGCATTTTTCGAATTTTCAGCTCCCAATACCTAGGGTCTTCCCTATTTTTCCGTTTGTGAGCTGTCCAAGATAGGTCGAATGTTTTGCGAGCTAGTTAGCGGTTCCGAAGAAAAGGAACAAAGTAATTTAGATTATAATTAGTTTATTTCTCAATCCACATCTATTATTTTGCGCCTGTGTCGGCCTGTAGAATGTCGATCAAAGACTAAGGATCTGTGCTCTTAATGACATATCTAGGTCCCTGACTCCCCAGTGACTTTGAGGCAAAGGCTGTATTGTCACTGAAATTTTAATATATGCTTGAATAACGGAATAATATATTCAAAATAAGTCTTATGCTTTTTTCCGTTATAAGGGGCTTCTTGGGTTTTGTTTTCTCTCTCTCCTAAAAGGACCTGTACTAAGTTTGAGTAATTAAACAATGCACTATAGAATAGTAAAATCCTTCTGTTTTTCGGTTCTTATAACCATCTCCTTTCCCTTTTGTCTTCTTTCTTCGTCTTTTCTGTACCCGCGAGTAGATTAATATTTTCTAGATAACTACCGATTCCGATAAGATTTAAGATCGTTAAAAACGTCTTGTTTCTCCTACTTACTACTACTTCCCTCCCAGATGGTCAAATCGGGAAAACGACTATTTCTAATTGAATCTGGTCCAGTCCCTGATACGATTGCCAAATTTCATCGTCCTAGCTTACCTGGAAGTGCCTAAAGTACCAAAACCGGGACCGACAGACCGACAGAATTGGCGATCGCTATATGTCACTTGGTTAATACCAAGTGCCATAACAAAAAAGATAAATTTCAAAATTGGTTTCCCTGAAATAGGCCAAAAAAGACCTTTTTCCCCAAAAGACTTGAAACCTAAATAGATCCGAGAGTCTATGGGTAAAAGTTAAAATAATGAAGTTATTATTTACCAAAAAATAACTGTTCGACGAAAATCGGCCAAAATTATTTCTTTCCGATCGGCCTGCACTCGAACTATTCTCAATCAGCCCAAACAAAATGGAGTCCAGCCATTTTCAGTGGAGCATTTTCAGTGGTCCGGTGGCCCCAGTTTTACTACTAGTAATTTCTTTTAGCTAGAAATTTGGCTTTTTATGTGACTAAATTCCTCGTTTTAGGTCTTTATGTGGCTCTATAGTTTTTTTTTGTTTTTTCTGAAATGATTCTTAAAATTTCTACTTTATTTTAGCAGAAAATTGACCATGCAGCATGAGGTGGAAAAGTTAATTATTCTAATCCTATAAACTTAAATTTCTCTTTTCAATGTTTGCTTAACTTCAAACAGTCAAGAAGTGGAGAGGCAGGGGTTTGTAGTCTATACAACAATTACTTTGATTTTAGCGGTACCCCTGCCACATTTCAATCAAATTTTCATGATGACTTTCATTATTGTCATTGAAACATTCTTAAATCTATTTTCAACATTTTCTAAATCCAGGTTTTTAAAAGTTGAGAAAGGCTGCGAAAGGCTTTCAAAGGCTGGTTTAACGTATTTCCTCCTTAATACCGTTTTAAATCCTTTTCTCTTGGGTCACACCGTTTCAGATCCATATTTTGTAATGTTAGATTATTCGCAAGAGTGCATTGGAATGTACGCATTCCAATCTGGGCCATAAGGAACCTTATTTGATATTTTTCAGGCACTTGGGGCATTCCTTGGTTTTGTTGGCTTACTGGGCATAAGTTGGATGTTGATGAGTGGCTTCCACCACAATTGGCATATGTGTATGATTTTGGTCTAGTGTTTTCAGTGGATACTGAGCACCTCAAACAGACTGAATCTTTATTTCTGCATTCTTTTTGAGTATATTCATATTTCTGGCACTTGTAATACTGAAGGACTCTGCAATAGTATTGATATATCTTTTTCTTCCAAAGTACCAAACATTTGGTGCTAGCGTATATATTGTTATACTTTGTCCTTTAGGGAGGATTTCAAATAGAGGTTGAGAGTTTTCAATATCATACGTTCGCCAGCGTACCATAATATAAAGGTGCAAAACAGTATTAAAATTGTGGAACGAACAGTGAGCCTCCAACTAACTCATTTTTTGGGTAGATCAAGGGGAAAAAAGGTTTTCTGGGATTAGCGGAACGCCATTTTTTATCGGGGATCGTTCTCGATTTTCGGGTAAATCCCTAAAAATTCGGAGAAAGTGGAAACACTGTAGGAAATATGTTTTTCCTTCTCAAGGAGTCTATAATCTCCTATTCCTTTATATCCACGAGTTATGTGTGTACAATATTCTTCGTCTAAACAAAGAATACTTGTCCACATATGTCCATTGGTAGGTTTTGCTGTTTTTGTATAACTTTTCATCAGAGCATTTAATGACTCTGCAATTGTTGGTTGTTCCGGAGACTTGATTAAAATCAGAGATCTGAAAAACCATAAAGACATAGTCATACTTCAACATGTTAGATTCCAAATTATCTGGGAAGTAGTTACATGCAAGGGCGAACCATGTCATGAGTCTGTCAGTTTTGTCTAGTAACCTGTCTTCACATTTCAATCTTAGCCACTCCAGAATATTTTCTTGAACTATCGTAAGGTCTTCTCTTAGTGCACCAGTTTTCTGAAGGGCGTGTTTGGCATTGATCCAATAGTGTTTACTAGACAGTGAAAAATCAAAACAAAAAAAATCTAAATATTTGGACCATATACATCAGAGATCATCATCAGCAGATAAACTAAAGTATTTCAATTAAAACAAACTATACAGAATAAAATAATTACTTCTGGGTCAGAGATAATCTCCGGTTCATTGACTGAGAGGGGTCATTAATGGGATTCATTCAAAGTCTTGAGCTCTTTAGTATTGCCTAAGTGTAAGCTGAATTTTTATTGAAGGTGGTACTAACTTCTTCTTCTTCCGATTGCAAACAAAGTATTGCTGAATTTACAGTTACGCTTTACAGTATACGCTTGCTTGGTCTATCATCCCAATATATACGACGCAGGTATTTTTTCGAAGACCACACTGCCTTTCTATGACAGACAAATATAAATTCTAATAGGGATAAGTCCTTTTATTAGACAGTGAAAAACAGATGCAAAGGATTCCCGATACTTCGACCACATACATCAGTGATCGTCACTGATGAATGTGATGAAGAATGAGAGGAATATGAGTTAGGATCAACTCCACAATATTTTGTAACAAAACCTTTTTTGAATTGTAATGTGTCAATTTCTATCTTCACAATATTTTTATATGAAATGAATTGTAAGATCTAAGAGTAAATGCAAGAAATGAAAAATTGAATCCTATCCTACTTGTTAACCTTGTTTGATTAGATACTTTTTAACGTTAATTGGATAATTTATATGCTTGTTAACGTGTGGCTTGGAATATTATTGACGAGTTAATACTATTAAAGATTTCCTATTATTTTAATTTTGGTTAATTTTCAGTTTTTTTTTCAGGTTTTCTGATCCAGAATTAAACTATCGGATTCTAATCTAATTTCTTGCGTTGCATAAAGTGGCCTGAGCGTTGCAAATAAAAATAGTTTATATTTTAAGCTTTTATGGTAGAAAAATAAAAGATTTCTTCACAGTATATTTGTTATGTGATGTTGCAACTTCTTCATTGCTCTTTTATCAGTACATTGTAACTACAAATTTCCCCGACATTTCCAGTGTTGAGGAAAATGGACTGCAAGGATGGTCTTTTGAAATTTATGGTGAAATACCAGTGGAACGTTTTCCTGTTTAGAAACAGAGCGGTGCTTAGGGATTCGTTGAGTTCCTATAATATTTCTTTGGTAGCGGATGGGGGTATGTGATGGACACTTTCAAAATTAAAGCTTATTGTCAACCTTCACCCGAAACAGAATATCCTTGTACATCAGGCTCATTAGCGGTGGATGCTGGCCATCTGTTTTAAGGTCACAAAGATTCATAGAGCCCTCCTGTTCGATCAAATACCATATTTGAAGACGATAGACACCTTTGTCAGTAAACAATCTAAGGCAAAAAGGAAGGTTGAAAAGAAGATCTTTAATATTATTTTAAATTTAGCCTTTAAATTATTTTAAGTTATTTTGGTAAAATATGCGAGAGTGTGCGGTATAAGAGTCGTGTGACGTTGTAACCGACCCAAAGGAATGTGCATAAATCATAGCAAATCCAAATCTCACATCGTTCGCGATCATAGACTTTGATATGGTCCTTTTGATTAGAAGAAAAGGTGTGCAATTTTAAGTAAAAATAATGCCCCTGGCAGTAGCATATTAGAAATTTCAAAAACAATCATGTTAGAATTTTATTACAATTTGTGTAAGCTCCAGTGGCCGTGGGAGGGACAAGCTTAAGATTATTATGAGGATGCACAATGATTATCGTTAAAAGTTAAAACGGAAAATTTATTAGAAGATTTGGAAACTGGTAAGCGCATTTTCTCTCGAATGGACTTTACCAATTAAAAAGAATTCATATCCGGAGTTAGTGAAGTGCCAGACACCAAATGAGTTGTTGTTTTTTTAAATCTCAGATGGGAGGTTACTTAATATCCCACGGTTGTATGTCCTTCACACTATGTGAAGAAAAATTTTGACACGAGAGTTTATAGGAACTTTGTAGAAAATAATTTAACTCCAAGAGCGAGTGTCGTGGACGTTCGTCTAGACAAACTTTAATTTTTTAATATTGAAACTTGGACAATAGCTTAGTTAATCTTACATCCTAGGCTAGCCTATTTAAGAACAATTATTCAGATTTACTACACTTGTCTTAGACTGAATTTATCCTCAATAGTATGTCTATGATTAAGATGGCTACTTTGTTCTAACTTTGTAATCTCATGTTTAAAATTAGATAGTAGGCTATTTTCCAAGTTTAAGCTTGAGCTTAAATTCTGGGTCCAAGATTAGCCTCATCTCAGGACTACAGAGGAGAACCAACTGTACACTGTACAGCCTTACATAGGCTATTATCCTGTTAACAGTACAGCCTTACAAATCACCCCC
>JAAAKM020073195.1:152929879-152971578 GCA_010016025.2 Alatinidae sp. Z8VKAUB7J3
TAGCTGTTAAATCAATCTGAAAAAAAGGGTCACCAATTCAAATTAATCGTGTAGACCTATATATGATTTGGGGTACATATTTGACAAATGGGAGGAATGGGTAAAGCTTATTTGATCACTTTAAGGAATGATATACACAGGATACTTCCTTACCCTAAGGTCTACTTGAAATAGCCTAACATACTCTTAAAATTCCTTTGATTTGCCCAAAACTTTGTTTTTACCTTTGACCATAACTCAGCAAGGAATTTCTGAACAGATGGATTTATTTCAATCGCCCCAGTTCTAACAAGCTGTGTCTCTAATGCAGATAACGAAGAGCTCTTCTTGGCCAGTCCAATCAAAAAATGTGTTATGCTTTTGTCACTTAGACCTAAAATGTCATGAAGAGAGTCATTGACCCAATTTAAGAGACCTGCTGAACTCATTATTCATAAATTTCTTGAAGGTTTTTATAAATCTTTAACCAAGTAGAAAATTTCTTCGAATACTTTCTATACAGAACAGTTTTGTAGAATTTTGCTCAATATTGTAGGTAACGCTGTAAAGCAATAAAGGACTTTCAGAATGCTAAAAAAAAATTTAAGTTCGAAATTAAATAAAACTACCCACTACGCTAGAATGTAAATCAGATAGGGGATCAAGAAAATATTTACAAATATATTTGTAAACAGTTTTGGTTTTGCGGCTAAAACAGTTTTTAGGATTAAATGTGCTTCAATCCACTTTTAGGTGAAAACGTCTTACATATGGCTATTGTCAATGAAGATCCAGCAACGGTTAAGTTTCTGTTAGATAACGGTGCAAATTATCACGAAAGGTGCATAGGCTCATTTATGAGCACTGAGGATCAGAAAAGCTCGAGGTCAGACTCACTAACACAGGAATGGGTTAACATTGACCCACATACTAATTGCGAAGGGTAAGAAGCTTGAGCATATCCTATATTGGATTTTTTTGTAAATAAAAGCTTGAATTTAAAGGTAATATTCGATCGTTTAATTTCTACTTTTTTGATATGTCCCTGCTTTGAATATTGCCATTCAAAAAGGCATTTGGTTCTAAGGTACTGGCAAAGAGAAATTACGCATTGATGCAGTTCCGTATTGAAAAGTTTGCATTGACTGATTTGTTTATTTGTGTGACATATTATAAATCAACACAGATGTTTCTAAATCATATGTGACTAAATTGCTTGGACTAGGAATGAATGAAGGTGAAGAGGTAATGTAGTCTAACAAGAATATCTGTCAAGTGAATAGCTTGACAGATCTGGATAGCATTATTAGTAAATACGGTGGATACAGCGAAGATGTAAAAAGTAGAGTAGGCAAGTCCCAGGGTGTTTTTTGACAGCAAAAAAAAGTTTGGAAGAATAGAAAGACAAGTCTGCAAACCAAGATCAGAACACTGGAAGCTACAGTGAAGACACTGGTCAAGCATGGGTCTGAACCGTGGGCGCTTTGGAAAATGGAGGAGGATTATAGGAACTGTCGACAGATAGTTTGGGGGGTGCCCGTTTGACTGACCGTATTTCAAACAGCAAGCTATATGTAAAGTCTGATTCTATCCCACATTGTAGAGATATAATAAAGAAAGGTTAAAATGGCTAGGAAACGTTGTGCAGATGAAGAATGACATATTGCCAAAAATCATCATAAAAAGAAAAAAAAATTCTGTCATACACAAGATTCTTGGGGAAAAAACAACAAATGAATGTGGATTGACAGTTTGATATATATATACTGACATTTATTCTTCAAAGTCTTATTAATTTTCAGATTTAGTAAAGTTATAGAAAGAGAAAACATTTAAGATGAAATTTGTTTTCAGTAAAATGTAAATTATGTTTTGGTCTTTAAAAAGAATGGGGTATCAGTCCTACTCCTCTTCGTTTCTGCAAGCTTGTTTTGAGTTTAGCTTGGTTATTTGTTAAAATTTCTGTTCCTTTAGGTTTTACATTTGAAACAAATACTAATGTACAGATGCTCTATCCAACTCAGCCCTGAAAGCTGCTATCAGCATTTTGAAGACTAAATATTTATCAACTGAGAGTGATACTAACTCTTTTATACATCTTAGTAAAGATCCTATTGACAGAATCGAAGAGTTCAATTGTCTAGGATCACTTCTGGATGCTAAGTGTGCAGCTAAGTTTCCGGCAACTGCGCAAACCCCTGTGGTCGAAACGGGAAACTGAACACAAAAAAACCTAAGAATATACTCGGTATGTGTATTCTATACGCCTATACGGCTGCTAAGCCTGGTCACTAAAGGAAGAGAAAGAACGAAACCTAGACGTTCTAGACCGAAAATGCCTAAGAGCAATCAGTGACATCAGACGGTCGCAACAAATCAGCTGCCGCAAGATCATGAAGATGTGCCGACAAAAACTTAAAATATCAATTGTAATCGAAAAAAAAATCACGTCTGAAATGGCTTGTGCGTGTAATACAACGCCCAGAGGAAACCCTAACATGCCAGGTCCTTACTGCAGTGCCTCCCTCCGAGAATAAAAAAATGGGAGGAAAGATCAAGTCATGGCAGAACACCGTGAAGAAGGACGTCCAACTACTTGGTAGTTTCCGGAAATATGGTTACATGTAGAACAGTACTAAAAGGATTAAAAAACAATAAAGTCCCAGCTGCTGATAGTGTGATAATATAGATGGGGCTCTAAAATGACGTTTTATAGTACAAATATCGACCTTTCCACATTTTCCACAATGCATCTGAAATTGACAGTAACCTTCAAGAAGAAATAAAATCGATAAATAGGTTTAAAAACTCGAATAAAATATGGAGAAAAGATTAGTTAGAAAAAAACTACTATTAAAAGGCAAATTTTATATATAAAAAACATACGGATCAGACTATTACAATCAAAACTATACAGTCAAAACTATTTTGGTTAAATTTTAGCTGTATACCTAGTTTTTCATTTTAGCGTTATTGCCTTATTTTCAAAGATGCCTGTTAAGCTAAAAATTCGTGGACGATGCTATTTTCAAAAGGGTTGCCCTTTTAACAAATCATTCCTTGCCTGTCCCATTTGGACCTATTAAAATTTGCTACTCGATCAAATCTTTCTGTAATTAACTTCATTTCCTAACAAAAACAACATTTTTTTACATTTAAGGGAGCCTTTTTGATTCTATACTCATATTGAATTTCTATTTATATACGTTAATATAAATTTATATTAAAATTATCATTATGTTAAGCATAACCCATAAAGGCTTTTATTATTAACGAATATCATATCCTCATATTATACGTAACCTCTTACTCAACAGGGGCGTCGTTTGGTGGGGGGGCAAGGGGGAGGGCAGTTGCCACCTTCGATAATGTAGAGAAAAAATTATCATATACCCCATGCCCCTTGACTCTCCGGATATGGACCCCTCTTACCCACCCCCCAACAAAATGCTGGAGAATCACCCCTTTTATTCATATTAGTACACATTACTCATGTACATTGGCGTTTATAATGAACAAAAATAACGCCATCTTTTTTCAATTACTCATTATAAAGTTGTTTTTGTTCAAAATGCTCGGAGAAGGAATTCCTGTAAAGAACTTGATTAAGCTTTTATTGATTTAAGCTTTTCGGCTCACAAAACAAAAGCCATGCTTATCACAAGAAAGAAGTCTATAGAAGTGCCATCTTTAAATTACAGGTTTCCGCGAAAATGTACTGTTTCTGGAATAGTTGGGGATCTATCATTCTTTCAGCACACATACTACATGCGTAGTCCATACAGATCACCCAAATAAAGCGAGGCTAGGGAGTGTAATCCCCTACCAACCACATTGATATGAAGGACTTTTCCTGAAAGGTTTGAAAATTTGACCTAAATGACAATTTATGGGGTTTTGCCCCCCTTCTAAAAAGATGCACCTACCCCTCTGAAATGCTAGATACGTAGCTATGTAGTGCTTCATCACTGTTAGTGTTTCTGTAAGGTTAGTATTACTGTAAACAGACTTTTCCTGGGGTAGGCTACTTGTCTCCAATTGCACCTAGCAACATTTAAATCGTAACATTTTCTCCTTCTTCGCCCTAACAACATCACGAGAAGGTATCAATTTTATTTCTGTTGCCCCTTTGAACTTAAGGAGTCCCAACCAAATTTGGATCCTTACATTTTCAAAAATAATTTTAACCTCTATTAGTCCTCTCAGCGCAACCCTGGTACTTTTTTTTTATCCGTAAAAAAGAAAAAAGCTATCTAATCGAAACTATTCAATCGAACTCTGATTTCAAACGGCGCATTCTCTGGAAAATCTCCTACATCGCACGGCAACTTAGCTCCCCCCCCAAAAAAAAACAAAAAAACTTGACTTAACCTCTAATGTATATTTAAGAAAATTTTATTTAGAAAAAAAAATCAATTTTTATAAGATGAGCCACACCGTATTAAACTTGTATAATTTGATAACTTCACGGCAATCAAATTACCCTACTGAATGACTTCGAAGCTCTTCCCAGGAGGGAGCAGAGGCTGTATGTCCCCTCTGTTTAAAAAAGTTTTTTTTTAATATTCTTTGAAAAGTGTTTGTTTTGGTATTTGCAGGTAAAAAAAAACCCACAAAATTGCTCTCCCCAAGATTCTGAAAAATACACCCGTCCCACCTCCTACATTTTCATGATTTGATACCACTGCAGTTGTGCGACCCAAACTCCTGAAACTAAGTTGTGTATGTAATCAAGTATCAAAGCTGGGGCATGACCACTAGCAGCTCCATGACCAATCAAACTTGAAGTTGCAATTAATGCAAGCATTGCTCCTAACAATGGAATTTGATTCTTTTTTGATAGAGACTTGCTTCTATCAAGACCAAACCAAATACCTAGGAGAATTATGGTGATACTCATTCTCATAACCCATGTTATTCCAAAATCAGTTTGAATTGCATCAAGTGGAGAAACTCCGAGCCTAACACTTTGTACTGCAATCATCAAAATATTTGAAATGAAAATTAAAACAAGTCCAATTCCTGTAATCGACATAAATTTTCCACGATGGAAGTTTCCAATCTTATCTAGTTCTTCTCTAATTACATGCTTGTTTTGTGTTCCCCAAATTATGAGTGATGCAATTACTGCGCCTAAAACAATTGTTTGGCCTACTAGTCCTGGGAATCTTGCACCAGCTTCAGGTAAAAATATGACTTCAGATGGTCGTTCTACATCAAGTAATGAAGGATCAATCACAACATCACCAACTGCAAACAAGAATGCATCTGGAACAAGATGTCCATCTACTTTGGAGAGAACTTTAGTTGATACAGTGTAAACTCCATCTTCTAATGGAGGTGTTGTAATGATAAGTGATAACTCTCCTTCATAGTAACTAGTGTCTTTGTTGTCTATTTGATTTCCATTTGTGTCAAATACTCTGAGTTCACTAAAGTTAATGTCAATTGGTTCTGAAAAATACACAATTACTTCAGTTGTTCCAGCTGGAGCATTAGATGTTAAACTTGGAATAGTTTCTTCTGTGAATGGATGTGCTGCTGCAAATGGAATTGAAATAAATGATATCATTACTAAAACAATCAGGATTTTTTGCATTTACTCTTCAGGGCAACACTGATAATTTAAACAGTTTTCACAAATTCGAACTTTGTACCAATTCACGTAAAGATAATAACGTGTAATTATGAAATGATAGCAGTGAAGGACGCTGTATAGGAAGAGGACTTCGTCAGTGGGCAAGGAGGTATTGCAATTTGTTGTGCCACAGTCTTGAAGATCCTTCATCATGAAGTAGGCCCACGACTCGCCATTAAGTGGACATACTGGTAACCAGCGGACTTGTGATTCGATTTTGCATCGTTTCTTCTCGGCAGGAGTAAGATGATGTGTCCGATTATAAATTAAAACGTGTAAGTCGTGTCAGCTCACTGCTAGGCTAAAGCGAAGGAGAAGTCACCTCTGATTTCCTTACCCATAGTGGAAGAGCCCTTCTACCACGTTTTCGATGTAGTTCCACTCTGCCCCTTCGGTAGGCTTGCCTGCGGTTTCGTACCACGAGGCGACACGCGAAAGCAGCATTTCAGGGTTTTGCATTTCACCGGGCAAGAAGCCCAGAAGCGTACCCGATAGTGGGGCGAGGTTGGCAGCTACGTCGCTTGGCGCAAGGCCGTGCTGCCCAGCGGCTACGACTAAGTCGCCAATGATAGGAGGCCATGCCTCTTCAAGCTGAATACCCGCACCCTTGATGCGGCTCGCGCACTGCATGAGCACAGGCATATCCACCCATATTGAGGCTTTAGAACCCTGACCAAAGACGTACTTGGCCAGCAGCTTGAACATCCGCTGGATGGGAGTTTCTTGCGTAGTTGCAGCGGGCGCGGTCGTAGGCATAGGCTCGGATACAGCAGGCTCGGGGACGGGCTGATGAGGCGATGCAGCCCCATCACCACCCACGGGGTAATAGTTTGGGTTGGTCTGTGCGGGGGCTGGCTGTAGGGCCTGATGAGGCGATGCGGCGCGGCGCTGCTCAAACGCATCGACAATGCGTGGAGCGATGCCTCCGAAAGCCTCCATAAAGCGATCTAGAGCGCTCGGCGTGTTGCCTGCCTTCATAAGCTCTAGCTGCGTCTGAACCTTGTTCATGGCCTCCATGTGGCGAAGGTCCGCTTTTGCCTGACTTGCTTCGCTCGTGAGGCGCTGCTTTTCCTCTGACTTGAGTAAGTTCTGGGCCTACTTTGCACTGAAGTTTTAATTGTGAATTTAAAAAGAATCACACTTTTACATCAATCTTTATTCAGGAGTACTTATTAATGAGATTTTCACTAAAAAGATTTCTAAGTGTCACCATGTTTACATTTGGTTTATCAGTTCAACCCGCCCATGCCGAATTAGGCGAACCGGAGAAAGAAGAACTGAAATTCGGTTTTATTAAACTAACCGATATGGCTCCCATCGCCATTGCTTATGAGAATGGTTATTTCGAAGATGAAGGCCTTTATGTCACCATCGAGGCACAAGCAAACTGGAAGGTCTTACTGGACGGTGTCATCGATGGACAGCTGGATGGAGCCCATATGCTGGCAGGCCAACCAATAGCGGCAACAATGGGCTTTGGTACAAAAGCAGACATCATTACTCCATTCTCAATGGACTTAAACGGCAACGGTATTACTGTTTCCAATGATATCTGGGAACAAATGAAACCAAACATTCCAAAAATGGAAGATGGCCGGCCGGTACACCCCATTAAAGCCGACTATTTAAAGCCGGTTGTCGATAAATATAAAGAAGAAGGAAAACCATTCAATATGGGCATGGTGTTCCCGGTATCTACCCATAACTATGAATTACGCTACTGGCTTGCTGCCGGTGGTATTCACCCGGGATATTATGCGCCACATAAAGATGATATCTCAGGTCAGATTGACGCCGATGCCTTGCTTTCAGTAACGCCTCCTCCTCAGATGCC
This sequence comes from Alatinidae sp. Z8VKAUB7J3, assembly GCA_010016025.2. Lineage (NCBI taxonomy): Eukaryota > Metazoa > Cnidaria > Cubozoa > Carybdeida > Alatinidae > Alatinidae sp. Z8VKAUB7J3. The sequence continues at coordinate 152,937,331 of JAAAKM020073195.1, forward strand.
CGCTACCCTCGAAGCGGGTACGATTTATGGTTACTGTGTTGGTGAGCCCTGGAACCAGCAAGCAGTTTTTAAAGGCATCGGTGTCCCTGTTATTACCGACTATGAAATCTGGAAAGATAATCCTGAAAAAGTTTTCGGTATAACAAAAGAGTGTGCAGAAAAATATCCGAACACGACTATTCGTTTAACCCGTGCACTGATCCGTGCGGCGATGTGGCTGGATGAAAACAATAACGCTAATCGCCCTGGAAAGATTACTGTGGGTTATTTTCCAAATTACCTTGGATGCATCCATTGGTTTTGGGCGCAATGTTATATTTAAGGTCAAAAATATATTATTAATCGTATTCCAGCACACTCAAACTTTTCAACACTGAGTTTGGAGTTGTCTGAGCCCCTCGTAGAACGACCTAGAACTGAAGCATCTAAGACTTTCTTTCGCTTCAGGCAGACAAAGAGTGAATTTAGGGAAGTGAATCTAATAAGAAACCAAAACTCTGAGGGAGAGGGGTCAGTGGATGAATCTAGTCAAGGCCACATTTCAAAAGTCGTTTACCATTTTTGACTTTTTTTCGAGTCCGAAGGAAAGGGGCATGCTTTCAACAGTTTTCGCCTTATTGGAGTCATAATTCATGTAACTTTCAACTCAGTCTCCGTACTTTGATCTTCGAGTCCAATTCAACCTTCGAGGCTGCGTTGGGATAACTTCAGGGGAAGGGGACACGACCTCAAATAAATGGAAAAGAATATGCAAATTATACACAAGTTTAGAAGTAAAAAAAATCCTACATATACCGAGATTTGAAGCGGGTAGACCTTCCATTACCCTTGTGTTTACCTAAAAAAATACTTTTTGTATATTCATAATAAGCAAAATGGTCATTTCTACAGTTCTACCCTTTCAAGCAGTGGGTAAAACTCCTTTTTATATTTCTAATTGAACCAGATTTTCACTTAACCAAAAAGATTAGATAGGAATTTCCCAAGTTGCACTGTTTTATTTTCTAATTTTTGTTTCCTGATAATCCATTCTTACGGAAATCGTATTTCTTTTCATAAATATCCTGGTTTCAAATGCTATCCCTCTTTGTTATTCTAAAGCCTTAAAATAAATTTAATTCTTTAATGCGTGGGTTCAGTCTGCAGTTGGCGCATCTTCCTGACGTCACGTCAATGCTAGTCTGTGATGGCCATCTGCATCATTTTAGTCAGGGCGCCAGATTCTGTGTATCTCAGAAACGCCCCAACGGGGAACGGCCAGTGCTACGTAGCTACAATGCTATTCACAGACCCCTCTATCCAGAAGTAAAAGCACACATCCAGGATCTTCTTCAGGATCCTAAATCACAGCTGATGGATCCATTGCGTCTGTTCGAGACACAGACCGCCGGTCCAGGAGTGAGCAGGGTCCGCTAGTTGCCAATTATCATAACCCAACGCGGTTGTGCAAACGGCTCCGTTGGAATTCTCTTGGCGAAAATCCGAAGATAGTTTATATCCCATAATGCGGAATATAATCCCAAAAATTTTTGCTCATATCGTTTTCCAGGAGACCGAAATTGAAAACAATTGTGGAGCCATCAAGGAATATTCCACTTGTCGAACAGTACGATGTGCTGGTTGCCGGCGCAGGAACGGCCGGCATTATCGCGGCAGTCGCCGCGGCAAGAAACGGTATGAAGGTGCTCCTTTTGGAGCGGTCCGGCTTTCTTGGAGGGCATATCGCCAGTCAACTGTTGGAACACAGTGCGGGCTGGTTTGATGCCATGGGACGGCAGATAGTGGGCGGATTGCCCGATGAGCTGGTGAAACGCCTGATCGACGCCGGCGCGTCTCCTGGTCACGTACGGGACGATACCGGCTATACAAGATACCGCGTTCCTGTAAACCACGAGGCCTTCAAGTCAGTTGTTACCAAATGGGTTTCGGATGCAGGTGTGGACTTTTTGCTGTTCGCCCCCGTTTGCCGCGCACTCGTTGCTAACGGCAAGATCGAAGGCGTTGTCGTTGAGAGCAAATCTGGACGCCTGGCATATTCGGCATGTGTCGTGGTCGATTGTACCGGCGATGCGGATGTTGCGGCGCTATCGGATTGCCAAATGCTCAGCCAGCAAGGCGATGAAACCCAGCCGGTCAGCCTTTTATTCAAGATCGGCGGTCTCAATTACACTGCGCTCTTGAATTACGTGGAAGCCAATCCAGGAGAATTCAAACTCGGGCTGGAGCCGAAAGATCTTCGCGAAGAGCCTTTTGTGAATTTGTATCCGTGATCTTTCTTCCGGTAAAAAAAAAATGCAAAATTCCACATTTTTGCAGATAGGAACATGAAGTCTCTACAGGAGGGTTCTCTGATACGCTGAATCTGATGGTATGATTTTCATTCAGATTATATGACTTTTAGGGGGTGTTTATCTCTTCTTTCGAAAATAAGACAATTTTTCTTAGGCTCATAACCTTTGATGGACAAAACAAAACTTAATGAAACTAATATATTTGAAATCAGCATAAAAATTCAATTCTATTCATATAATTATTGGTACCAAAATTCCGTTTTGATAATTTTGATTACTATTGAGCTGGTTCGCCCCTTGCTTGCAGTTCATAACCACGAACTGTTTGACAAAGTATCTTAACAAATACGCAGTTCTTGTCATGAGTAATTTTTAATACTGCATCCATCTTTATTTGTCATTTCCGACCAGTTGTCCTTTCTGAAGAATCTCAAGACTTTTGTTGAAAATGCTCCAGAACTGGTGAGCAATAGACTTTTTTTTTCGTGGTCCCGAAATTGGGCTAATTCCTAATATTCTTAGGGACTACGTTATTTAATAGAAGTTGTAGCCTAATGAGTATGATGCGCTGCTTAGGAAAAACGGGTTGTTTCCATAAACACTCACCTCAGGCATTTGGACTTTATGGCCACTCCCCTGCCTGCATTTATCCTTGCATTCTTATAATTCAGATTTTTAATAATTATACCGTTTTGGAGGAAAATATTTTTAATAGACTTATAGGAGATATGCGTGTTCTACTCAACCTAAGCGATGGACGTGTTTTGCTCCTATTTTGCGGGTAGCTGTCTTTGTCTTAGACTTCTATTGGAAAAGATCCAGAAAAAAACATTTCCGTTTTTCTACTGGAAGTTGAGTTTGTTTATGATTTTAAAAGATCTAAAGCCAAACTAGCTTTCTAAAAAACCATGACAGAAACATCTAGAACTATTACAAAAACAAAAAAGTAAATCTTGAAAACAACAGTTCTATGTCTAGCATGTCAAAATGACCGTGTGAGATTCGTAGATTTTGTTTTATTCTAATTTTCATTTCAGCATTTAATAATTTTTAATTTCAATTTTTTTTTTAATTTTGGTTAACATTGATTTCTGTTGAGTCAAAGGACATTTCTAACACGAGTGTTCAATAAATAAGATCGCATGACTGACGTTAATTAGTGATTCTTTTCTAGAGGGATCGCATGGCTGGGAGATGGTCCGTGGTCGTCCCAGATTAAAGAACTCTCCTCCAAAACTGCTATCGAAGGACCGTTCTGCATCACAGTCAGTTATAAATCTAGCAGCACCTAAACAAACAAAAAGCCTGCTTCAACGAGCTAAAACAGTTATTGCTCCATTGATATCATCAAAAGCAGTAAAAGCTTCTGAAAAATCACCTAAACTAGAAAGAACACCATCCAAAAAAAAATACGAAAAGGCTCCATCATTCCGTACGGAAACAACACCGCGGAAACGACCTTCTCCCGCATTGGAAGGGAGTAAAACTTTACCTAGACAAAAGAAGCCGTTAATTAAAGTGAGTCCAAGAATTTCAAGGAGGGAAATATCCAAACAGATACCTGTTTCAAGTAAGGAAGTTGATAAAAACGATTCCCTCGTGGTGACTCCTGCGGAAACCGTAGTTGTAAATAAGGAAGAAGATAAATTAAATAATGGTGCTTACATAGAAGAAGCAGATGAAGCTAGAATTGGAGCTAAAGAAGACGATAAAAGAGATCACGATGTAAAATTCACTTCCGAAAATGTTGTTCTGAAAAGTGATCTCGCTAGTAAAACTGTTGCATCAGATTCAATAAACAAGGCAAAAATTAATGTTGAATCCACGAATTTAAGTAATAAAACATGTATTTTTACAATTACTAATTCGGAAGCTTTCAATTTTTCAAAACCAATTGGTGATATGCTCCTCTCTGAGCTACTGGCTATTGGTGACTCTCCTGAAGTCTATCCTAATGATGCTTTAATAAAAGACGGGAAAGCAGAGGGATGAATACCCCCTTGAAGAGGTTTAAAAAGTGTCTTTTGTACTTTCTGAAAATGCATTCTTCTTCTTCTAAGAATCACCTATTCCAAGTGGCTCATCAAATTGGTCCATTCACAGATGTATAGTATTAACTTCATATAATATTGGGTTGATCAACCATGATTGCAACATAAAACAATTCAAATAATATGACAAAATAAAACATAAGGAGATTAAAAATAAGGTAAAAAGTAAATACAATAAACTGAATACATAAAATAAGAAATTAAGCAGCATAAAAAATCAGAAGTAACAATAGTAACACCTCTTGTTCAAAATCAACGTTACATTAACCACGAATCAAAATGCATTCAACTAAAGATTCGTCCAGAAACCTTCATATATCTTATTTCGATCTTCATTAACAATTACAAAAAGAGGTCAGAATTCCCATTGGTGTTATGTCTGTTTTGTTTTTAAGATGGCATGTCTGAATGACAATATTCTTTGTAAATTTAGCCATTAGAACAGAGGAACTGGTTTGTAATTAATAGATAATTGAGTGAAATTAACAGTTTAAATAAGCATATAACTCTGTTAATTCTTTTGGTCTTTCTTCGTGATAATAAAAATAGGTCAGTTTACCATTCTTTTTTAATGCTATGACAGTTATTTAAATTACAAAGACAAATATATAGTTTAAAATCAGAGTTAAAGGTCAAATATTTGCTTGCTATCAATACAAAGTATGTAGTACAGTTGTAGAGTTGTACAAGGAATAGCTGCTGCCCTGGCATCCTTGGCTACCAAGATCAGTCTTGGAGTACAAAGAAAACTAATTAAAAGTTTCTAAAGTGTGTCCTAGGTTTTCCAACACTGTATTCAGGGGCATCCATTCATGAAAATATAAAGAAGTCCACGATTTAAGTTCCAAAGTCTAGGGGGAGGGGTGCATCTTGCCCTTTTTTGAATAAAAGTACAAAAAAATGCATTTAAAAAAATCTATTGAGGGAGACAAAATATATCTTGTGATCTTCAGTTTTTGAAAGTCGTCCATTTTTGTCCCAATTCATTTAAACATCATCACCTCCCTTTGAAAAATTGTTGTTACGACTCCTAAGCTATATAGTTTTAGCCATGAAGATGCAAATGGCCGTGGCGGAGTTAGATTTTTTTGGTGCCTGCATAATATCAATTTGTGGAGTCCCAAAGGCTATTGCTACAACCCGGGAACTGCATTTAAGTCATACATTTAATTAAATCTTATTGTATAGGTGTTTAGTGATTCCAAATATGATTTCAGGGCAAGTTATCGCCTGCAGCACAGGAGATTGTTCTGTGTGGCATTTTCATTCTGCAACGAGATGGTAGAGTTTTGACGTAGCCTTGTAATTTTTGATTATGTTTAAACTGAGGATCGGAGCCCCTAGGCGGGTGTGGCCCAATGCTGTCGTACATGTCTAACCCCGTCACTGGCAACTCGATATACTCTTCAGAATGCCCCAGTCTTTCGTTTTTCTACTTTTTTTGAGGAATCAAAATGGAATGAAAATGTAGAAAAACGAGTGAAATATTAATAAGACAGTGAAACTGAAAATTCACCCGCTTTGAATATTTTTGTTTCGTTTTAAATGTAAATAGAAAAGCAGTTTGGTCTAAGCAGAGGTGGTCTTCGGGAAGGGACAGAGGGGGCACTTGCCTCGGGTGCAGAAATTTTAAGGGTGCAAATTTTCAAATAAATAACCGAATGGTTAATTTTAGAAACTTTAATTTTATGAAATAAATTAGCGAGCGCAGTTGATCAGTGAAAATTATTAATTAATTGGTAAAATTTAAATAAAATTTAAAAAATGAAATAATAATAGCTAATGCAATTAAATAATTTAAAAGCAACCTGAAAATGATTAAAATGCAAGTTATTGATTAACTAATTAATTAACTGAAATTAACAAATGAGTAATTAATAAATGAAAATATTGTTAAAATTGGGCCTCGAATGTTGTGTAGAAAAAGGGGGGCTAATCAAGATTTTTCGGTATTTCAAAAAGATGTTTTCGAACTCGACTCGAATTTTAATAGTTGAAGTTAAACGAATTTCAAGAACTACTTCAAGATGATGAGATCTTATATGATTTCATCTGGGAACAGAATGGAGATAGTCTGAAACCAACTTTTGTTGTACTTAACGAAGTAATATAAAAGGTATGGCCATAAGCACGAAGGTACAAAGGTAAGGATTCTAGATAAACAACTTCTGTGGAGTCCAAAGCGAATGTGGTTGTTAAATATGCAACGATTGTACTTCTCATTTTCATAACCAGCCAAAAAGCGAATAGTGTGCAACAGAGGTGGTAAAATATTTTCATACAGAATAGGCTTTTGATCGATGGTTCTGACATTCAATGACCTATCATAAGTGAATGTTTGAACGTTGCATAGGGCAAAATAAAATTTCAGTCAATTTCTTATTTTAGTTCAGATTGGAGTAACTGGCAGCAAATGGAAATAAATTTCTGTTTGATTTGGAGTCATATCTACATAAATCATGGTAACTTGTTCCAATAGACAGTGTGAGTAGAGGCCACATCCAGAAGTTGTTCTTAGTGACCAGTCCTGTTTTCGCCATGACGCAAAATTCGTCACAGATAGGTCAGTAGCCAAAGTTAGGGACAAAGTTAACTCCCATGATATACCAGTATATTCAGTTATCGAGCAAATTGGCCTCCAATCAACAGTCATGCTATGGTAATTTGAATTGAAAATTTTCGCTAGATAATTTTCAGTACAAAACTTTCACTTGGCAATGCCGCTTAGCACCCGAAACGGGTATAAAACCAATCGTCTACTAAAACATTCGAAAACCAAAATAGGCTGAATTGTACTCTCACCATTAACAAAGCTTAATGAGAAGAAAAAAGACCTGATATGCTATTAGTTCAAATGCTAATATAGCTCAAATTTTTCATCGACGTTTAAAACATTATCCTGAAACCATGCATAGATCTCAGCTCCAGAGGATGCAGTCTTGGTGCGAATCCATGGATTTTTTTTTCTTATTTGACTAACTTTTTTCTTTTATTTTTATAACAGTTTCCTGTTAATATAGGTTTCCTTATAGATATCGAGAATCTTTGTGACACTGCCTCTCTTACAAGTTTCTAAATTACCTTCCCCCTTTCCAGAATGTGAAAAAATTCCAATTAAAAAAAAAACCTAACATCTTTTCCATTGTCTCCCCCCTGATTAGAATCTTGTGTACGACCCTAACTCCTTGAGTCATAAGATTTTCTTCAAGCAAAAGTTTTGTGATTTTCAGCGTGATTTTTGCGACACGGATGTCTCCCGACGTCCGACGTCAGAAAACTGAAAGTACCTGTTCTTTCTCAGTCTCTATTGCTAATTTCCGACAATTTTGCTGTGTGAATTTTATCAGATGAAATTAACAATACTAGGGCTAAATAAATAACATTAAAATCAATCAGGGCCGCGTCCAGGGGGAGAATATTCCGTATAAACACCCCCCCTCCAACTCTTGTTCCGAAGCGTACAAAAATAACAAAAATATATGTAAACAAATTTTTGCACTCAGAAATGTTGACAATCACTAATCTATTGCAACTCGTGAATGTGAAACGAGTATATGTCACAACGAAGAAGGAGTTTGGGTAGTGTTAGCTCAGTTTCCGAGTTCGTTAAGCGAAGAGCGTTTGTAAAATGGGGCGATTTAAAAACGAAAAAGGAAATGAATCGACCAAGAAAACCGTTAGTTCACCCCTTGTAAACGAGGGTTGGTTCGCATACTATTGCATCTATAAGGCTTTTTTTGTTTTGTCTTCTACAGTAATGCAATAGAAAACCAAGCATTTAAATATATAAAGCAACACATTTACATAATCGATCAAATTTTTGATCAAGTAACTTAAGCGTCTAAAAAATAAGATCTAAACGATGATTTTTCTTCCCTGCATATACGTCTATGACATTTTAGTGACAAAAATCAATGTCTCTATGGACAGCGAGCAGGGCTAAACCACTCAGTCGTATTTGTGTACAACATGCAAGTCTCCTGATAAAACTCCTCTAAGATACTAAAGATTTCACTCACGTTTGGAGAGCCAATTGGCGCGTTTCTGGGTCTTTGGTGACATAGGCTGTAAGACCAACAGCCGATGACCCCTTCCCTGAAGTGTACTGGGATCTTGGTACCAGATGGAACACATATTGTAGAAGTTGTGACTTTGAAGTACCTGGGTCGCCACAAAGGAGGATGTTGATTTCCGATCTGTGAAAGGACAATAACTTATATAAAAGTGTGTTAGAATGAATTATTGCCTAAGGCTATCTTTTTAGAGGAATTGAATTTGGCTTAAGATACGGGATTTTACATCGCTCAGTGTTTGGATTTTCATTTCGATAAGGGCTGGACTGAATAGGTGCGGGGCCCAGTTAGACTTTTTTTGCGGGACCCATTCGATACATAAATATTTCAATAAAATATACCTGCATAGGAGCTTACGTACTCAAACTAGTTTACATAAGCAGTGTAAAATCTCTCTAACATAGGGCTATCCCGATCGAAGTCAATAAATTTGAACTTTCATTAGTAATCAAAAATTAGTAATTCAGTTTTGTATATTATAAAGCATATATCATATTTTTCTATTTATTTTGATAGCAACGAGGGGCCCTTCCAGATGCAGGACCCGATTGGGCCCAATCGTCCTGTACCCTGCCCTGATCTTGATCTGAGCTGAAATAATCTTCCTCTAGCATTCAAAATTGTGTGACATAAATCTGTCATTGTGGACTAAGCAGGAAAAATAGAGACCTCAAGTTATGCAAAAAAAAGTCAAAATACGTTTTTCAAAGAAGAAAGATTTAACATTGTTAGAAAACAAAATCTAACAAACATTCTCTGAGGCAATATAGACAACATCCTATCTAAAAAGTAATACGTGTTAAATTTACAACTTTAGAAAAAATAATTTCCACTTTTCCAAGAGCCCACAAATAAACTATCTGCATTAAAAAGGATTTAATAATATTTAACTAACTGTTGCGACCATCCCGGCCGTGGCCAGGATGCCGGCGACCGCAAGCAGGCTCGCGACGACAGTCACCTTGGCGCGCAGCGGCGCTTTGGCGAGCTCGGTGAGGAACGATTGCATGATGAAGTTCTTCGGGCCCTAGGTCAGACGCTCATCCGCATGGGCTCGCGGTAGGCGTCGATCAGCTTGTTGCGCACTTCGAGCGCGAACTTGAAGGTCATTTCGGATTGCTTGAGACGACCCGCGAGCTCCGCGAAGTCGTTGATCTTCCCCGTGGCCACGTCCATCGGCAGACGGTCGGTGTCCTTGACGCTCGCGTCGACGGCTTTGATCCCGTCGAGCAGCGCGTCGGCGAAGTCGGCCTGACCGCTTCCGGTGACGGAGTCGCCCTGCTTCGGGCCGAACGCCGAGGACACGCCTTCCTCGATCGCGCTCGCGGCCTTGGCATGCTGCGCGAGGGCGGCCTCGATGGCGGCCTTCGCGAGGCCTCCGTCCTGTCCGACGCCTTGGATCATGGGGTTAGCGGTGGGGTGGGGTGCTCAGGGACTACTGGGCGAGACGCAGGGCACGCTCGGCCATCTGCATGAAGGACTCCTGCACGCTGAGGTTGGCCTCGTAGGCGCGCACGGCCGTGATCAGATCCGCCATTTCGCGGGTCGTGTTGACGTTGGGCATGTACACGAAGCCCTCGGCATTCGCATCCGGGTGGCCGGGGTCGAACACGGACTCGAAGGGTGTGCGCGTGTCCTCGGTGACACCAGTCACCCGCACGCCGGAGGATTCCATCTGTCCTGACTCGGCACGTCGAAGGATCGGCTCGAAGTTGACGAGCTTGCGCCGGTACGGACCACCGCCGGGCGTGCTGGTGGTCTGCGCGTTCGCGATGTTGCTGGCGATGACGTCGATGCGCGTACGCTCGGCCTGGAGGCCGGAGGCGGCGGCGCGCATGCCGCGAAACAGGTGTCCTAGTTGGTCCATGATCAACGTCCGTTCTCGATGCTGGCCCGCAGGACCGAAAAAGCCCGCTCAGCTCGCGCGGCACGGCATAACTATGTTGCCAATCATGAGACCCAGATGGTTGAAGTAGCCAGTGATGGCAGAGTGTGGACCTTGCAAGAACTCCTGTCCTCCCCTGCATTCTGGAGTATTGGTCTTATCTTTGGTGCGATGACCTGTGTATTTGCCGCGGCGATGTTGCACCTCTACGCACACGGCCTGGATGTTGGCCTTAGTACCGGCGATGCAGCTCTGGTCGTCATGGCGGCGGCAGCACTGGCAGCGGCCGGCAAACCGGTGATTGGATGGATGTCGGATTTCTGGGGTGCACGGATAACGATATGGCTTTCACCCTTCTGCCAGGGGGTGGCACTCCTTATTTTTACTCAGGCTGCGGACTTTGCGACGGTCATCCTGGGCGCGTGTATTTACGGATTTGGTTATTCGGGTATGTCGCCGCTACGCACGTTTGCCATATCTACATCCGTCAGCAGCGCTTCCTTTGCGTTTGCAAACGGTGTCCTCCGGTGGGTGGAGCTACCGTTTATCCTCGGCGCTTCGCCGCTGGTAGGTTATGTGCACGATGTGACTGGCAGTTATAACCTGGCCTTCTACATTCTGACGGGTTTGATGGTGGTCGCCGCGATTGGTCCTTTCTTCATCGCCCGAGGTGGCGCGGTGGAGCGACGTTCTCTAAAAAGCGCCGCGAGCTGATTACCGCGAGGCCTACGGCTCGTCAAAACAGACCAGGATAGCGACGGTTGCGATGACCATGATGTCACCGTGTTCTCCAGGAACATCCAGTCCGCCTTTTTCAGGAAATACGGTGACGTGACCGTACGGTAGCTCACCGGCAATGGCGGCTTTAGCGTCGTCATCAATGGCATCCGGATTGCCGACACCGAGTTTGACCTGAATCTGCATCTCGTCGTGAGATTTGTCCGTATGGGCAAAAAAGTTGAGAGAAGAATGTCTGATCGCATCTGAAATGGCGCGGCGTGCCGCCTTGGTGTAATCCCCGCCGTATATATGTTCTTTATAAGAACAGTTTCCGCATCAAGATGCACTTACTTAAATGTCATCGTTCCCTTCGTCTGTTTGCTTCTTGGTGATCCTTGGTGGCTCGTACGCTTTCCCCGAAATTGTTTGAAGTCTCGCCCTTCTCTCAGATGAACTGGCGGTTGCACCTTCTCCATCCCTTCGTCGCTCATCTCTTCGGTTACATCCCCTTCCTTGTGCTTGCTACGAACATACTGAAAAGCATTATTAATAATTGGAATTGTCCCAATGCCCCCTATTTCATCATAAACAACCTTAATTGCCAATACTGTGGACATAGCCTAGTAAAAGGCCAAATTTGAAACCTGTTTCTGAGGGGATTTCTTTCAATAGATTGGCTTTGTTTGGCTAATTGTTTCATTTTATTTTGGGAATTATGAAATTACTCTTGACGAGAAATAAGGACAAAAAAAAATAGTACTTGCCAGTGAGATCATAAACTTTTTATATATATCCCAGGGCTAAAAGCAACAAATAAGAGGGGAAAGGGCTGGGGCGCATTTTGAAGGAAGTTATTAGTATATTAGCAGAATTTTAACAAGAGTGTATTTTAAGAACTAATAGACTATAGTCACACTTCTAAGTAATCAACGGATATAATGTTGATTAATTTGCTCATAGAACAAGAATATCTTCCCATAGTCTACTGACCCGACTTATGCTACACCAAGGCCCACTCAAAAAACTGTTTTCATCTGGTTATGGACTAAAATTAAGTGCCTTATGTTTCAAACATGGAATTGTAAAATTTATAGTTAAAATTTGCGATTAAGGGTAAAACTTAAAACAAACACAGCAAAATGACAAATGGGACAAGATTTGTCAGAAAAAAAGATAGACAGATAGTCAACATGTCAATAATATTAAAAACTGTTAAAATTAGCGGAATTATACAGGATTTGAATCGGTTAATAAAAACTGAAGGAAGGAAATAGCATAAATAACAAGGAACATGATGACTATTTAAATGGCCTGGGAACGCGACGATGGGATCGCGGCCATTGACGGCAACATGTTGACGCCAATTTTTCTCATCAAATCGGTAATCGACGGCATGATCGAGCGTAAATTCGGCCGGATCGTCAACATTACGTCCGCTGCCGTTAAATCGCCGATACCGGCCCTTGGGCTGTCTAACGGTGCCAGAGCTGGTCTAACGGGTTTTGTCGCCGGCTTGTCTCGTCAAGTCGCCGGAACGAATGTGACAATCAACAACATATTGCCGGGTCCCTTCGAAACCGACCGGCTGAAGCAGAACATCGCTGCCGGAGCCAAGGCCGAAGGTCGAGATGCCGCGGATGTCCGTGCCGCGCGGATCGCGGCAAATCCGTCCAAGAGATTTGGTCAGCCATCCGAGTTCGGCGATGCGTGCGCTTTTTTGTGCGCCTCACAGGCCGGCTATATCACGGGGCAAAACATCCTATTGGATGGTGGAGCGTTCAACAGCACGTTCTGATATTTTACCCGGGGATTTGTCCCGCTAATCAAACCAAGTCCTTGGGCGCTACGAATTTTTCGAGAACGGCCGTTCCGGGCTCAAAATCCGACCAAGTATCGCCGTCGAGGCATAGCTCGGCAAACGCGCATGTCGGCACTTTCTCGGCGGCGCGAGCAAGACTGTCGCCGCGCCCCTTTCGTGCAACCCCTAGGATGAGCCTCTCGATGTCGGGGTTGTGGCCAATTACGAGAACCGAATCCAACGATGGGTCGACTTTCTTGATCCGATTCAACAGGCCAGCCGAACCTGCCAAGTAAAGACCGCTTTCAAATTCGACATCTGGCGCCGAGGGCCAGTTCGCCGACAACAAGTCCCATGTTTGGCGGGCTCTGGTTGCCGTCGAACAAAGGGCGAGATCCAAACTAACCCCAGTTTGGGTAAAATACTGCCCCATAGCGGCGGCCGCCCGCTCACCCCGAGCAGAAAGAGGCCGGTCATGGTCGTCGAGCGATTTCTCCGACCAATCGGACTTTGCGTGCCTGTAGACCCCCCCCCCTTCCAAGATTTTGCTGTTTCAGACTGAATTTCTTTCTCCTTTTATCTTCTGCGCCTCCTTTGCAGTGTAAAGACTAAAGCGAGTCAATAAATAAATTATTCTTAAATATTCTTTTTTTTAGGACTTTGTCCTCATCTTGACAACTTAGATCACGCTGATGGATTTATTTTGAAAACTTTGCTTTAAAGCGCAGCGTTTCTGGGTTATCGTTCAAAAAGATACGGACGGATTTTCGCAATATGTAAATGAACCATTATGCAATATACCTTTTTGTTAAAACGACAAATTTACAAAATCAAGCGGCAATTATAGAAACATACTTTTTAAATCTTCCATATATCTTTCAATTTTGAAAAATAATTGGGTTAAAAAAAGAGGATCATCACCGTCTCAAACATTTCAGTCTTTCATAAGGCCTCTTAAATAAGCTGCATTCTCGTAGTCACCACAGCCCTGACTATTAGGTACCAGCAATATTATAATTAGACAAATCTTAATAATAACACAAATACCATTTCCTATCAGGAAACGGCGGCATTAACTAAAGACACAGATACCGATTTTCCTTTTGAACCAGGACTTATAGCACTCGTTAGGTACAATTCATGTATTTTTTAGTTTTACCAACTGAAACAAATACACAAATGGGAGACTTTCTCTTGCTGACAAATAGCATTCGTCGAAATACTAGAAAAAGACAAGACAAGTACCATTTAGGAGAGAAATGGAAAAGTATATGCTACGAACAAAGCTGTACTGTAAAAAGCCGTTTTAAGTAGCCTTTTGACATGACAAATATTGCTGATTAAATAAGGGCGAGTTGGAAAAACTAAGAAATTAAGGTTTAAAAATATATATAATAATTTGCCTACGCTCATGAACTCGTGCCCATATTGCCTCATGATTCCTTGCAGAGAAGACTCACTTCTTCTGATGATGGGTTTGTTGATGATTTATGCCCTTCAATTTACATTTTATGACCTCTATTTGGAAGGGCAGGAAGATACTGGTAGCTATTGAGTTGGATGACCTGTCGGCAGACTCGGTGCTGCGCAAGGCCGCCTCAATTGTCTTGCCGGACGACAATATTGCTGTGCTGCACGTTGTCGACCCCCGTACGGTTGGTTATGTAGCGGATCCCAGCCTGACTGGTGAAATGTTCCTGAACAACTATGAGAACGCGTTGGCGAAAGCCCGGCAGCGGGTTGAGGAACTGAGCAAGCAACACGGCTTCAAACCTGCTCAATGCCGGGTGCGCTATGGGCGAATTGCGCATGAAATTCATGAACTTCTGCATGAAGAGAATTTTGACGTACTGATGATTGGCTCGCATGGCTGGAGTGGTTGGCGGCGTTTGCTTGGTTCGCAGGCGGTGAGCATTCTACATGGTGTACCGGTGGATACCTGGGTATTTAAGGTTGATGAAAAACCTTGATTACCGATGTGTGACGTATGGTTGGCGGTGGTCGGCGCCATTGCATGAGGTAGCGTAGTGACGTTGTTGGTGCTTGGTGGGCTCTTTCTCGTCGGTTTGCTGGCTGATGTGGTTGGTCGGCTGACACCATTGCCGCGCGTTACCTTACTTTTGCTTGCGGGTTTGCTGGTTGGCCCGGGTGGTTTTGATCTGGTGCCCGCGGTGTTTGTGGATGAATGGTTCCCGGTGCTTACAACCGTGGCGTTGGCGGTAATTGGGTTTCTAATGGGCCAGAAGCTGTCGTTCACCAAACTTCGCAGGGACGGTAACACTATAGTACTGCTGGCGTTGGGCAAGGTAGCCGGTGCGGCAACCTTGGTATTCAGCGCAATATGGCTGGTTAGCGGCAATGTGGCCCTGGCATTGGTGCTGGCTGCGGTAGCGACGGCAACCGCCCCGGCGGCCACGTTTGATGTTATTCATGAGACCGGTGTAAAAGGGAAATTTGTAGATAATCTGATGGGAATTGTGTTCGTTGACGATGCCATCGGGCTGATCTTGTTTTCCCTGTGTGCAGCTTATGTTGATCCTCGGTCAGAACGAAGACGCCAACCTTGCGCTGTTCGGCCAGGAGTACAATGACGAAAGCTGGGCGATTTGCTGCGCCGACATGCTGATCAAGGACGAGGACACGGCCAACATCGTCCTCGGTGATACTCTCGGCGACGGCAAGACCGAAGACGGCCATAGGGAGCGGCAATTTCACTATATGCTCGCCAACCCGCCCTTCGGCGTCGAGTGGAAAGACCAGAAAGCAGTGGTCGAGCGCGAGCACAACGAGCTCGGCTTCAGCGGGCGATTCGGCGCCGGCCTGCCGCCGATCAACGACGGCTCGCTCCTGTTCCTTCAACACATGCTCTCGAAACGCAATCCCGCGCCCGAGGACGGCGGCGAGGGCTCCAAGATCGCCATCGTCTTCAACGGCTCTCCGCTGTTCAGTGGGGATGCCGGGTCCGGCCCCTCCAACATTCGCCGCTGGATCATCGAGAACGACTGGCTCGATGCCATCGTCGCCCTACCGGATCAGCTTTTCTACAACACGGGCATCTTCACATACGTCTGGCTGGTCACGAACAGGAAACCCGCGGAGCGCCGGGGCACCGTCCAGCTTATCGACGGTACCCGCTTCTTCCGGCGCATGAAGAAGAGCCTCAACAATAAGCGCAACGAGATCAGTGACGACCAGATCAAGGCGCTCACCCGCCTCTACGGCAATAACCGCGATGGCGAGACGGCTAAGATTACGATCGACGGCCAGGAGGAAGAGCGCGTCGTCTCGAAGGTTTTTCCGAACCAAGCCTTCGGCTTTCTCAAGGTGACGGCTGAGCGCCCCATGCGCCTCAACTTCCAGGCCAGCCCGGATCGCATCGCCCGCCTGGACAACCAGAAGGCCTTTGCCAACCTCGCCATTTCCAAGAAGCGCAAAGACGTGGCTGAAATCAAGGCCGAGGAGGAAGCCGGACGGAAGAAACAGGATGCCATTTGCGCTGTCTTGGAAGCTCTGGACAGGAAACGTCTTTATTCTGACAAGGCATTGGTGAAAGCTCATCAGCACAAGATTTTACTTTTCTGCTATTTTCACTTTGTTTTCATTGCTGTAACAAGTCCAAAAGAAATTTTTCTAATATAATTCGTTTTAGTAATGCGCCAAATACGTAGTAGGCTATATGCTTTTACCGTAAGGAAACAAATAGTAGCCGAACTGTTGTTTGTAGTAAAAACTACGGGTGTCTTGAGCAGTCTTGGAAAGAACTAATAAAATTAAACTGGATTCCCAAGATATTTGGAATAGTATATCGTTAATAAGTTTTTTTGGCGGGGGGGGGGGGCATGGTTGAAGGGCTAAGGGTCAGCTTCCATGATTTTAGGAATAAAATATCGTTAATAAGTTCTTTTTTGGGATAGAGCCGGGCTATGGAGGAGTGCCAGTGGTCAGAATCCATGATTTTTGAATAAATATCGTTCATGTGTTTGTTGTTGTTTTTTTGGGAGGAGGCATAGAGGGATGACCAAGGGTCATTTCCCAAGATTTTTGGAATAAATACCGTTAATGTTGTTTTGGGATGGGGGTTTGAGTCATGGAGGTCCAGATCTCATGTGCTCAGATCTCATATGTTTTGGAATTAAATAAATTTAAAATTTTTGTGAAAGGGGGAACAGGCCATGTAGGGCCAGGGATCAACTTTTGTAAGTTTTTAGAGGTAGGGAGGTTGGGTTTCGGAGGGCTAGAGGTTAGTTCCAATAGGCTTAGAATAAAATGTCGTTAATGCTTTTTTCTATGGGGGAAGGGGGATCGAGCCATCGGAATAAAATGTCGGAGTAAAATATTTATGAAAATTATTGGTGGGTGGGAGGTCCATGAAGGGCTAGGGATCAGTTCTCATTAGAATTGTATAAAAATATCGTTAATAATTTTTGGGGGCATAGAGGGCCAGGGTCAGTTCCCATGAGCTTTGGAATAAAAATCGTTAATATTTTCTTTTGAGGAGGGGGATGGGGTTAGGCCACAAAGAGCCAGGGGTTAGCTGCAATAGATAATACACTGGCTGTGCAATCTGGTGTTGCCGCAGATGCTGGAACGCGGCGACGGGTCGATCACCATCATTTCCTCGATCGGCGGGCTCAAGGGTTCTGCGGTGCTGGGCGCCTACGCCATTTCCAAGGCGGCGGATATGCAGTTGGCGCGCAACCTGGCCGTTGAGTACGGCCCCAAGGGCATCCGCGCCAATGCCATTGCTCCGGGACGCGTGGTGACCGAGCGGGTGGCGGGACAGGTGAGCGCCGATTGGGTGGCCGAGACGCACGCGCTGCAATGTATCCCCGAGCTGATCCAGCCGTCGGACATCGCCGATTGGGTCCTGTGGCTGGCCTCGGACGCCGCGCGGATGATCACCGGGCAATGTATTGTCGTCGATGGCGGCGTGGTCTGACCGGCGCGTGCCGCTGATCGGTGGCCCTTTCCGGGCCGGATCACCCGCCTGCCTGGTGGCGTGGCGATGAATATTGCCATGGCGTTGAAGGCTTATGGCATGTCCCCCGCCCTTCTGACCGCCATAGGCCGCGACGATGAGGGGGAGGAGCTGATGCGCGCCTGCGCCCGGCTTGGCACGCTAACGACCCATGTTTATCGCTCCGAGGACCTGCCCACCGACCGCTACATGGCCATCGAGGGGGGCAACGGGCTGATTGCAGCCATTGCGGACGCGCATTCGCTGGAAGCGGCCGGTGCCAAGATCCTGCGTCCCTTTCTCGAGGGGGATCTGAAGGGCTGGACTGGGCTGGTTGCTGTTGATGGCAATCTGACGCTCGAGCTTCTGAGCGACATTGCCAAAAGCCCTGCCTTTGCTGCCGCAGACCTACGGCTCGCGCCTGCCTCACCCGGGAAGGCCGAGCGCCTGACGCCGTTTCTCAGCCACCCCTCGGCCACGCTCTATGTCAATCTGGAGGAAGCCGGGCTGCTCATGCATCAGGGGTTCGAGACATCGCAGGAGGCGGCCAAGGCGCTCGCAGCGCGGGGTGTCGGGCGCATTCTGGTCACTGACGGACCAAAGATAACCCTCAGGTATTGGCCCGGTTCCATCAGTCGGACGGCTTCACTGCCTACAAAGCGAACAATCCAACGCAAACTGTCTGATAGGGTGGCGGGGAATCGGGATTTCGGACCGTACAGGGCGACCGCGGGGATACCCAACCGTGCCGCGCGCCTCAGGGTGCCCGCGGTTTCCGTTTCGTGCCAATGGTCTCCCGGTTGCCTGATCTCATTGATACCCGCGAGAACCAAATCGGGCTTTATTCGGCCAAGCAGACCGCCCAATGCTATGCGAATGCAGTCTCTGGTATCACCATTCACCGTGAACACTTTGAGCCTGTTGCCCTGGAATCCAGGCTTTACTTCGATGGTCTGCTTGTTTCTAGCAGTTTCCAAAGATCTTCCTCGGGTTTCTGACCCAGCTTGAGGTGCAACCACAATCGTGTTGGCAACTTCTGAGAAAGCATCGGCCAAATCGTGCAGGCCTTCCGCGCTGATCCCTGCTTCATGAGTAATGAGCACTGTTTTTGGCCAGGTGGAACCCTCATCGCGATGACCACAAATTAACGCGAACAGAATCAGATCCAACATGGTGCTTTCCTCCGAATACCGGGCATAACTCTACTAGGCGCTTATGGCGAAACGCGATTAAGGAAGCGATGAGGGCTTTTGGAAAAACCCTAGAGAATGGCTAGGGGTTACTCGCTATTCTTCTTTTCTGAATAAACAATTTCTTCGATATTCTCGATGCGGTGCTGAAGATCTTGAGCGCTTTCCAATAGCTGCTGTAACAATTCATGTTCGGTGGCTGCGGCTTCTTTTTTCGATGGTTTTTTGATTTTTGGCCTTTTCGGATTGAATATCGCGCGAACGGAAAGATACAAGAAAACAACGATTATGATAAAGGCCGTTAGTAGGAATGGCATTAGATTCAAAATGAAATGGTAATCACTCACAATGGAAATCCTTTTCTGCTTGAAAAGATTAGTTTTAGGTGTTGTTTTCTCGAATACGAACATGATGGACTCCTCAATCCCAATCTGTTCAAAGCCTACCCCTTAACGCTATTCCAGGAAGCTCTCATTTCCCTCAATTTCTTTCCTAAAGATATTCTCCCACCTCAGCAGAAAACAACCTACTTCTTGTTTAGCCCTGGACGGCTGGTCAAAAAGGACAATCTTTGGCAATCTGCCATCCTTCATTCACAGAATGTGTCCTAGCCATCTTAACTTTTCTCTTATTATATCTCTAGAAAGTGGGCTTGAACCACAGCTTTCGTTCAGCTTACTGTTTTAAATAGAATCAGTCAGTCGGATAACCGAAACAGTCCATAGGCAATTTCTCTGAAAACATCTAGCGAATTTTCCTCCGTTTTTTTCTTGGAGTGCCTATACTTCAGAACCATACTAGACCCACGGTCAACACTATAGCTTCTAATATTCTAATCTTGATTGGAATACTTATTTTCCTATTCTTCCAAACTTTTCAGAACCACCTTCATGGGCGTGTGATGGATATGCCACTAAATTGATTTTGTGATACTATCTTCAGCTTCTTTGAAGTTGAAAATATTACGACTCAATCATTTTGATCGGTTCGAACATTGCATACTTTGAATGAACCAAAGGCGGAACATGACTTCAAGTTTCATATTTGTTGAAACTCTTTAGAGAGCAAGTGACGTCCTAAAAAAAAATAAAAATACAAAAAATAAAAATACAAAAATACATTTGGAAATTGGGGAGGTGACACTGCAATTCGACCAAGCAAGCTGTAACCTCCAAATTAATTACCTTTGTTTGCTGCTATTTCCTCAGGAAAATGGAAGGCTTCACGGGAATACATATAACGTTGAACGGTCAGAGTCCGATGACTTGCAATTAACACTTAAGTAGTTTACAGTATTTTCGTATGTTTTTAATGCTTTTCGCAGCTCAGTTTGCTGTCGTTGAAGTTTGCGATCGTGTTGCTCTTCTAACTTTGGTCTCTACTTTCATTCTTGACTCGTTATGATTCAGCATCACACATCACTCAAAAAATGTTTATTGTTAACCAAAATTGACTTTTGAGCTGGTTATGTTAGTCTCCAGTGATGCTGACGATTTCATTTGGTGTATTATGCTGCCACTACCACTACTACAAAACTAATTGGCTCTGAAGAGCCAACACATCTGTGTATGCTCCTCCTGTACCCAATTTATTGAAATTTTTGCCTTTGTTCCTCTCATGAAGCTCTAGTTGTAGGCTGATACTGCTCTAGAAACATACAACTCTAGAAATCTTCTGCTTGAAGCAGCATTCAAGAATTTCTTACCCATTATTACAATTTCTAAAATAATGAAAAAATTGACACTAAAAAAAAGTCTAAAGCCTACAAAAAATGTTTACTGTCAACCAAAATTTGGGTGACCAAAAACGTCTGTTTAGTATAAGTATAAGTTTTACTTTCAGGAATTTAAGAATAAATGAGGGACATGTGCCCATATCTCTACATGTTTGGCACTAGGTTAACATTTTCTGCTAACAAAATTAGAAAACAGGTCCATGTGAACTTATATGAGTAGAAAACATAATAAAGAGAACATTAGCTTGCAAATAAAAGGATAAATCTCAGTTTCAAGAAAAATAAATATTTGGAAGTTTTTTTAAAGCTCTTTAAAAGAAATGTAAGTGCCTTTTTTGTTTTAAATAACCTACCGTATGGAAAGGTTAAACATTGCTGCCTAGAGAACTTGTAACTTTAAGACTAAAACTGAAGTGTGAAGTTGTCATGACAATGTTTTACAAATATTCAAAAATAAATTAAAGAAAATCTAAACATTCAATGAGAAATTTCTTTTGACGCAGAAAAATGATAGAGGTTTTAGAAAAAATCAACTCGTTTCAGACTTACCGTAAATGAAATCCTACTGACGGTTACTAGGGCCGTGAAGAAAATCAATTTCGCGATTCAAAAAAATAATGTACAAGTTTCATGAAGAGGAAAAACAACATGCTACAAGTTTTTACGAACAAAAATCGGAATGCAAAAAGTTCAACGCCCGGATTGAATAATGGCCGTTGCCACCAGTCCATCGGCTTCATGATGAAAGAACTTCAGCATCACACGTTCAAGCAACCGCTCATCCATCTGTCCATGCGCTATAACGACTCGCGCCTCCGGGATGAGGTTTTGCAGCCAGGTTCCTGTTCGTTCCATGGTTTCGATTCGATTATGGAGATAAAACACCTGCCCTCCTCTCCCGAGTTCCCGATGAATGGCTTCGCGAATGATCGTGGCATCAAAGCGCAGTACTTGTGTTTGAATGGCTAAACGACCGGGTGGCGGGCTTTCGATGACCGAAAGATCGCGAACTCCGGAAAGCGCCATCTGCAAGGTACGTGGAATGGGAGTCGCTGAGAGCGTCAATACATCCACTTGTGTTCGGAGTTGTTTGAGCCGTTCTTTATGACGAACTCCAAACCACTGCTCCTCGTCGGTAATCACAATACCCAAATTTTTAAACGTTACGTCTTTAGTCAAGAGACGATGCGTTCCGATGACGATATCCAAAGTACCCGCGGCCAGGTCTTGCAGCACCGCTTTGCATTCGGCGGTACTTTGAAAGCGGGTCAGCATCCCGACTTGTACGGGAAACGCAGCAAACCGCAAGGAGAAGGTCTCAAAATGTTGTTGTGCCAACAATGTCGTGGGAACTAAAACCGCTACCTGGCGACTATTTTGAACCGCTTTGAACGCGGCACGCATGGCGACTTCGGTTTTGCCATATCCCACATCTCCACACACCAGGCGATCCATGGGTTTGGGGGATTCCATGTCTCGGTAAATGTCTTCAATCGCCTTCAATTGACCCGGTGTTTCCTCATAGTCGAAAGCGGCTTCGAATTCGTGGGTCAGCATGGTGTCTGAGGTGTAGCTGGTACGGCGAGCAACTTCACGGTTGGCATAGAGAGCTACGAGTTCTTCAGCCATATCTTCAATACTCTTTTTGACTTTTGCTTTTGTGCGGGCCCAGCTGGTGCCGCCCAATTTATCCAACTTCGGGAAACGGTTCGCCGAAAAGGAAAGTATTTGACAATATGTAATCCTTCAGCCGCAGGATGTCTCCTAGCTATCTCAACCTTTCTTTCATCGTAGTTATATTTTTTCGTATTTTTCAAAGCATCCTCAAGTTCAGGTGATCTCACTGGTTGCAGATAAATGGATATTCAACCAGGAATATCTTCAACATAAAGAAAATTATGGAATAAACCGTCACTTCTTTCGTACTTCACAGATGTCGATAATTTAGCCCTACTTCTGAAAGGGGGGTTCACAAACTATTAGCCACGTCGCTGTCACATTTCCGAGGCTGATTACTGGGAATTATTGATTCTCTATTTGGGCTTATGCTTTATATGTTGGTCTTTAGAGCGACTCAGTAAGATAACGTCTTCCGCAAGTAATAATTGAGGCATCCCGACCCCCTAGATTAGAAAAGAAACGAAGACAATCCGCCAAACATATATTAAAAATGTAGAGGGATGAAACTCCACCTTTTTTTGCTCCAGAATCAGAAAAAACTATATACTATTCAGACTTGAAAAGAACTCTTGAAACTTTAAACTGAAACTTGAAACTGAACTAAACGAACTTGAAACTGAAACGAACGGAAATGAAAATAAATAATCAAGTTAAGTGTAAACCATACATAAATTGTTTAGAACAAGTAAAGGAAACCATATAAAGAACAGAAGTTACAATGAATTATCTACTCATACTTAAAACCCACTCTGGGTGGGGCTATAGATCCCTTTGGACCCCCTAGAGGGCTTATATTTTTAACTAACATATTTGGAAAAGAAAGAAAGGTGGCATGAGTTTGTGTATTGAAAGTCTAAGCGTCTCCTCGTAATGTGTAAGTTTTAGCTGCTAAATTATGTTATTGCAGTTGCAGTGGTGACACTGACCACCAGTGTAAATAATAGTTTTGGGGTACTTGCTTTCACTTCTTTGCTACAGCCATTCGTTCCTTAATGCATTCTTCTGTGTTTCCGCACAGTCTGCTTAGTAAAGTGAATAGATTTTAAGCCTTCGTACGAATATAGTGCTGGGGATAAAATGCCACTGCTACCCTTTTAACCTCCACCCATTTTTTAAAAGAGGTTATTATTCTAATTGAACAGCCTTTGTGATTCAGGAGTCATTGTTAAACAACTGGAACAAAAAACAAACTTAGGATATTATAGGGTTATTATCATCTAAAAAAAAAGTAAAATTAATATAAGAATTTCGTTTTAATTATTCATGTACGGTGAGCCAAATTCAAAACCTGTATTAATTCAAAGATGTTCAGAAATTAAACAAAAAAAAAAGTTTTTTTTAATCGAAAGTAAGTAGCGAAACATTAAAACTTAAAACAAACAGAAATGATTCCGTATATGAAAAGGGCTGTCCGGTCCTCGACACCCCGCTCTTTACGATAAAGTTTGACTCTTTCTCACAACTCTACCTTTTAAAACAATAAAAAAACTTTAGCGTAAAGAGCGGGTCGTTAAGGAGGGGGCAGCCCCTTTCATATACGCAATAATTTCTGTTCGTTTTAATTTTTAATGTCACTCCTTACTTTTAGTTAAAAAGAAATTGTTTTTTTTTTTTTATTTAATTTAACAATAAGGCATTGGAACCATATGGCCTTTGCTATAGGCAACGCTAAAGCGTTGCCTCTGATTATAAAAAAAAACCACTAAAAACCCCGGTTTGTACTATATCCTTTCTCGAGAAAGATTTTTCCATATGTGAAAGATCTGTCTAGAGGGGGATCTTTCAAAAGAAAAGAAAAAACATTAGCTTGTATGAACATAATAGTAGTATAGGTTATCCGCGGGGCTACGAGGATGAAAAAAATAATAATAAAAAAAATGATGGCAATGGATCTGTTCTCGTCACTGTTGATAAGAATACATGCACGCAATCAGTGCAAATTCATCCAAAAAGACAATTTGAGATCCAATAATAAAATCTGGTTTTAAACTAAGTACAAAAGATATAAATGCCCCCTCTCCCTCAAACACCGAGGCACCTTTATTTTTATTTTTTTTTAACAAAGGTATGGTAGGCATTGATGACCTTATCCATGTCAATATCCCAAACCCAATCGTCGATCGCTATCGTTTTACAATTTTGATACGTTTTGACTCTTGCTGTTCAGTTTGATTTTCATTGACTTACTCACATGCTCGTTGTCGCATGTCTTTTACCCGCGTGTCTCTTTGCTTTTCATTTTTATTTTTCACACGCCGTTACTTTTCTTATAACCGAGTGTGTATTTGCTCTTTATTTTCATTTAAGACTCACTCACATGTTCGGTGTCGCGTTTTTTTTAACCATATGTTTCTTTGCTCTTCATTTTCATTTTTCACACGCTTACTTTCTCGGTGTTGCAAGTCTTCCAACTAATTGTGTCTTCGCTCTTTATTTTCATTTTTGACATGCTCTAATTGTCGTTTTTGCATATCTTCTAAACGCCCTCGTGTTTACTCTTCATTTTCATTTTTACTTGCTCACATGCTCGGTATCGCATGTCTTCTAATCGGTTTCTTTGCTCTTCATTTTTATTTTTGACACGCCGCTGCTTTTCTTCTAACCAATTGTGCATTTGCTCTTAATTTTCATCTATGACTCATTCACCTGTTCGGTGTTGCGTGTCTTCTAACCGCGTGTGTCTTTGCTCTTCCTTTTCATTTTTGACACACTCACTTGCTCTGTGTTGCATGTCTTCTAACCGTGCATGTCTTCGCTCTTTGTTTTCATTTTTAACTCGCTCAAATTGTCGTTTTTGCATATCTTCTAACCACCCTTGTCTTTGCTGTTCATTTTCATTTTTCACACCTTTTCGTATTTTGATCAACTCAGACAATTGAACAATGGCCTTTGCTTTAGATGGCAGTATTGGTATTGTTTCAATCAATGGTCCGGGTCTTATATTTTCACATCGCATCACGTTTGATAGCAAAGGTATTGGTTCCAAAGAATCATCATTTGTAGTAACTGCAACGGCAAATTTTCATTTTTTGGACCCTCACACATGCTCAGTTTGAAGTTGTAATGTTTTAATGTATATGATTTGCCAACGCTCCTATTTGTTTAGTTTCAATTACTATTACCACGAGCTGCTTCTTGATTACAGTTTATTTCCACAAATTGGTTGAAAATTTTCTAACTCACTACCGTAAATACCAAAAAAACGTTTTATTTTATAATAAAAATTATCTAAGGTGTAGGGTTTTTTTTGTCGGAGAGCAACGATTATCAATTAGAAATGGGAACGCTAGATTGTAAAATTAGTTTTTTCTTGATAGACGTTTTAGTTCTATTAGTTTGAAAAGTCAGTGTCTTAGATTATGTATACCTTTGAGTAACAATAGATCCTTATCAATGTGTTTTAGGTTCTTCCTAATGCACTTGATTAATAAGACAGATACTGAATACACTGGTCAAGAAACCTATGTTTGGAACATGTATCAGCAAAGAAGCTGGGATTTCTTCCCAGTGGGAGATTGTTTCAGGAAGCAATACGAAGATGAGCTCGGAGGTGGTGGAAGCTAAATCTCTTAAGATGCTCTAGTCAAGTGAGTAATTGCAAGTCTAGTTAGTTCGATTATAGTTATCAAGTCGTGCTAAATATTGGCATTGGATTTTCGTAGCTTGTGGAAAGTTTTTTGGTTACTGGGAATACTTTTAGTTTGATAGTGGCTTAGTATAACCTGTACGATTGGTTATGTTGGTAACTTCCTGCCTATCACCAGTCTTTAGTTTTTGAAACAGTCGTGTGTACACTTATCATTGGTCAGTATGTTCCATTAAGTTTGTGACAATTTTTATGCACTGTTTTGTCTAACATGTATTGTCTCACGACTTAGGGGTCAATTTAAAACTTTAATGCTAATTTTTATTTTGGGGGAAGGGTTAAAAGGACCTTAAATTTATCTTTAGGCTAAACTTTTTTTTCTCTGATCCTCACAAGTGTGTGCACGCTACGATTTTTTTTTATGCCTGTCGCCCGACAGGCTCTGCTGATATTTGTAATGTTCAAGAAGGGGCTGTGTTTCCTCCACAGCCCCTCTCAATTTATGCTGAAGTTTGACTTTTTGTTCCAATCCTTTAAGAACGACTACTGAAACACAAGGGCCAGGAAAAAGAAGCTTTCTTAAAGCACTAAAAAAAAAATCAAGCGTAAAGAGCAAGGTGTTGAGAAGGGAGAGCGAGGGGTAAAGAACTAATTAGTTCGTTTGATAGGTTTACTTGATCGTTGTTATGTTGTCTATCGGAGGGGGTACAATTCATTTCTTTAGAAACCAGAGACATTCTTATGTTTCTTTGTTTACTAAATACTGGGGGCACTTGATATGCATCCTCGAAACCAAAGAGCCAAGGCACACCAGGGAGCATATGTAAATGTTGTGGTACACTTTGCAGAGTAAATTAAAATACTTTAGTGCTGCAAAATCAAGAGATAGGGGGTCAAAGAGAGTGAATGACCATAGCTAGTGCGTGCACGGGGTTTTAATGAGTGGGTGATGTAAATTTGAAAGACGCATAAAATAGGCAAACTTTATGAAAATATTGGAATTTAGGGGTGAAATCGTAGAAATCTTGGGAGGGGTTCCTGTGAAATTTTTGCCAAAAGCAAAAATTATAATGAAAATCCATAATGTTTCTGTCCTAAAACCAATGCTTTACCTCAGTGATTATTTCCTTCGTCGATGCTAAAGTTCAAACTTTTGTGTCAATTCTACAAAAGAATTTTAGACAAAAATATTACTCCATTTGTGTCTACAAAATAAACAATTCACATTACTAAACGCTATTGAAGACAAAGACAATGTTTTAAAAATATTTTGGTGGGTTGTGGAGAGGGGATCAAATATCTAATGGGGGATTAGCAATTATTATAGCCTTTCTGCAGGTATAATTTATTTAACATACAACGGCAATTTCACTATTACTCGATAACTGATAGTCAGCATTATCTATTTGGTGAAATATATTTTTTTAAATTTGATGTGTCTCTTTTTTTAAATGAAAAATGCGCTGAATTTACATACTGAGTTATTTGAATTATTTCATTTTGTTCACTGAAACAATTGAAAGTCATTTGGATGGACTAAAACGAATTTTGTGAAAATTTGAGAGAGCAGGTTTGAAATTAAAGCTCCAAAAACTATAAATATTGATGCAGAAGCTAGTCTTCTTAGGTCACCTAGCGAAACAAGGGACCATCTCTCCAAATCCAGATAAACTAGAAATTATCAAGCAACTAAGACTTTTAGATCAGTGTGTAGATTATTTAAGGCATTTCCGGCACTACGTTCAAAACTATGCCAATGTCGCTAAGCCTCTCCTTAAGAAATTTCGAATGTCCTCCGGCAGCAGTAAAAGTTCTGTTAAGGCTGAAACAGGAATTGTTAAAAGTTCCTGAATTAGTGCTTCCCAACCTTTCTCTTGATTGTTGCTTACAAACAGATGCATCGTCAGTAGATATAGGAGCCGTTTTCTTCAATATTAATCCTAATGGAAAAAAGTCGATTATTATTCAGTATGCGAGTCGTGCTTTAGCTGAGACTGAAAAAAGTTATTTCACGGTTGGACGAGAACGTTTAGCTGTCGTCGTCTATATGGAACATTTTCGACAATTTCTCTTGAAGAAGAAACTTACGTTGAGGGTAGACCAAAAATCACTAATTTGGTTGCATACCATGCAAAACAGCTCCAGAAGGTTAAAACATTGGTGCTTCGTCTTCAAGCTTTTGACTATACTCCAATCTACATCAAAGGGCGTAGTAACATATTGCCAGATTTTCTGTCTCGAAATCCATAAGAAAAATTAGAATAATCTCTGACTATAGCCGAAATGCAGGAGGATAGCACCATCTTTTTGATAAGAAACATAACACTTCATCAGGACAAAGATGATTATTGCTCATCAATGAAAATATTTATAGCGGAGGGTCAGGAATTACCTGAACATTACATGCATCATATGAAGGACATAAATCATTACGAACTAGACGAGGACAAAATTGTCTTAGGGGGCGCCTCTCCGTACCCGATTTAACCGTCCCTCCACTCTCCGCCTCCCCCAGATGGTCGAATCGGGGAAATGACAATTTCTAATTTAATCTGGTCTGGTTCATGATAGGCCTGCTAAATTTCATCGTCCTATCTTACCTGGAAGTGCCTAAACTAGTAAAACCAGGACCGACGGACCGACAGAGTTTCCGATCGCTATACGTCACTTGGTAGATACCAAGTGCCATAAAAATCGAAAGAATGGAAAATTTAATTCATAGTGATATTAACCTCCATGTGCATCTATTTAGTTTTTGGTGGGTGTTGGCATCTAGTTTTGTACACGTGGCTGACAATAGTCTGAGTAACGAAGGTACCAATCTCCTGATTCTCTGGCTAGGGCCGGGAGTGTACTACGGGGTTGGATACAAACCATCCGATGCTTCCCGTGTTTTTCCTCGAGATTTCTCTAAGTAACCATTCGGTGCAGGTTCGGATCTTCGCGGAACTCAGAGAGTTGCACAGCTGATTTCCATTCTAAACCAAAAACTAGTGCAACCAGAACTCGAACCCCCGTCCTCACGTACAAAAGATTTCAAGTCTTGTGCGCTTATCCCCAGGTAAGGAAAGATTAGAAGGAAAACATGGGCGAAATATTAGCAAAGAACAAGCTAAAAACACATGGTACCAAAGAGCTTAAGACGGCAGATTTCCTTTTATGGTGTATTCGCTTTTGTGAATCAACCAGGACCGACGGACCGACAGAGTTTCCGATGGTTGAGTTTTTAGTGTACAACAAGCACTAGTAAGTTTAACTTATTAGTTTTGCTTTTTTGTTTTCAGGATTCAACATAACAAAACCGACGAAAAAGCGGTACAGACCTAAAGATTTCATAATTTTGAAACAACGAAAAGAAAGTTATCAGGTAAACCTTTGACAAGGTTTTTCAAACAGTTCGTTGTAACGGTGGGTCGTCCCCTCTACTTTTGATTTACATACTCCCGAGAGCCAAATAATCGTACCCCCTCCCGCTTATTAATTTTCACGCTGCAGGAATGCACTGCAGGGCCGACGCAGGGACCTTAGTAGTCAAGAAGCGTCGTTAATTCTTAAATAATAAAGTATGGTCATCGCAAATGATATTCGAAGTGGAAATTGATTTCGTTGTACTGTACATCTAAGTCGACCTTTACTGGAATTGAGTGTAACTCGAGAAATTTGAATTTTTTTCAGATTTTTCTAAGTCACTATTTTTACTTTAATTACTTTTTTGAATAATTCTGTAAGAACTAGGCGCGTTCAATTCCGCATAACTTCTGAAATATTTAACTTACGCATAAGCATAACTATTGTGCTCTTCTTTATTTTATTATGGGGTGGTAAGTCTGAAATCTCAATTAAATTGAGAAATTTTGAGGTGAATTCAATTCCTTTTTCCTGTTTAACCTTCACAGAATCACAACTTCATTTTTCTTACTTCTTTGTTCAGGTGAGCTAAAATAATGAGTTCTTTTAATCCATTTTAATTTTGATTTGCAAGACAATCTCCAAATTCTTCCTCAATCAAATTATCATTGGAAATCGTATCTTCAGGTAATTCGATTTTATTGAAGTCATTTTCGAGAAGATTTTCATTTCTCAAGTCCAAGATGTACTTTGCAAATGTAGTTTGAAATAGTTCCAAAGATGACTTGTTTGGAATGGACCGCAAAAACTGATCCATATTTTGTAAGCCATAGTTGGGTAACATAGGTTCTTCGTCAAGTGGGAAAATTTCTACTTGAACAAATTCTAAAGCTTTGTTTGAACCAGGTCTTATGCTGGAAATTGAATTTTGAGGAAAGGGGAGCTTTCAAGCCAAAGGTTTTGTGTATTATTAGTCCAAATGGCAATAAAGTCGATGCTACAAGGTTAACAAGGATACAACGGAGCGTGATACATGGTTTTATACATAAAATATTTTACCGGTACTGCTGGTCTATCTTTGAAAAAAAAAATATTTCCAAGACAAACTCACGATCATTGACAGCCTGTAAAATAATATCAACAAAGCTTTATAACAGAAAGGTAGACAAGTAGCCATTTGCTTAAAAAGAAAATAGGATTTTCAAAAGAACGATTACAGGCACAAAGTACGATTAGTTGCCCCTCCAGCCCCCCTTCCAATACACTCTCTCTTACCATTGGCGCTCTAACATAAAAATAGGCAGGCTGATTCTTATTTAAACCAACATCTGTAGGGACTTTGGATCTTATAATTTGAGGCCGAAATTGGGATCCGAGTAAATATTTTCCCCCGTAGAATATTGTCTAGATTTGCTGCAGTAGAACATAGTTAGATTTGCTGTAACACTTCACTATACTTTGTCAGAAAAAGTATAGTTACTCTTTGTATGACCCAATCGCCTCCTATCAGGAGTATCAAAAGAGCTCCTATCTCCCTTAAATGACTAGAAAATCATTGGCCAAAAATTCACCCTTTTGATAACTTAGATTCTACCCATAAAGCACATTTGGAGGGAGGGGGTCTTTTGTCCCCAATCAATACTTTTGGCAAATATTATAATCTATTGAATATACTTAACAATGATGATTGGCGAGAAACTGGTTTAGGGGTTGCCAGATTCATTTTTTCACCAGTACCTAAAATTGGACATGGTTAAAAGGTGCAATTGAGTTAACTCCTTCCAAAACTATCGTCCATACGGCAAAAATTACGCTAGCGCTAGTTGTGTATCAAAGTTGATACGGTAAAGTAAGTCTATAAGAATAGATGCGGGCCATGCGCACCGGTCCGTCATCGGACTGGCGCAGAAACTGGACTGCCAAATTAATTTTCTGTTTGTTTGAAGTGTGTCTGCTGTTGGTTATGCATTGTGCAGTATTATTAAAATTAAATGAGTAGCATCTTTGCTAAATAGTAACTTCTCTTTGTTACCACTTGAAGAAAAAATACACTGTAGAAGACTCAGGGCAGACCCACACCACCTCAATTTTTTACCGGTTGGTATTCAGTATTCATTATTTAAAAAAAAGTCTCTAAATAAGTTTTCAGACCTATCCTCTGTGAATATTGCCTATTTTGCATTTCTTTTTACCAGTTGTCCGGTTACGCTCAGTTTTGCAGCTTATGCACATTCAGAGAATTGTTCTTTTTATTGGGGGGGGGGATTTCACGAAAATAAATGAAAAATTGGCAAATCATAGAGCAAGTGCAGGGAAGTACGAAGAAGAATTGTAAAAGCGTAACATTTAAAAGGGGTTTCTAACCCCTCTTGAGAACGTGCCTGGTTTGCATCGATGCTGTTAGATATTAGAGGCTAAAACAAGTGCCGTGATGGCTATTAACATTTGTTTTGTAAATAAACTGCATAATAGTTCAGTTCTGTTCGATGAATGAAAGTGGTGCATTGCGGGTATAAGGGGTTTTGATCCATTTTATGAACAACGAGGACCAATTGGCAGAAAAGTCGGCACAAGGGTGTGATGACTCTAAAATAGCTTAATGTCTTTTATTTTATAAGCTCTGGTCCGAGAGGCTGCACACTTTCAAAACGGTTTACAATAGGTGGCGTATGCCACGAGTGGCTTGTATAAAAAGGTATCATCCCTATTTTGAACTGTTTTACTTTCGTAGTGGCTTGAAGAGGCATGGCGGGGTATGCCAGATTGTGAAGAGTGGAAAAAGTCTTACTCTAGTCATCTTCCATGTCCAAATTCAATTTAACCCTTCTTTGGTAATCCACGATTTGACCGTGAATATGTGATTGTGGCCTAGAAAGCAATCTGAATGAGTAACTAAGAAAGATTGAGGAAGAAAAAACTTTTTGTGGGTTGAGTCGAAATTACTTTTTAAGATGTGTATTTTTTCACTATTTATTTTGCATACACCATTTCACGATTATCCTGAATATGAATTACCTGGGTCCGAATTAAGGGCTTATAAACTATTCAAAATGATCCGGTTTTTCTGATAATTTTAGACACTTCTTGCAAATAATATTTGTAATTCAGTTTGCCTTGTTGATGGTGAGTTTTGGTTTTTGATTATTGCAGAATAAAACGTGGTATAGATCTTAATACTGATTGTTTTTCCCATGGACAATTGTACGTTGCATGTTCGAGGGTCGGTAAACCTGACTATCTATTTATATGCAGCGACAATTGGACAGCGAAGAATGTTGTATATTCGCAAGTTTTACACAACAGCTAGTAGTTAATAAAAAGAAATAACCTTGAACGGTTATCTCTGACACGTATCGTGCTTATAAACATTCCTGACAACTTCTGTGTACATTGTTGTCTTGGTTTGCCTCTTTTTACAAAAGAAAAAAAAACAAAAGAGAAAGAGAGACAGAGAGAAAGAGAAAACGAATGCAAATTTAGGAGTGCAACAAAAATAAAAATGGTTCTCTTGCCATTTGGATAAAGAAAAGGGCCAAATTTGAACAATCTAAAACAATTGTATATGACAATTTCCTTAGGATTCTAGAAGGGTAGAACCCAAGGACACATCCAGTATTTTGTTCGGGGAAATCTGTTCATATACATTATTGTTACTTTTTATGAGCTAGACGAAAACGTTGGGGAGGGGGTTCAAATGCGATATCCCCCCTCGCAGGATGCAGTCTTTGTTGCAGCAATACTTGTTTTTGCAAATCAGTCGATGATTCACCGATTCTCCGATTTACATCAGTTTGTCAGAGAGAAGAAAAGCTTCTAGAAATTTATAATCTATGGCTTTCAATTTAGTTTAACTATTTTGAAAGAACACTATTGTCATCAGTACTCCTTCTTAAGATTCAGTTTAGTTCAAAAGTGTGGAACATTGACATCTTCATACCGCATAGAGCGCTGCTCATTGGCAATAGTTGGAGTAATCTTGTTAGTTTACTGTAATAATATTCTGAATCTGCGAATCAATCAATTACTCGTTAATTTGCTGTTTCACATCAGTTACTCGGAAAGAAAAACATTCTCGAAGTGAAAATATATCATAAATTTAAATTATTTTCAACTAAAGGAGAAATGCCTCTACAAGTTATAGAATCTAAACGTCATAGAAAGTTATGGCAGGCGGAAGGGCAGTTCACTGCCGATATCGCCGAGGTGGCGGTTCCTGAATTCGAGTTCCGCTATGGTCCCGAAGACCGGCGCCTGAGCATGACCGGCAATGCGGATCTGATCTATGCCGGCGAAAAGCGTTTTGAAATCCGTGCGAAGTCGAAGCAGGTCGATCTGGACAGGTTGCTGGGCGGCGGACCGCAATCACCTGTCGACATCAACGAGGCGGCGACACGTGATGCCTGTGCACTGGCGAAACAGGCAAATTCCGCCGGCGCGGACGGTCTCATGATCGTGCCCAGCGCGATCTATCACACCAACCGCGAGGAAACGATCGCAACCCTGCGCGCGGTGGCCGAAGCCGGCGATCTGCCGGTGATGATCTACTCCAACCGCGTCGCCTACCGGGTCGACGTAACCCCCGACATGATGGAGGAACTGGCCGACGACCCGCGTTTCGTCGCGGTGAAGGAATCTTCTGACGATATCCGCCGCTCGACGGAGATCATCAACCGGCTTGGCGACCGCTACGACCTGTTCACCGGCGTCGACAATCTGGCGTTCGAAGCGCTGGCGGTCGGCGCAATCGGCTGGGTCGCCGGTCTGGTTACGGCTTTCCCGCGCGAAACCGTTGCGATCTATCAGCTGATGCGCGCCGGACGCACCGCGGAAGCCCTCGACATCTACCGCTGGTTCCGGCCGCTGCTCGATCTCGATGTCTCAACCTATCTGGTCCAGAACATCAAGCTTGCGGAAGTTCATGCCATCGGCAGCAA